>VHKM01000887.1:62500-507578 GCA_007210695.1 Neogobius melanostomus
CATCCATCCATCCATCCTTCCATCCATCCTTCCATCCATCCTTCCATCCATCCTTCCATCCATCCATCCATACATCCTATCCATCAATCAAACAATCCATCCATCCATCCATCTTTCCATCCATCCATCCTTCCATCCATCCATCCTTCCATCCATCCTTCCATCCATTCATCCATCCATCCATCCTATCCATCAATCAATCAATCAATCCTTCCATCCATCCATCCATCCATCCATCCATCCATCCATCCATCCATCCATCCATCCATCCATCCATCCATCCATCCATCCATCCATCCATCCATCCATCCATCCATCCATCCATTTTTTTCCACTTTCTTCCACTCCAAAACTCAGTGCTGTTTCTGCCAAAGAAAAGGATGTAAACAAAAGTAGAGATTTAGATTTAATTTCAATGAATTGCCCTGCGCAATTTGTACAGTCTTTGATCAATATTTTCTAACCAACAAAGTGCAAGATAGTCATAAAGATGTTTTAAGATGATTACAATTTACTTGCAAAAAGCAGAGTATTAACCCCCTTTAAAAAAAATAAAGGATTCAGTGTGTTTCCAAAACATTCTTGCTGCAGTTATTTACAGTGTATAATATTTCCGTCTTGATTAAATATTATAACAAGATGTGTTTGAAATTGTTACCTAAATACCTAAAACTTGATTTGAAATCATTTCACAATAAAGTTAAATCTAATTACTGTAGTCAATCCATCCCATAAGTAAGTCTTCTATTACCCTATTATAACACATCCCTCCTCTCTTAAATGTATTTTAGGTGAGCATCCTGAGCAGGCTGAGCACGGAAAACGCAGACGAGTTCAACTTTGTGCGCTCGTACGAGTGCTTCCAGCACAAGAACCACACGTGCCTGGTGTTCGAGATGCTGGAGCAGAATCTCTACGACTTCCTGAAGCACAGCAAGTTCAGCCCGCTCATGCTGAAGTGCATCCGGCCCATTCTGCAGCAGGTGGCCACGGCCCTGATGAAGCTCAAGAGCCTGGGCCTGATCCACGCCGACCTGAAGCCAGAGAACATCATGCTGGTGGACCCCCTCAGGCAGCCCTACAGAGTCAAGGTCATCGACTTCGGCTCGGCCAGTCACGTGTCCAAAGCCGTGTGCTCCACCTACCTGCAGTCGCGCTACTACAGGTGAGCGGAGGGAAGGAATACAGAAGCAGGATGTTTATTCGGGGTGCGTGATTCTTTTAATACTAACTAACAATAGCAATTTGATTCATGATTTATCTTTCACAGTGTTTAAACAGACCAGTATCATTTGAGAGAAAACTGAAATATGAACTGCTATAGTTATACAATAAGCACATACATTTTGGAACATTTTATTTTGTACATTTTTAGGATAAAACCATCGAGAACATGCGTAATGTTAGACCTGAAATACGTCACAACATGGGCGTAACTTCCTTAAGGTCTGGTGTGGACATGTCCCCACCAACCTTGGCCTGGCAGGGACAGTCCCCACCAATATTTCACAACGTTTCCCTTCTGAGGATTTACATTTGTGGACAGTAGCTTGAGCTTGAGCGGCTGGGCAGAGTTCAGAGCGTCTTCGAGCTACTGTAAATGAGTCCTGCTGCTCCCACTGTGATGTGAGGGGCGTAGGGGCACGTCTTCTCATTGGGCGATCTTTCACAAAAGCTTTACACTGATATTGGCGTGTTATGCTGGAGAGAGGACGGCCAGCATCACAACGCTTTTTGTTTCGTGTTAATTGGTGAAATATTTACGGAGATATTCACATTTTCGGGTTGCAACTGCCCTACAGCATGTTTATGGAGCTTATTTACGTTCGCTGCATTTACGTGGAAACACGCGATGTCTGTAGTTTAATTTGATCAAAAGGAGGGCCAAAGGGAAGGAGAGACAGAATCACGTATCAACAAATATACAGTATGTTTATATTAAAGAGGGGGTATTATGCTTTTTTCAATCACATAGCACCAGTCTATAGCATACTACAATGATGACGTAACCTTCTGTTGGTCTGTATATGCAGTAAATTTAAATAACTGCCTTGAATAAAATTGCTCTCTCAAAATGGCTGTACTGAACGTCTTGAAATAGGCCTCTGTCTCTTTAAGAAGCTTTCCGACACGCCCCCTTCAGCACACTGCTGTGGCATCTAAACAACACTACTGTGCGGGGAGGGGGCTCTGCTGAGCTGAGGAGCAGTGGTTGGTGGCTTGGCTGGTGACGAAAGGTCCAGAGGCGTCTCCAGGAGGTGGGGGCGTTCCTAGGAGGACTGAGGCATAGCTACACCTAAAATGGCTGCCGTCTAAGTTTTTACTGATTACTCAAAAATATGTGAATGAGCCAAGGCAACACTCCAGGCATGTGTTTAATGAGGGAATGACATAATAACATGATATAAAGCTTGAAAAAGTCGATTTTACATAATACCCCCCCTTTAAAGTAAATTCTAAGAAATTTGACAGGCTTGTTAACATTATTAACCTTTTTATTTCAACAAAAAGCCTAAAAATACAAATCATACATAATGGAACCTTATAAATGCAAGATATTTTGTTGTTGCTATGGTGATTGTCCTGCCTAAATCATTGCCTTTGCGATTTGCTTATTTTAACTATTCAAGTTACATTTCAATTCATTTGTGTTTAATTGTGTGTTGCCAGTGGTTTTTGTCTTGTAATAAATACCCATTAGTTGAGTACTGTATGTGTCATAAGGAAGGAATTCATGATCATACAAGCAGCCCTATGTTTCCAATAAAACATCCCCAAAACTATTAGTGGAAAATGTAAAACTAAGCTTGAAGAATGATCTAGATGCACTTTTTATGTTTAGGTTTTGTGATTGCATTTTTGATTTCTTTGTTAAAATCAAAATTCAGGTCATATTGCGAACGTTATACATGTGCAGGGGCATGAGCATTTGAGAACCCACAGAAATGTTCTAAACTAAAACTATAATCACATGTCAGAGGAAATGATTTGACCTAAATAATTACTGCCGTTTCCTAATTGTGACCATTTGAATAGCAATTTAGAGGCGATTGTGACAAATCCTGCAGGCCTGATATGGATCATGAATGTGACGCTTGTTGTCAGAGCTCCTGAGATCATCCTGGGCCTGCCGTTCTGCGAGGCCATCGACATGTGGTCTCTGGGCTGCGTCATCGCCGAGCTGTTCCTGGGCTGGCCCCTGTATCCCGGAGCCTCGGAGTACGATCAGGTCAGTCACAATACAAGTACAGGGTTTCTACAGGTATTAGCAAGTCGAATTGAATCCTTTTTAATGCCATTTCAGTGCCTAAATACTATAGTTTTAATGCCACAAATACAAAACATCTTCAGTCAAACAGCGGAATGAGGAGAAATATTTATATTCACAATTAAATTGGACACAATGGGAAACTTTTTAGCAAAAGCGTGTGGAAAATTTTAGTCAAAACTGCAGCTGAATTAGTTTCAGACCAGATAGAGAGTTTTTGTGGTAAATGCTGATTTAATGCCAGTCTGAATCCAATTGTTGTTGTGTTTATCATAGCTTAAAGAGTAACTAAACACCAAATCAAGTTTTTTTTACTGATGAACTGTCTCAATGGGTGTCTCAATAGTGTCGTCTACTGGTCCCTGACATTATTCTGACATTATAGCGCAAACATGTGTAAAATCCTAACTTTGGCCTGAAAACGAATGGGTTGCGCCCCCTTCAGGGTAAACTCTGCTACTAAATTAGAATTTCCTGATTGACTGGAGACGTGTCCACGGCCTCCACAGAACGTCATAAGCCGCACCAGCTCCACACATCGTCATCAGGTGCTGCCCATTGTCCTGCCCATTGTCCTGCCCCTGCACCTGTGGTTTATAACCAAGTCCCTCCCACGTAATCTGTCTGCTGTGATTGTGCCAATGCAAAGGCCCACACACCTCCCACACACCGCCCCCCATGTCACCCCCAAACTTCAGAGACCGCCTCTTTCGCGGCAATTTTTGACTTTTGTTTGTGGGTGGGGAAAGGCTTTGGCACGCCCGTTTAGGTACTCTTTAAATGTAATCTTCTTACGCATGCCCTTATAGTCTTATAGTTTAAAGTGTTTATAGTTTTCTATTCTATCTAAACTAAACTATCTAAAGTTATTTGTTATATGTTTCATGTTGCACGATCGACCTGGAAAAATATCCTAGTTGTGAACCTGTTCATAACCATGGCAATAAAACCAATTCTGATTCTGAATTAAATGCTTTTTTAATCTAGCCCCACAAGTGATATTTAGTCTAGGAGAGGTGTGGTTTACGATTGTCCATAGCCATTTATTGGGCGCTACGAATGTCTCTCATGCGTCTGCACGTAGCCATAGCCAATCGTATCATGGTATCAGATGACGTATGATGTACCAGCTGTAAACGTTCGAGCTAAATTATTTAGAACACGTTCTAAAGCTTGATCGAAAGATGGCGTCGCGTCTGCTGCTGTCATGTTGGATCCGTAAATAAACATTTATTTTATTTTTTTATCCCTAAACAAACTACAACCTTCCGTATGTCGAATAGCGCGTCATCGTCTTACCGTCCCTCCTCGTTCTGTGATTGGTCCCAAATCCATGCGAAGATTTCAGCCATGGTCCCCAGACAGCTGTTGTTGTAATGCCCCTAAACTAGAGTTATTTGCAGTTTTGTGGTCTAATAACGTGTGTGTGCTGCTATATTGTAAATGTAAAAGTGGCATCCGATTTCATGATCCCACAACAATCTGATCAGTGGCTTATTCTTATACCGACCACACCGGAGGAGGAGAAGGAAGTGCGAGTATTCAGAAATCCAAGCAGCCTCAGACAAGCGTTTTTTTAATGTACTGTACAACTTTCTGTGATCCTTCATCCCCAACCCATTATGTCTTGTGTGTGAATGTGGACCAAGTTAGGCTTTTAGTTCCACTTTAAATAAACAGGTGATTTCATTGCATTGGGTCAAAAAGCCATAGGGTCATGTTTTAAAGATTTCTGCCTCTGAGATTAATACATCACAGGCGGACTTTGAAACAACCTGCTACATCTTTGTTACATAAACTGTTTAAAATCTTTCACATTAAACCAAATAACCGATGCTTTTGTTGCCTCTATGTCGCAGCATATTTTCATAACATTGGTATTTTGGAGAACAAATGCCTCTTTGGATCCGCTGCTCCAGGCCGATCAGCTGTACCGTTCACTGCGTCCATGACTATCACAAGCTTCACAGTCAGTGCATATAAAGCGTTAATCTGTTTATTTTTAGATCCGGTACATCTCTCAGACCCAGGGCCTCCCGGCGGAGTACCTCCTGAGCGCAGGCACCAAAACCAGCCGCTTCTTCAACAGAGGCCCCGACTCCAGCTACCCCCTGTGGAGACTCAAGGTCAGCGTTTGATCTGTGTCAGGCCGTAAACTGGGCTATCGGTTTACATGGAGACTAAATATGTCTCTGTTTGTGCAGACGCCATCGGAGCACGAGGCGGAGATGGGAATAAAGTCAAAGGAGGCGAGAAAGTACATCTTTAACTGTTTGGACGACATGATGCAGGTGAGGCTTTACAAACAGACTTTCTTATTTAAAATCTGAAGTCACGACCTACAGCTGTACTAAAATATCAATGAAGTTTAATCGGTACAATGTAGGTTTCCATAAAAATATATAGAGCTATACAAATGAATAAAATAAGCTCAACTTTTAATTTGAAATGTAATTTATAATTGAGGACTAAGGATGTAACGATTCATCAAAAATCTATTTAAATCTATTTAAACTGCTTAAAATGCAAATCAATGTAAACAATGTAAGAATCAATGTTAAAGGAATAGGAAACCGTTTGTACACACTGAGATATGTTCTTACCTTAGCTTAGACGAGTTGATTCATACCTGTCTGGTCTTTGTGCGTGTGCTCAATCACGCGAATGTTGTTAGCATTTAGCCTCTCCCAACAAAGGTATAGCTCCAAGTGAAGTTAGAAGCTACCAAGCTGTTCCACGTTTTCCTTATTTAAATACAGTTACGTGAAACGTTACACGATCCAAGTCTAGTTACATAAAATTAAACATATCGATTTTCTAAGCCGATAAAAAGGGGCACTATATTGTGAGGCGTAATAACAACGTCTGCGCAGTAATATCGTTGAAGTACTCCAGGTGTTATTACCATAGACCGTTAAAAAGAATAGACAACTCCCTCTCACTCCTCCCGTTTACCATAATGACCACGTTCGAGGGGGAAATCATGGCGGATTTACAGGCTCCTCCTCCCCAGCTCTGACGAAGCATGTTCCTAATAAGGGCATAAGGGCGGGATCTTCACTGTAGACTCGGCCCTTGTGTGACGTGTAGCTCGCGCAGCTCCAATGCTAACAGTCCGACCCTCATTAGTACGAGATTTCTAAACATTTTCTTTCGAAAACCAGCCTTGTTTCGTTTTTTGTGACTAACCCAGCGTTATCACAGGAGGAATATGTAGCCGTAGAAAGTGTTTAAAAAGTAGAAACCAGGCGTTAAAGTTGTTTTTAACGTGTCTAAAGTCCAATGCTTTTCAATGGGAGACTAGCGGCTATATGGAGGTACTACAGCAATGGCGGCCTCCAGTGTTGCGGTCATAAAGCAGAGCAGCCAGAGGCCATTGGTTATTACGCCTCACAATATAGTTCCCCTTTTTATCCGCTTAGAAAATCGACATCAGTGTTTCCCACAGGTTTGAAGGCAATGTGTGGCGGTTGGGGGGGGGAGCGCTGATGGGGGGGGGGGGAGAAACACGTGCACAGACTATGGGTCACGTTTTTACAGAGTCCAACGCAGCCCTTTGATCGCAGCGCTGCAGCGGGATAAATACGGTTCTCCCTCCTGTGAAAGCATTAAGGTTGTGATGAAAACTTGTAAGGCTGCAACGCGATGAGCTTTTGGAAGAATTAGCGCGAGCTGAGGGGAAAGGGAGAGAGCAGACGCTCAGTGGCGCTGGTGACAGAAAGACGGTGGAGCTGCGCGTAACACATTCAGCTGCATCAGCTGCGCTGACTCTGTAATAAAACCAGATGAACTCGAGTCCAAAGGATTTGTAGGAAGACTTCCTATCAGTCAAAATGACCGCTGCGGCGGTGCTATACGATGCGTGTTTTAAATAGCGTTAAAAAAACAAAAAAAACCCGAAAAAAATCAATATGTGGCGCGCGGTGTTGATTCTGTGGCGGTGCGCCACAGAATAGTCTATGTGTGGGAAACACTGGACATGTTTGATTTTGTGTAACTAGACTTGGATCGTGTAAAGGCTCACGTAACTGTATTTAAATAAGGAAAACATGGAACAGCTTGGTAGCTTCTAACTTTACTTGGAGCTATACCTTTGCTGGGAGAGGCTAAACGCTAACAACATTTGCGTGACTGAGCACACACACAAAGACCAGACAGGTACGCATCAATTCGTCTAAGCTAAGGTAAGAACATATCTCAGTATGGAAAAACTGTGGCCAATTCCTTTAAAGCCACCCTCAGCTACTCCATTTTGCCTGACCGGAATAGTTGTATTCTCACACTGCATCGCTAGAAACAGCGAGCTAACTTTTTCTCAAGACAAGCTACACACCTCCCCCCGCCTCACCCTCAACACACGCGACACTATGTAAACACATACACGTGTAGGCATCAAAGCAGCAGTGCAGCAAAAGTTAGCAGCTACACAGTCAGAGATTAGCGTTAGCGGCTAACGCAGAGTTTAGCATTATGACAGAAGTTCACCAAAGGTCGTAAACTGACAAACATCTGACTGACCTGCTCTGATGCAGCTGAAATCCTCATCAAATGTCAGTTTGTCAAATAATGTCCAATATCTACAGAGAGCTGTCATGTCTTTTTCCTCTTTATGATGACAAAGGCTGCACCGTGAGGCTGAGGCGTTCGAGGGTTGCGAAGAAAAAAAACTGCACTGTAAAATAATTCTAAATGGTAGTATTATGTTCAAACTGCAGTTTGATAAATAAATATAAGTCTCAAAATGATCTTATTTATGCTGATGAAAAAGTGTACTTAGCACACATGTCAAAATGATTACAGTTCCTTTTTATGTCTAAGAAACAGCTATTGGTATGAATGAGTCATATTCATTTTCTTAAAGAGGGGGTATTATGCTTTTTTCAATCACATAGCACCAGTCTATAGCATACCACAATGATGACGTAACCTTCTGTTGGTCTGTATATGCAGTAAATTAAAATAACTGCCTTGAATAAAATTGCTCTCTCAAAATGGCTGTACTGAACGTCTTGAAATAGGCCTCTGTCTCTTTAAGAAGCTTTCCGACACGCCCCCTTCAGCACACTGCTGTGGCATCTAAACAACACTACTGTGCGGGGAGGGGGCTCTGCTGAGCTGAGGAGCAGTGGTTGGTGGCTTGGCTGGTGACGAAAGGTCCAGAGGCGTCTCCAGGAGGTGGGGGCGTTCCTAGGAGGGCTGAGGCATAGCTACACCTAAAATGGCTGCCGTCTAAGTTTTTACTGATTACTCAAAAATATGTGAATGAGCCAAGGCAACACTCCAGGCATGTGTTTAATGAGGGAATGACATAATAACATGATATAAAGCTTGAAAAAGTCGATTTTACATAATACCCCCCCTTTAAAAAAGGTTTTAAAAAATTCAAAATCGGGAACTTAAAATCGGAAATCGAATCGGGGCTTGAGTGAATCGTTACATCCCTATTGAGGACTATTGTATATAGATAAACCAGTTTTCATTTGCAGTTCTGTAAGTGTTTACTCCAAATGGAACTCTTTTTTTTTTCTTTTCTCTTTGGATAATAGTGGGAGGCCAGGTGTTTCAGTCAAAAGACCGTAAGCATTTTCTTTCAAACTTGACCACTGGACCACCAATACTGATCTGAAATTCCAGACTGTTTGTTAAATGTATTGTGGGAAGGACTTAAATCAAATACTGCTTACAATGCGCTGTAAACTTTGCCCGTTAAACATGCTGTTGTGCCTCTCCACAGGTGAACATGACCAACCTGGAGGGCACAGACATTCTGGCGGAGAAGGCCGACAGACGCGAGTTCATCGACCTCCTGAAGAAGATGCTGACGCTGGACGCTGACAAACGGATCACCCCGATGAAAACGCTCAACCACCCCTTTGTGACCATGACCCACCTGCTGCACTTCCCACACAGCTCACAGTAAGAACCCACTACTCTCCCACAACGGGGACATCTCTTTTTAGAATGACTCTTCAAACAGTAGAAAATAGGGTTGTACCTACAGCACTGTAACAACGATGGAGAAAGCCTGGTAGTGGAGCACCATTTTAGTGTTATTCATTTACGTCTTCCATCTGACAGAGATTTCCACTTTTTTGGGAAGCAAACACAGCCTAAACGAAAATGCATAGTAACTTAAAAATGTCCAAAGGTTCAAAAAAAGCTTATAATTTTTCGTTTTATTTTACTGGAATGTAGAACAAGACACACATCCGTTTTATTTCATAGTAATATGACTAATCCTGATCCTAAACCGGACCTTTCGCAGTATATTATGTGCAGTAAAGACAAATAGCACACAGAAGCATCCACAAACTACAGTATGACATGACAGACTCATTACATGCAAAGTGACATATAGCCTTTATTTGTTATAATTTTGATTATTATGGCTCAGCTGTTAAAAACCCCAAATCTCATAAAATTAGAATATTTTGAAAATGGGCTGTACGCCATAATCTACAAAATTATAATAAAGGATTTTTGACATAGGGCCTCATTTCCTAGTTATCCAGAGTGTTGTTGATGTCTGGAGATATTTTTTTCTTAAATTCATGCAGTTCTTATATTTGAAGAGCTTAGTGGCGCTAGGCTAGGGCTAGGCTAAAGCATTTCTATGGTATCAGCATTAAAAACAGTCTGACCCACTCCACAGTGCACCTGAGGCAAATCACTTATAACACCAGACTAACCATATAAATGTCTGTGTTAATAGAATAATTTTTGAAATATAACTGACCTTGTATCACATGAATTACCGCATTTTGAGGGACTATTTTCTCGCAGATCACTCCGCCGCTGCGTTAGCTTACAGCCACGAAGCTGATGCTGCTCAAATATAAGTTATTTTAAATGCAAAATGGTTAAAATGATTCTATTAACACAGACATTTATATGGTTAGTCTGGTGTTATAAGTGATTTACCTCAGGTGCACTGTGGAGTGGGTCAGACTGTTTTTAATGCAGGCTAACTGATACCATAGAAATGCTTTAGCCTAGCATTAGCCTAGCGCCACTAGACTCTTCAAATATAAGAACTGCATGAATTTAGGAAACAAATATCTCCAGACATCAACAACACTCTGGATAACTAGGAAATATGGCCCAATGTCAAAAATCCTGAAATATCCCTTTAAAGCTGGGGTACCTGACTTTTTGTTGTTGAAAAGTAAATTTGTTTTTACCACCTCAGAGTGAGTTGTAAACACAGCAAAAAAAAACAGATCTTGTTAAATTGTCTTTACCTAATTATTTATTGAGCGATAGAAGATAGAAATCCACTTTTCCACTGCTTAAAGCTGTACACGGGCGTTGCTTGAACAATTCGGACATGCAGTAGGGATTATGAGAGCTAGAAACGAGTTTGGGTCAAATAAAAAAATGTCAAAGTTTGTGTGGGAAAAATCAGGTACCCCAGCTTTAAGTTGAATTACAGAAATAAATGAACTTTTGAACGATATTCTAATTTTCCGAGTTTCACCTGTATATAAATAGGTGTAAATGTAAAACAGGAGTGTTGACTTTGTGGGTGATCTTTAACTCTTTCACCCCCACCTTAACCAAGCCTATTTTCTCCACATTTACCCAAATCTAAAAGCTTCTCGACTTGAGCTTACAGACTATAGACCAGTGTAACGCCTCATTTGAAAGCTAAGACCTACAAAACTCATCTAAGCTTCATCCTTGTTTTTGTTACCACGTTTTCATTGCTCTTTTGTCACATTTTTGCCACATTTTCATCGCTTTTTCATTGAATTTTGTGCCAAAATTTGTATCAATTTTTAAAAACTTTTTTTTTTTTTGTGTGTCATTTTTCTCACATTACTGTCACCTTTGCAATGCTTTTTCTCTCTCGCTTTGGACACATTTAGTTTTTTGTTTGTGTGTAATATAACTGCCACAAAAAGTGATCAAAACATGTGAGAAAAGCACCAAAAATGTGATGAAAACACAACCAATAAGGACGAAAACGTGACCATCATCACGAGGAAGAAGTGTAGATTAGGTTGTGTAGGTCTTAGCTTTCAAATGAGGTGTTACTCTGGCCTATAGGCTGTAAACTCCAGTCGAGAAGCTTTCAGATTTGGGAAAAGCTGAACGAGAGAAAATGCACTCGGTTAAGGCGGGGGTTAAGAGGTAAATAACAAAAGGTTAAAATAAGTCACGTTTTCATCGCATTGTCTGTTGATTGTGGCCTTCTGCTCTTTGTTCACCTGTGCCTTTTCTTTTAAATTTTTTCAGTGTGAAGTCGTGCTTTCAGAACATGGACATCTGCAAACGCCGCTGCAGCGCTTTCGAGAACGGGAAGAACATGTTCAGTAACAACACCCCGAGTACGGCCACCAACCTCACGGTGACCTTCAGCAGCCAGCTCAACCAGCACAACCAGGTCAGGGCCGGACGAGGCACACGCTGTGATAAACCGCCTTTTATTTTCACGTCTCATTTGTGCTTCAAGGCTGTTTGCACTCATTTGCAGTCATTTTTTTCCTGATGGACACTTTTTATTTGGCTAAAAGTTTGGTTTGATCAGTGACGTTTTCGTCAACGAAGAATATAAATAAATCCTTACGTTGACACACCTTTTATAAATGACGATAACGTAACGGTGGTAAAAATAAAATAGCTCTTTGGTGACTAAAACATGATGAGACGTTTGTTTTTTATTCTTTATTATCCCCGTAGGGAAATGTGTCCTCTGCATTTGACCCATCCTTCAATGCCACTGGGGCAACCCGTAAGGAGCAGTGGGCGACGGCAGTGCCGCGCCCGGAGGCCCATCTCTATGATGTGGAGCCAGGCTGATGGTCAGAATCTCCTGTATACTATACACTATACATGTTTTCAGTGGTAGGGGGAAAGCAGAGTGCCCAGAGGAAACCTACACAGACACGGGGAGAACATGCAAACTCCACACAGAAAGGCCCCGTCCAGGTGGGAATCGAACCCGGGACCTTCTAGCTGTGAAGTGGAAGCGCTAACCGCTGCGTTAGCGCGTCGCCTTACGTTTATCAGTTTACGGTGACGAGACGAAAATGTGAGAAAGTGGTTCATCAGACATTTGCAGGGCTGGACTGGCAGAAAAAATCGTCCCAGGACCCTTGGGTCAAGACCGGTCCCCCAAAAAAATCTGTCATATTCAATGCAATAGTCGGCCATTAGCAATACAATAAGCCCTTAAACTAAAACAGTATAAGCTACAAAACCGAGGACAAATAGCTGCATGTTGTTTCTGCCGAATTCCAGCACGTCCGAGCACTCACGATTTTAACAACTTGCTGGAACAAAATTGTGAGACAATCCTAAAATGTGTGTTCCGTTAAGGTTTCTCTCGCGACACAAATAAACTTCACAAAACCACCAAATGATCACTCGGTAGATTTAATGAAATGGTAAAACTCACCGCGGAGTTAGGGAGGTGTGGCGTGAGGATAGAAGTCCCAAAAATATGCAAAAACATGTAAATCCTTTCAATGGAAACAAGAAGTTATGCAACACTGTACTTCTTTACATACATTTGTCTATAATGTATAAAAATAGAGGTCTGAGGTTCTGTGGGACCTGGAGGTGTTACTCTTTTCACTTACCGTATTTTTCGGACTATAAGTCGCACCAGCCTTGGCAACTACCTGGGCAGTGAGGAGTAACTGCACCGTTTACAAGCCTCTCCCGGCATCACATTATCACCTCTGCTTTTCGACAGTCCCTTACAAGTTCTTCGCTCACTCCAAACTTTACTGTTTTTTATTTTATTTTCAGTGGTACAGTAAGTAAGTTTGTGCTTATTTGTCATTGTACAACCGTGCAGGAGTAACAGATACTGGTACACAAGCCTAGAGCGCCCTCTAGCAGCTGTCAGTGTGAAAATAACACAATGTGAAATTATATATTTTGATATATAAGTCGCACCTGAGTATAAGTCGCACCCCCAGCAAACTATGAAAAAAAGTGCGACTTATAGTCCGGAAAATACGGTATATTGGAAAATATGATGTGAGGACCATGAGGCATGAGTAATGTTATATCCGAGAGGCCCATTGCTTTTTATATACGTGATTATCTGGGAACCATAACTCAAGAAAGCATGTCAACAGAGGGGGATAAAAAGCGTCAAATACACCTAGTGGATGTGTATTCTAACTGCATCCAAATAATGATCTGATCAATGGAACTTGTAGTTACTATTGTGGGCTGGTGTGGTGCAGTACAGGCCTGTTCACTCTTCTGGTCTGACAGGTCCAAAAAGGCTCTTTTCCACATGCAGGCGCGTGTCAGCCGAATGGCTCTTTCACCCGCCTTGTCGACCTTTTCCATAACAAAGGCCAGGGCCAAACTGGTCTGACCAGGTATAGGTTTTGGGCCCGACCTCTGGCTGTGGCGAAAGCGCACTAACCCGTGTCTGATGTGACGTGAACAGACTGCTGGCCTCTGATTGGCCCGACCTGTAAAACTCCCGGTGCTCCCGATGGCCAGTCCGGAGCAGACTCGCTACACGTGACACAGAGAGGCGCCGTCTGGAGAAAATAATGCTGAGGTCAGAGTGGATTTACATTGTGGATTTAAATCTTCATCTCGACTGTTTCAGATGGCTGCGACAGGAGGCCAGTCCCTGTCCCTGAGCAGTAATGTCCCGTTACTGAACTACCAGCCGGGGCTTTACCAACAGGCCACCATCAACATCCCGGGACTGACCCAGCAGGGCGTCCCTCTGCAGCCGCGCTCCTCTCAGCTCTGCCCCCAAACTGAGCCCTTCCAACAGACGCTCATCGTGTGCCCCCCACCATCCAAGGTAAATATTAGTTATGGGATGGATGCAGCACCAACCGACCATATCTGTGCAACATTAACTCCGTCTCGTCTGGTTGAAAGGACTCCAGACCTCCAGTAAGCCGTCTGGATACCCCGTCAGAATGGACAACTCTGTTCCTTTGGTTCCTCAAAACCAGTCCTCGCAGCCGCTGCACATTCAGCCCGGCATGTTGACACAGGTAGGTATTGAAATCAGTGTGTTTTCTGTCATTTAAACTTGCCTTGGTTTGAAAACAGAGGGGGGGAAATGTATATATACGCAAAATAACTCAAGGATCACTCATAAGAATCACTTGTGTCACCAAAGTCCCAGTCCCAGATATCTGTGGGACACGCTGTATGTGCTTCAAAACACTCCCGAGTATTTATCTGGTCAGCCTCAAATGTCCACAGCCTCCGTCTTCACTCGTCTGCCGAATGTCTCATCTCTGAAGGGCCACACTGTAATAATAATAATAATAATAATACATTTTATTTGAAAGCGCCTTTCAGAACACCCAAGGACACTGTACAATGGACACATTAAAAACAATAAAAACAAGGGCGACAGAATAAAACAATATTGAGAGGGTGCGCGCATAACTAGGTGTTGTAGGACTGTCTGAACAGGTGAGTTTTGAGTCTGGATTTGAAGAGTGGCAGGGAGTCTATGTTACGGAGGTCGGAGGGGAGCGAGTTCCAGAGCTGGGGAGCAGAGCGACTGAATGCTCTGTGCCCCATGGTGACGAGTTTGGCCGGTGGAACGGAGAGTTTGAGAGCGGAGGAGAAGCGGAGCGCGCGGGCAGGAATTGCGATGTGGAGGAGGTCAGATATGTACGGAGGGGCCAGGTTATGAAGTGCTTTGAATGTGATGAGGAGGATTTTGAAGTTGATTCTATGTCTTATGGGAAGCCAGTGGAGTTGTTGAAGGACAGGGGTGATGTGGTGAGAGGTAGGGGTCCGTGTGATGATTCGTGCTGCAGCGTTTTGAAGGAGCTGCAGTTTCTGGAGGGATTTGTTGGGAAGACCGAACAGAAGTGAGTTGCAGTAATCAATGCGGGAGGTAACAAGGCTGTGGACGAGGATGGCGGTGGTGTGGGGGGAGAGAGAGGGGCGGAGACGAGAGATGTTACGTAGGTGGAAATATGCAGACCAGGAGATGCTATTGATGTGAGACTGGAAGGAGAGTGTACTATCGAGGATGACACCCAGACCTGAGGGAGGGAAGGACAGATGAGTTGTTGATGGGAATAGGAAAACTGTTTGATTTCGAGAGAGTGGAGGGGGTGCAAGAAGGACTTCTGTTTTAGACCTGTTCAGTTTGAGAAAGTTGGAAGAGAACCAAGAATGAATTTCTTGTAGACAGAGGGCAAGGGAGGATGGAGGAAGAGATGAAGAGGGTTTGGTAGAGAGGTAGAGCTGGGTGTCATCCGCGTAGCAGTGGAAATGAATGTTGTGTTTACGAAGGATGTTACCGAGTGGGAGAATGTAGATGATGAAGAGGAGGGCCCCAGGACAGAGCCCTGGGGACCACCAGCAGAGACAGGGTAAGTGTAGGACCTGTGGGATTTGAGTTGAATGAACTGTGTGCGGCCAGAGAGATAGGAAGTGAACCAAGCAAGGGGGGTGTGGGTTATGCCAATAGATAGATAATTCGATAGCATAATTTTAACCATTTTGCATTTAAAATAACTTATATTTGAGCAGCATCAGCTTCGTGGCTGTAAGCTAACGCAGCAGCGGAGTGATCTGCGAGAAAATAGTCCCTCAAAATGTGGTAATTCATGTGATACAAGGTCAGTAATATTTGTAGTAAAAATGATTCTATTAACACAGACATTTATATGGTTAGTCTGGTGTTATAAGTGATTTGCCTCAGGTGCACTGTGGAGTGGGTCAGACTGTTTTTAATGCAGGCTAACTGTTACCATAGAGATGCTTTAGCCTTGCCCTAGCCTAGCAACACTAGACTCTTCAAATATAAGAACTGCATGAATTTAAGAAAAAAGTATCTCCAGACATCAACAACACTCTGGATAACTAGGAAATGAGGCTCAATGTCAAAAATCCTGAAATATCCCTTTAAGGCTTCAAGTTTGAGAGTCGCAAAGGCTAAAACAAAATTTTTAGATCTATTCACTCGAAAAATATGAAATATAAATCCCCAGTCAAAAAACAAATCAACCCTCAGCTGTGGATCTCAAAAGCAAGATACATTATCTAAAGTTTGTTTTGACTATTGCCCACAGCAGGGGTGGCCTACAGGCACTCAGCAGATCCTGATCCCCTCCACGTGGCAGCAGATGTCTGGGATGACCCTCCATAATCCCGGGCAGGCGGTGGTCCCGGAATCACCCATGGGTGCTCCTCTGCCTGACCCCCAGCACAGCGCAGGGTGGAGGTACGTGGGTCGATTTGTGAACAACATTTTGTCTTGTAAGAATTTGACTCCGCTGGACACACAACCCAGAGGAGGAATTGTTGAAAACAGAAATACCAGTAAAAGCATAATATATTTGCATTAAAGTGGACATGTCATAAATATGGGGCTTAAACCTTTTTTTATATTTTATATTTTATACGTTGAAATAATATCTCTATGACAAAAAGGACAATGAAATACAGACGCTGTGCTTGGTGCTCCCCCAACAGCAAAGCATGATAAACACTTGGGCTCAGAACTGACCAATGTTGAATTACTGGCTTTAAAGCGGGTATTGCAAAATCGCTTCAAGCATATTACAATGTTGTTCTCTCATCAAAAACATACCTGGAGTTGTGTTTGGAGCCACTGGCGCATCTTTGAGTAATTTTTTTAATCTTCTCCAGCAGCAGCTCAGAAAAAACTCTTATTCAGGAAGTGGTTTCCTCATCCCTCGATATATTTCTTAATCCTTTCATTGCGGAGGAAAACTACTCGCCATGTTTTTTCACTCGCAATTTTCCCCCCTTTCTCTTAATTGAAACAGATATTTATTGAAGGGAGCTAGGGGAGTGGGTGGGTGGGGCTTATGGTGAGATCGCTTGGACAATCAGGAAGTGAAGAAATTGGATATTTTTGTTCGAGCTGTTTTAAAATATTGTATTTTCTAACAAAGTGTAAGGACAGTGATAAAGATGTATTTTAGTATTGACCAGTATTGGGGATAATACTTTGAAATTGTATTTAGTTACTGAATACTGAATACTTAAAATGTATTTTGTAATGTATTTTGCGTTACTTTGTTTAATCAGAGTACTGTATTCTGAATATTTTTAAGACTTTTAGAAGACTTTCACATTGATTGTCATTATATTTATGTATAAATATGGTGGATAATTACAAAAATGAAGACTAGGATTGTATAAACTCACTTACCATTAATTAGGAACTCTTTAACTCTCTTGGCAAATGCAGCAGATACAGCATCATGTGACACATGTGCAGTGTTTGTATGAACTGTGGCATAAGGCATTTAAAATCTGTATTTTATTTTACGAGTAAAAACAGATCAACATTAAAAGTTCTTCCTTAATAATGTTGTGCAATCTGGAGCTAAAATGTAATGATTGAGTTCTGGGATGTATTCCCTTGATATTTGGAAAGTAACTGTATTCTAAATACTCTCAAATGAAAGTGTAACTTTACCAGAATACAGTTACTCAAAATGAGTATTCTAAATACTCATCTTTTTCCACTTCTCCGTTGCCGGGTCGTGGGGGCAGCTGTTGGAGCTGCCCAAATCACATTGCACCAGCCCGTATGGCTCCTCCTGCAGGTGCTGGGTCCACAGAAGGACGGCCTCATGGTTCTAACTGGGCCTGTTGGTCTCTCATAAGGGGCTTCTGAACCGCTCTTTGTCTGACCCGTCATTTGACCCATCATTTAGTATTCTAAATACATGTATTTAGTTACGCCCCAACACTGGTATTGACACAATATTACCCAGGAAGTGCAGATTGAAGCGACTGAAACCTTAGAAGAAGAAACAGCCAATTTAAACAGAATTAGTGAATGTAGTGAAATACTGCTCCAGTTATGTTTTTGGTGAGGGAACATTATAGCACGGTTTGAAAGCTCAAAATGTCAGATAACAAAGCCCCTATGAGGAGCTGTGTCTACCATTTTGAAAAAAGCTGTTGTTTTCAGGGGTCGTCATGGTAACCAGTGTGACGGAGCCGGTCAGGAGTCCGGGCGCCACAACGCGACGGCGGCTCACCCCAGGTCCCAGCAGAAGAGAGGCAAAGGCCGGCACGAGAACAGAACCAGGTATCCACTCTTTTCCCAAAACGGTTGATTCTAGTTGAAATGTCTCTCGTCGTGCTGTTGTATGAGTGAAGCTTGTCGTTTCCCCCCCGTCACAGACCGGTGGTGGTGCACAGTACTGCGGCGGGGGACCAGTCTCAGCCCATCGTGATCTCAGACACTCCCAGTCCCGCCGTCAGCATCATCACCATCCACAGCGACTCGGAGGACGAGGATGACAAGAAGCAGCCCCCCGCCTGGTACAAGCCGTTTATGTTTTTACAATCTTTAAATGCAGCGGATAAACATCGGTACCACATTTACAGCCCACAGTCTTTCTAACACTAGACATCTGAAACGTATGGTTTTACAGCCATATGCGTCTCTTTAGCCCTGCTCTTGATGATAATAATAAAGTCTACACTGCGCTTTACCAGTTTCTGAAGTTCTGACTGCGCTAGATGCATTAAGTAATGTTACGAATGACGGACAAAATGGCATTCGTAACGCATCGTGCCTAAACCCAGCATTCCTTTGTTGATAGAGGCGGGCTCTCTCTTTTTTTTTGCAGTTCTGGGACGAGCCAGAGGACCAATGTGATCAGCTGCGTCACTGTCCACGACTCCCACGACTCGGACTCGTCCCTGAGCAGCCCCCTGAGCCCAAGAGCTCCGTACAGACGGGCAAATCCACCGCAGTGATCATGCCCTCCGTGAAGAGCCAGGCGACTGACGGAGCGAGCCACAGGACACCGGCCAACCAAGGCACGCACACAAACACTCTACACAGCTGCTTAACATCTGTTTTATACATTAATCTCCTTTATATGGCGTTATAAGTGATTTACCTCAGGTGCACTGTGGAGTGGGTCAGACTGTTTTTAATGCAGGCTAACTGATACCATAGAAATGCTTTAGCCGAGCATTAGCCTAGCGCCACTAGACTCTTCAAATATAAGAACTGCATGAATTTAAGAAAACAATATCTCCAGACATCAACAACACTCTGGATAACTAGGAAATGAGGCCCTATGTCAAAAATCCTGAAATATCCCTTTAAAGACAAAAACAAAAGATGTGCTTTGTGTCTGGTTCCTTTGATCCTGTTGGGAGGGGAAGTTACAGTAGTGGTTTGAACTGTGTTTGGGTGATGCTATTCTAATGTTTCATATGTTTACAGTGTGTTGTATTCAAACCACAGAACAAGCTGTAAGTGGAAAGTCTAAGAAGCCCGCACAGCAGAACGGTCCGTCAGACTCTTCCACTGATCGACACCAACGAGCTGCGTCCAGCCGATCTCAGCCCCTCAATCTGAGTCAGGTAAAGATCTGTCGCGGGTCATTAGCTTTTGTGCTGCTGTCGTACTATAATCATGAATAATGGAGTAGATTGGTGCTTTCCAACAAACGTCTATTCAGCTTGAACTTTGAATTAATTCCCAGTGCTCTTCAAATGTCAAAAAGCAATTATTGGACTGAAGATGTTTTTGTTCTTTCAATTTCTTCAACATTTTCTGTAATAAAACTGGTCTGGAGTGATGGTGTGACATTATGGCTAAAGCAGTGCCAATAACCCTTTTACCAACACAATTTATATGGTCAGATGGCCTTACAATTTAGCGACATCCATACAACACTGGGGTAGGACTGATAGTATGGGGGATCATAGTTACTATCAGGGTGCGATTTGTCAAAAAAACAGAAGGGGGATAATTACTTAATCACTTTATTGCTGTTGAACTTGAAACCCAGTGTTGTTAGATGTGTTCTATTCTGCAAAAAGATTTCAGTGCTTTCATGTTTTAAGAACATGTCCTGCATGCTTTGGCGGGACTCGTAGGGCCCTGACCATGGACAGAGAGGCCCGGGGTGGATCTGCCTTGTACATAGACGTCCAAGCTAGGGGGCGACCCCTCCAGAGCGTGTGTGTTGCTCAGGGAGTTGGGCCGTTTTGGAAAACTCTTGATCAAACTCAGGGTAGTGTGACCAGGGCCTCAGGTGTCTTTCTTCTTTGAGGGACAGAGCTGGAAATGTTACGGAATGCACAATGAACGCGCGCGCTGGTACTTGTCAGAACCGGTGTTCTGTCGAAATCGCTTCCCTTGTCGAAATGTATGGCGTAAAGGTTCCTCATCCTGTTTGTCAAACGGTCGCTATTGTAAAACACACAGGATTTCACACATGGCTGGGGGCATTAACGCACCTGATGCGCGGGTTACGGGTTCCCCCGCGGTCCCCGCAGGGCCGGCTGCCCAGACCGTCATAAAATTCTCCTATGATCGCGGGTCGGGTTGGGGCGGTCGCTGCCACTCATTGCCGCCGTGCGCGCATTTATTGTTCAGCCACAAGTCATTCTATCATCTTTACAGCGGGGTTTTGACATAAATATGCGGCGGATTTTCACAAAATAAGCAGCGTTTTGCTGAATGTGATCCAAAAAACGCTTTTGTGGAGCTTAATGTCTATTTTCCACGGCATGTGCGTCTGTGCACAACTTCTCTGCCCCTCTCAGCGCTCTGAACAGGGAGAGAGAGAGCGCGAGGGGATAATTAGGCTACACGCCAGTCCCGTTCATTTCAAGCTCATTTTTGTATGTGTGCAAAATACATTTAACTGATCATAAAGTCAATAAGGACAGAACACAGTTCCCTGTGCATAAGATTGATTCATCAGAAATGACACATGCAGTATAGCCTTATACACTTAAAAAGTCCAAGAAACAGCGAAAGGTGAAAGTGTTTCTGACTCCCCAGACCCTCGCTCTCTGTGCGCATCAAAGCCGCTAAAGCAGAGATCACCCGCGTCTCATATAAAATGAAATCAACTGACCGGTGCACGGACCTTGAACACAGCCAACTTTACAATTCTATTCCCCCTACGTTTAATACAATAATACGCCAGAAGTAGGGATAGGGATTAAAGAAACAGAGACTGGGACAAGAAAACCAGAAGGGGGGAAAATCCCCCCCATCCCCCCAGCAAATCGCACCCTGGTTACTATGCATGTCAAACTCACCTAATGCGATGGCTGGAATTGTTTATCTTTGTTGAGGCATCTGATGTCAGCTGGCAGTGATGATGATGCTCCTCGAAGCTGGTTTTCCAAGTTTGGGTCAGTCTTGTGAAAGTTGGTTGCCGGGCACCCAACTTTCATTTCATCCAAACGCATTTGTCCTTTCAACTTGTGGAGTTTAGCATTTTTCGTGGTCTTCATCACTGCTAGGCTAGCCTCTCGCCACATACTAGGCACACTGGCTTGCCTTTCACTTCAATAAAGATGATTGTAAGGATTGTAACAAATCTGAACAAGCTCCTGACTCATGCTTTGCTTACACGCTACAGAAGAAGAAGTCCATGTCACTGAGATTAGCTGATAAAAAACGGTCAACACCATAATCATTCTGAACGTAACGTGAAGTACAGATAAAGTACAAACACATAGACACAAACAACTGATTCACTGGTAGGCAGTCAGCCTCTCTGCGTAGAGAAGTGCAAGACTAGGATAAAAGGCAACGGTCAACGGAGGTCTGGACTTCACTGTGTAAGCGTGTAAGCAAAGCATGAGTCAGGAGCATGTTCAGATTTCGTTACAATCCATACAAGAAATAATTTGTCCATTTTCCCTGGAATATTGAAGATCCGCCTTCCTTTTCTTAGCGGTTGCCATGATGCAGCTCTTGTCAATCAAGTCAGTCACTGCCTTGGGGGCCTGGTCACCGGAGGTTCCCCACCCCTGCTCGAGATTGGACTACAGACGGAAATTAGCATAATGCCAAATCTGGTGCAGACATCTTTTCATGCAACTGCACACTGTCCTTTAAATAAAATAAACTACATTGTAGAGCGGACGTGCTTCCTTGGCCAAAACTTCTCAATTTGGTGGGATGAGAGCCAAACTCTGTGATGTTTTGCATGTAACGAGAGCATTCACAGACAGATTCTTAAAGAATTTTATTTTAACTGTTCTCAGAAAGATGAGTTTTGTCTTCCTACTTTCTATTGATGCACAAATAAATGATAGACCATATCTTTACAAACCTCAATACTTCCTCAACTATGGCTCGTGGAACCAGTTTGTACAATGCAATGATGAATGTATAGTCTAACATAGGAGTGTGACAATATATCGATTTTCTGATATATCGCGATATTTTGCGGGACGATATGATACCGATACTTTTTATTCCAATATCGATACTTTTGATGACGCCATGCATATTAATGAGCAACGTCGTGCATATTAATGAGGCATCAGTGCTCCACTGTTTTCACAGTCAATAGAGGCAAATAATGATCAAGAATTCAGTCAGGACAGCAGGGGCAGCACTACAGTTTTAAGCACTTGAACCAAACACTGTCACACAAATAAATTACTTTTAATGATCGTTTTATAATTATAAAGAAGATTAATTTGGGGTTGATTTATTACTTTTAAATAGGACTGTGGTTTCTTGTTTATTTAAATGTAAATGAAGTCACTGACAGATCTATATCCATTTTCAGTGTGTAAGTCAGGGATGTTTTTTAAAAGTGATACAAAGCACATGAAAAAAAAAAATGTAAATGATGAATAATATGTAGTATGTTAAAATAAAGGTTAAAAGTAGCATGTTTTGTTTTTTTAATCGTGATGTATCGTATTTTTGTGCAATATAACGATTATCGCAGTATCGGCGTATCGTGAGATAATCGTTATCGTAAACCATGTATCGCGTATCGTATCGAATCGTGAGGTACCCAGAGGTTCCCACCCCTAGTCTAACATTTAGCTGTAACACTTTCTCTTCAGGTGCAGCAGTCCGTCCTGTCCTCCACCCACGACCACAACAACAACAACAACAACAGCTCGCTGAAGCGGCAGCCCACGTACCCCCCTCCCGCGGCCTCCCCCCACTCCACGTACCGCCTCCACGAGAACTCCGCCATCTTCAGCTCGGCCCCGAACCTCTACGCCTACCCCGCCTCCGCCGCGCTCGCCTCCGTGTCCCAGGCCGTGGACCAGATGCAGGGCAGGCAGAGCGCCGCTTACCCCTCCCTGGCCTTGCTCCAAAAGAACCCTCAGTACCCCCACCATCACCACCACCACCACCAGGCGCCGCACCCACAGGCACACCCCCACCACCCGCACCTCGCAGGGCAGCCTTTCCACCGCTCCAGTGCCCCCTACCAGCGAAAACTCAACCCGTACCCCTATCTGTGAAGGCAGGCCGTAGCTGTGTACTAAGACCAAAATGGTGGAAGAGACTGGGCTGGAGCACAAGTTCATAAGAGAGGGTTTGACTTGAATTTATAGTGTTAGCCCCAAACACACTGGAGGTCTCTGTTTCTCTACAGTTAAGAAAATAAGAGAACAGGCATATTTACCGGCTGTTGACTATGGCTGACTGGACGGGCACAGAAGCCTGGACTGTGGACTGTCAGACAGAGGCTTGTTGTTCACTTCCATTTATTGCCTTTCAGGGATTAGCAGTATCTCTATAAATAAACACTGTATGATCCCAGCGGCGGCCAATACGCACCAATGGGAATGAGAGTTATCGAGATACATGTTTCTTATGTGTTACGCCTTAATGCAGCAAGTTACTGATGAACTAAAACATTACATTGAAACTTTAATTTAAGCACTTTACTAGAGGAAACTCCGGTGTTTGTTAAATGTAGGAGTTTATATCAGAGCTAATGGCTTATAGGAGCAGAGTTTGGTCCTGGAATCCACAGTCGATAAACCATTGGCCTCCCACACGGACTACTGGGCCTTTTTTTTTTACATTTTGTTTGCCACTATCCACCAGTAACTTGCTGCCTGGTTTGTAACCTTGACATGTTTGATTACACTGCTAATCTCTCATAGGAAAACAACGGGAGCGGATAATTGGAAGTCACATTTTCACTGTAGTTTGAAGAGAATATTTTGTGCCCTTATGCCAGACTTATGTCTTTTCAAGGACGGGTTTGGACATTTCGCTCAAAAGGCAAAAACAGTGAGTTTGGGGCTTCACGTTACTACATTTAGTTAAATACTTTTTTTGTGCTTTCTGTGTCATTGTACCCAGCACATTCCAAATCAGGTATCTGCTTTTTTATTTACTAGGTCCCAGTGCTGGCTTTTATCTAATTTAAGCATTTTATCAAAGAAAACCTGTAGCTTTCTACGTGTGGTCACACATTTGTTAAACTGTAAGGCTGCTTTCTCTGAATTACCATCCGAATTCTGGAAAAGCTGAGACAATCACAGACACAGAGACCTAATCTATATCACTTCAGTAAACAAGCAATCATTAAACGTCTCAATGTCGCTGAGATAGATAGTTCTTGATGGTGTTAAGACTTCTTCTTCTGTAGCCACAGGAGAATTATTGCAGTATATGCTATAATCCACAAACAGAACAAGTGCTCCCTGGTTTCTGAATGATATGTTATTGTATGATGTTTGCAGTGGCCCCACTTGGGTGGCCCAGGAGGGGCACACAATTAAGGGAAGGGGTGGCACCGGGGATGGGCCAAGTCGTTATAGCTTTAACCTGTTACTTGCCATTAGGTTTAGGGTCAGGGAGTAGAGTTATGATTAGGGTTAGGGACGGCAATGTAAGTTGTGTGAGTGAAACACAGATCTTTCAAATGAGGTATCACCCCTCAGTAAGCTCTCCTGTCAGAACAGGCTTGAGATTTCTAATATAACAGATAACAGGTTAAGTAACATTTAAATCGAGTTCAGGCGTTTGGTGACTTTGCATTTCTAAGTTTCTACTTTTTATGCACACTTTCAATTAAATATTATAAGCATATAAATGAAACTCGGCCAATCATATTGCAGGGCAGGTCTCTGCTACCCCCATAGACTGTATATCGATTCACTAATTATAGCCCACAGTGACCCCACTTACTTCTGGGGCCCCCTGGTGGGCCTCATAGGCACTGCAGGGGGCACCCCAAAGCCTATTTACTAAATAAGTAGATTGCAAAAATTTAGTTTCAATGGAAATTTAGATGCATTTGTTAAGATTTACAGCCTAAAATCAGTAGTTAGTCACACGTAGTTAGTCATACAGTCACGGTTATTTGTTGTTTCATCTGTAATTTCAAGCTGTAAAACATTACAAATTCTTCAAAATAGAGTTCATTATTAGTCAGATTAGGTTCATTAGGTCTTCTAATAATTATGTCGCTTTTTTTCCCTATAGACAGACCTTGGTGTTAGTTTCGTACCTGACGGTTTCGGCTACAACTGTGGCCTTCCTCAGAGGTTGTCACGTGATGTTGCTGTGACGTGTCTGGTCAGCTGATTTATACAGTTTTTGGCACTGTCTTCCTGCTTGTGGAGAGCCATCTTATGGATTGGGACAATGCCCATGTCATCGGTACCGAGAGCAACAAATACCACCGTTGGATCAGAGAAGCCATCGAGATCCGGAAACGCGCCCCCCAGACTGTGAACCGGGTCGAGGGGGCGTACCAACTTTCCCACATCTGGGACACAGTTCTGAAGAAGGCTGACAGCAGATGGCGCTGTCAGCCTGCTACCACAAGCAGGAAGACAGTGCCAAAAACTGTAGAAATCAGCTGACCAGACACGTCACAGCAACATCACGTGACAACCTCTGAGGAAGGCCACAGTTGTAGCCGAAACTGTCAGGTACGAAACTAACACCAAGGTCTGTCTATAGGGAAAAAAAGCTACAGAGTTCATTATTATTATTGCGCCTGTGAATAGCTGCTCTAATGGATTATACTTTACTCTCTTTTAGTCATTATTGAACACAGGCTTGTCGTTCTTCAATCCATGCGTTTGTCTTAACAAGCTTCACGTTTTCCTCTCGCTATTTTTATCTTCACCCTTTTCAATCTAATGAAGCGGCTACAAAAGCCCACCCAAACGGCCTCATCGCTATTTCATGGTCCATGGCTTCCCCTGGTCACGCCCTCGAAACGCCCCTGGATATTCTCTCATTGATTTTGTCCCAGCTTTTCCGGAAAAGTTTTGTATTCGTCATGCAGTTATATTCACCCCTTACAGTTTCACTATCGTTCGCCTTAGAAAACCCAAATGGGCCGACTACTCTTATATTTAACTGTGTCTGCACGCTGTGTTAGATTTTAGAGTTGTGTGTTTAATTTATAAAAGTGTTCAGTGTGAGTGTTTCCTGTAAGAACAAGTGTGCCTCTTTGTCGTGTGCTGTTATATCGACGTGTCACTGTGGTCCGTTTGTCTTGTTAAGTTTAATGGATGTTGGAGGAAGATGCAGCGCATTTTCACGGCACAAAATGAACATTCATGCGTTTAAATGGCATTTCTTTTTTTAATTGTCTAAACTAGGCAAAGGTTTTCAAAAGGTAGGACCCTGGACTGGGTTGTTTCACTCTGATGGCGCTGATACTCAAGTTCATTAAAAGGCCCTATACCTTTTTTTTTTCATATTGTGAAATTAAATTTGTTTTGTCCTTCAGTATATTGTAAAAGTGGACCTCATGCTTTTGTACGCTGTGCATCTACTTATGAATTCTCTATAAATTATGAACTTGGAGGTTAATTGTTGTTAACATTAGCGCGACAGTGTTGCTTATAAACTCATCCTTGTGAAGAATGAGGATGTTAGAAGTGTATTC
The DNA here is from genome assembly GCA_007210695.1 of Neogobius melanostomus. Classification (NCBI taxonomy): domain Eukaryota; kingdom Metazoa; phylum Chordata; class Actinopteri; order Gobiiformes; family Gobiidae; genus Neogobius; species Neogobius melanostomus. The sequence goes on from VHKM01000887.1 coordinate 89,384, forward strand.
AGAAAGTGAGAAATGAGTTTGGATATAGAAAAATAACAGGATGGAGCTTTTGATAATCTGAAGCTCCTTAAAGCAGTACTAAGTAACTCCTGCCCCTAGAGGCCATAAGCGCAACTGCAGGTGTCTTAGCAAGTTGCGATTTTTTAACTTATTAAATGTCTTGGAGAGTAAATACTACGCTGACAGAAAAGGTGAAGGGAGAGAGGGGTGTTGTACATCCAGTTATACAATGGGAATATTTTTTTCACTCAAACTTGGCTGTAAATACTGTTTAAAGTGGCGCTAGCCCGCAGTTAGCTTTGCCCGTTAGCCTGTTAGCTTCTTCTCCGTGATTCTATTAGTGACTGCCACCGCCCCGGTGGCAGTCACTAATAGAATCAAGCATGGTTTTCTGGCCAGAGACACCAGGGGGAGATGAAAGACCCCCCCAATCATCCCATTAACACTTGTATTACCCCCACAGGGACTACGGAAAGGATTTATTAAGGTAAACGCGTTACTTAGTACTGCTTTAACGACTGAGAGCCCAACAAAAACATACACAAATGAATTCAGTAATATTCCCGATCGACGCCATTTTAACTCATGTGTGTTCGTTATTGCCGTGTTGGGCCAAACATTGGATATTTTTTTTACGCAAGTTAAGGTTGCATGTGTCTTTTACAATGAAGTAGCATTAGGAGGAAGAGGGGGCGGGACGGTGCAATGATCGACGTGTACGATATAACCTGTACCACAGCAAAAACTATACTTAGCTCCTGTTTTGTGGTGTTTGTGAATTTGATATCACATTTATGTAAAAACCCATTTATTTAGACTCTTGGGATGAAACAATATCTAAAATCTGACAGTGCAAAACCATAGAATAAACAGAGGATCATGGCAAATCCCTCCGCTTTCCCGTTTCAGTCGCTTACAACACTGGGCCTTTTCCAAACCAGCCTTTAATCGTGAAACTCTTGCTGATATTGTTGCATCCCTATCGATTCCAGTGGTACAGCTGACAGTAATGCGTTTGAATTCACTTAATCTGAGAAATAGAAATTATTTAAAATAGGCTATAAATGAATGTGTATAGTATTAACTACCGGTACCTAAGTCTGATTGGTCTGGTGGTGATGGATGTTGTGAAGTGCTACATTTAGAACACACACCTTAACCAAAAATAAAATGATAATTAAAAAAAATTATCCAATATGGTGTCTTCTTGTATGCTCTAAAGTCAGATGTGATATTATGCCACGGTCTGTCTGTCTGTCAGGGGTTTAACCAATGGGAGAGGAAAGCCCTTCTCTTTGGTCCTCTTTGGCGGGGAGTAGGGATGGGACGATAATGAAATTTGGGGTCACGATTATCCTGTCCAAAATCATTGCGATTAACGATATCACGGTATTTGCCTATGGTTTAAAAAAATCACTGAAACTGCAGACACGATGGGGAGCGTAGAGAGAAGAGGCAGAGGGGCTGTTTTCTTAAGAGACTCTGAGCAAATCCCTATTGCCGTTGATCTCATCCAGAATGTTTCAGGTGCTTAAACTTAATATTAATAAATGTGAACTCCTCCAATTAAATCTTGTACTCATCGTCCTTATATAATATCCCTGTCAAATCCAAAGTCACTTACCTTGGCGTTGTTGTTTCCAAAACATAGAAGAAAGATGCACTCTGAACTTTGATCCAATCGTTGAGAAAACTAAAAGAAAATTGAACCACTGGCTTCAAAGAGATCTATCTTTAAGAGGCAGAAACCTTTTATCTAAATCTGAAGGCTGTCTGGTTAACATATGCTGCTCTCGCTTTGAATGTTAATGCTTCAACTTATAAATCCATCGATAAAATGCTCTATAGGTTTGTTTGGAAAAACAAGCCCCATCTTATCAAAGATAGTGTGCTTGTAAACCCAGTAGGTTCTGGAGGACTCCACTTCTTAGATTACACCTTTTTAATGGATCCTATTTCCGTGTGGAATTTTATCCGTAATTATATATTCTCAAAAGTCGGTGGCCTCTCGTTAGTTCTAATGTCAAACTTTAACATAGAAAAACTGCCCGTAAAACTAGCTAATTATCACAAACAGATGCTCCTAGCTTGGTCTCTTATTTATAAACACTCTTTCTCTCCCCACACATTCCAATTGCATTAGATTTTTTTCTCAAACTGGTATAATAATAATTTAATTTTTGTCAAGCAACTTTTCAATCCTGAGGGGTTCCTGATGTCATACTCTGAATTTTTATCATCCTATCAGATTACGGTAACTCCATAACGCTATTGTTATGGACGCTATTCAAGGTGTGCTCATGCTATTTCGGGGCGGGGTTCATTCACTTATCGAGAGGCCGATTACTTCTTCTTTGTCAATTTTTGAGACTGTTGTGGGCAAAATCTGTTTGGCCTCCAGCCCTTCCATGAGTAACAAAAAAATTAGAGCTTTACTTCAGAAAGATATTGCTACTGTGCCTTATGTCATTCATTACTGGAGGCAGTTTGTACCTGATATCAAATGGACTACTGTATGAACTTTACCTTCTAAATATCTAGTTACAAACACATTTCGGGATGTGTGTTCTAAACATCTCCACAGGTGCTACCCAGCAAAGCAATCTCTACACAAGGACATTGTAGCTGTTCCTTTTGTCATCAGGACAATGAAACTGTCATCCACCTATTTTGGAAATGCCCCTGCACATTGCGGCGTATCTGGTAATGAGAGGGTAGACAGGCTGGCTAAGGGCGCACTGAGTAAGCGCAGTGTAGAGATGAGAGTGAGCAAGGGTGAGGCGAAGAGTGTGGCATGGAAACGGGCAACTCAGGAGTGGCAAAGGCAGTGGGATGCAGGGAACACAGGAAGACATTTCTACGAGATAAAGAAAGAGGTTAGAGGCGGTAGAATGCAGGGGGAGCATAGAAGAGAGGAAATTGTTATTACTAGGCTCAGACTTGGGCATAGTGCTCTGAACAAGACGTTGCATCTTATAGGAAAGCATGGAACAGGCCTGTGTGAGGTGTGTCAGGAGGAGGAGGAGTCCGTAGAACATGCGCTGTTGCAGTGTAGGGGGTATAGTGCATGTCGGGAGGTTATGAAGCAGAGGCTTAAGGAGCTGGGAGCTAGGGAGGTTGACTTAAAGAGTGTTCTGGATACTGGGAGTGGTGAGGGTAGTAGGGTAGTAGTGGCTTTTCTAAAGGAAACGGGGCTATATGGAAGAATTTATTGTTCTCTTATTTAATTCAATTATTATTATTATTATTTTTAATAATAATAATAATAATTTTATTTTATTTATTTTATTTTATATATATATATAGCTTTGTTTCCCTAGAGTGTGAGCTGAGCATGTGAGGGTAGTGGTGGCTTTTCTAAAGGACACGGGGCTATATGGAAGGATTTAGTGTTTTATTTTATGTAGGTTTATTTATTATTATTTATTTTTTTAATCCCCTTCCTTGGTGGGCCACAGACTGTTGTCTGGGGCGGGGTATTAGAGTGTGAGCTTGCTGTTTGACCCATCCTCAGGACCAGTAGGTGGCGGTAATGCTCTAATCTTTGGTTGCAAGCCGCCGTAATAATTCCTAAGAAGAAGAAGAGTAGAGTGTGAGCTTGCTGTTTGACCCATCCTCCGGAACAGTAGGTGGCGGTAATGCTCTAACTTTTGGTTGCAAACCACCGGAATAATCCCTAAGAAGAAGAAGAAGATGATTGGCTGCTGCGGCTGTTACGCATCTTACGCTGATGGCTGAGGTGGAGGTGTGGCCCTCTCGAAGGCGATCATTGGCTGGAGGTCGGTGACGCTGAAGTTAGTCTTCCAGGTTGAATTAACGCCTAGGCTTCATTTTTCATTTTTCATTTCCCCCTTTTAAACTCTACTTGCTCGAAATAATACAATATAAAGAATCTATACATTCCTCTTCAAACCCCAAAGCCATTTAGACTCTTGATGCTTTAACTTTTAAGTGCTGCTGCTAAGGGCTACCGCTGTTATTTTTTATGTTATTTGTTTTTTACCTTGTTTTACCCCTGGCATAAATGTTTGTAAAACTATTACTACTGTTCAATAAAAAAAAAAAAAAAAAAAAATCACTACTTGATTCTTCCCTCCACTTCAGTCTATCTACCGTATCTACAATGACTTTTAATTCTGTAGCCTTTTTTTTTGAACTTTCGACCAATCAGGCAAAGGCCGCGTGATCTTGCAGCCAATCCGCGCTTCGCTGACACAGACAGTATAAAAAGCCCCGCCCCGCTTCCTGCTCTCCACTAACTTCTTACGCGGGACACATTGAGGTCCTACCGTAAGAGTTTGCTTCAGATCCGCGTCTTCCCTTCAATAACCATCGAGTCAACGCCTTCAAGTAATCATGGTGAGTGTTTAGGAGAGATTTCTTACCCTCAGTCATTAATTCATTGATGGACCATTTCAGATGACCTACTTACGCGTTCTGTAGCAACACGTAGGGCCAACATTTAGCCATACATGGTCGTATTCTAACACTGACAAGGTATTGCTTTGCCAATTCGCCTTGTAGGTGATTACCGCTCGAGTTTGGGTCCAAATGCTATTTTATTTTTGTGTGACGCAGACAGTATAAAAAGCCACGCCTCGCTTCCTGCTCTCAGTAACTTCTTACGCACATTATTGAATCCGACTTTGATTTGTGTGCTGTCTGCGTGGTGGTTTCCTGATCGGATGAAGCACAATGACCCAGTTAAGAGAGGGTCAGTGCACCTGTTGACCATTTTTGCACATGGCACATTCCTGCGTATTAGCGCAGAGTTCAGGCGTGGCTGGGCACGTGGGCACGGATGATCTCTCAATAGACCAGGGGTGGGCAATTAATTTTCATAAAGGGCCACATAAGAAGCCTGAACTGAGTCGGAGGGACTCGCCAACAATAAGTCGAACTTATTCTGAAACTTTATCCTAATGTGTATTTTGAATACTGGTATTTAGGACTATTTTCTGTCAATATTTAGCCATATCAAGTCAAGGACGCGCGTTTGTGTGTGCATCGTTATTTAGGTTATTCAACTTGTTATACTCGTTAACTTCTACCGTCGCACTGAAAGCACCTCTGTGCTTCCTTCAAACTTAGCAAGGGTCTCGAAGTAAATTTCCCTAGGGGCCAAAAGGGGAGTGTATTGCTGGATTCCATAAACAAAAGCAAAATGTTTTGATTGGGAAAATACTATTGAGGAAACTTTTTTTCAATAAATGAATAATAATGAGCCTGACCGGACTGTAGCTGATGTGTTTATATCCTGATCTATCATGTCAGTGCCCTCTGCTGGACAAGTGTGGAATTCTTTTCTTGTATATATATTTTTTTAAGCAGCCCCCCTAGTGGCTGGAGTGAGCATTCTGATTTCTTAAAACAAAACAAAAACTCCGCAAAGGAATGGGCTAGGACTTACTTTTTTTTTTTTTTTTGACATACTCAGGAATTTATGCCCTACCAGTCTTGGGCCGGATTGAATCATCTCGCGGGCCGTAATTTGCCCATGTCTGCAATAGACCCTTTAAATGCTGACATCATCAGTGGAGGCAGGAAGTGATCAAGAGAAATAAGATTAAACCAAAACTAGCAGTTTTGAGTGTAAAACTGAAAAATGTGGTCCTGTAGTTTTACACTTAAAATCGCTAGTTTTAGTTTAATCTTACTTCTCGATCACTTCCTGTCAGCAAAGACTTGCCAACCACATGTGTGTTCAGGCTTTTGAAATGGGCTATGGCTGTGGACATTTTATAATTTTTTTTTTAAACCGTCTAGATCAGAGATGGGTTCAGAAGTCAAAATGTCCAAAGAAATTACTCAAGTAGGCCTACTCATCAAAATAAGTGTAAAAGTTTTAAAATAAAAAATGCGTTTTTCACTGTAACTATGGTAAAGTGGAAATGGTTGGACGTTTGTGGTCTAGAACAATAACCCATTCATCTGTGATCTTTTTGCGTTTGAAGATTGAGTAAATACTGACTGATCAAAGCCTGAACAACAGTGTATTCAACACTGTCCCAGCCTGAGGTTTCTTTTGAATGAAATGATCATATGAATCGAGGAAAAGGTTCCATTCAAAGATGAAACCAGAACATTGTGTCATGTGAGTTCTCATGACATGGGCTATTTAAAGCATTGCTTATTAGTGACTCTGGGGCGTATTCCTGTTTACTGAAGCCACTGCTAAATACTAATCACATTATCCCCTTAACTGGGATGACTGACAATTTTTCTATGTCTTTTCTCCACAGCGAGAGTGCATTTCTGTCCACGTGGGTCAGGCCGGCGTGCAGATCGGTAATGCCTGCTGGGAGCTGTACTGCTTGGAGCATGGGATCCAGCCCGATGGACAGACGCCCAGTGACCAGGTTCGACAACGACGAGGAGGAGTAGGAGACGACGATTCCTTCAACACATTCTTCAACGAGACTGGGGCCGGGAAACGCGTGCCCAGGGCGGTGTTTGTGGATCTGGAGCCTTCTGTGATCGGTGCGTTTGAGGACTCGCGGCCATTTTAATAATAATAATTTAGAAAATTATTTCCCAGTGGAAAATAGGAAATGTGTAATTCATTTGCAATTTTCTACTCTACATTCAAGGTAGCATTTACCTGATCCTCTGTCCAAACCTTAATCAGGGTGTTTGTGTCCTTAACACCGCCCAACTTGCAGCATGACCTGCATCGCAATCGTTCATTAAATGAAACTGTTTTCTCCACAGACGAGGTGCGCACTGGCACATACAGGCAGCTGTTCCACCCGGAGCAGATGATCACTGGGAAGGAGGATGCAGCCAATAACTACGCTCGTGGCCACTACACAATCGGCAAAGAGATCATCGATCTGGTGATGGACAGGATCCGCAAACTGGTGGGAGAGCAGTCTAACTGTGTATTTCAGCTCATTGTGATATCATTTATTAAACTGTGTTGTTTACAGTCTGAACAGTGCACCGGGCTGCAGGGCTTCCTGGTGTTCCACAGCTTTGGAGGAGGCACTGGCTCTGGCTTCACCTCTCTGCTGATGGAGCGTCTTTCTGTTGACTACGGCAAGAAGTCAAAGCTGGAGTTCTCCGTCTACCCCGCCCCGCAGGTGTCCACTGCTGTGGTGGAGCCCTACAACTCCATCCTGACCACCCACACCACCCTGGAGCACTCCGACTGCTCCTTCATGGTGGACAATGAAGCCATCTACGACATCTGCCGCAGGAACCTGGACATAGAGCGCCCCTCTTACCCCAACCTGAACAGACTCATCAGTCAGGTCGTCTCCTCCATCACGGCGTCTCTGCGCTTTGACGGAGCGCTCAACGTGGATCTGACGGAGTTCCAGACCAACTTGGTGCCCTACCCTCGTATCCACTTCCCTCTGGTCACCTACGCCCCGGTCATCTCCACAGAGAAGGCCTACCACGAGCAGCTCTCTGTGTCTGAGATCACAAACGCCTGCTTCGAACCGGCCAACCAGATGGTCAAGTGCGACCCTCGTCACGGTAAATACATGGCCTGTTGTCTCCTGTATCGCGGTGATGTTGTGCCCAAAGACGTCAACGGCGCCATCGCCGTCATCAAGACCAAGCGCTCCATCCAGTTCGTGGACTGGTGTCCCACTGGGTTCAAGGTGGGCATCAACTACCAGCCGCCCACCGTGGTCCCTGGAGGAGACCTGGCCAAGTGCAGAGGGCCGTGTGCATGCTGAGCAACACCACCGCCATCGCAGAGGCCTGGGCCCGACTGGACCACAAGTTTGACCTGATGTACGCCAAGAGGGCCTTCGTGCACTGGTACGTGGGAGAGGGCATGGAGGAGGGAGAGTTCTCCGAGGCCCGAGAGGATATAGCTGCTCTGGAGAAGGACTACGAGGAGGTGGGAGCAGACACTGTGGGAGAAGAGGATGAGGAGGGGGAAGAATATTAAACCCTTGATTTAATGTTTGAAATAAAGCTGCTTGACTTCATTTTCTTGTGTGTTCAATTGATAAGATGGTGCTGTTGGCAAAACCTAAAGGTTGCATTATGTAGCACAACTTTTTTATGTGAAAATAGTAGGTATAATGGAGTAACCTAATGGCTGTATGAGTGTTTAGCTTTGGGCCTTTAACTTCCATCACAGGGGCCTCAGCCTGGCTAACGTCAGACTGCTTGTGCTCGAATCCTTTCGAACTAAATATCACTTGTGATTTTAGTCTGGCGTTAGCCAGGCTAGAGGCCTCTATGCTCCAGGATATTAGTTTACGTTTCATTGCTGAATGAATTGAACAATTGATTCCTCTGATGGAAAGTGTAGGTCCCATGCATTCATACACCTGCTGGATCACTGAGGGTCAAAGACTCACTAACTTTTACTTTTTGTATTAAAATGTTCATAATGCATGTAGGAATACATTAATGACTAGGGCTGGTAATGTTAAATTATACCAGTGTGATATTAAAGTATGGAAAGGAGGTAGAGGGCCCATGTTTTGATGCCTGATGGCACTGAAGGAAGTTTCAGCTCAAGTTGTAAATTGATTCCCCAAGGGGTACGTGGAACAAAAAAGGCTGGGAACCGATTAAAAATATTTCAGTATAAAAATTCAGAAAAAGAATTAATGCCTTTTAGTTATGGCATGTCTAAAATAGACTTTAACCCCAACGCATTTCAGCCCACAGGCCTTCAGGGGGACAAACGAAATGAAAAAAGTGATATAATATACATATGTTCCACCAATAGGACTTCACCTGGCTGAGGAGGTCCATCTCCCACACTGGAAGTCCACCTCTATGTACAAGGCGTATTGAGCTGCCTTGTATACGAAATGCACGGTATAAAGTTGCCTTGCCTTGGAAAAAAGTCTTTAAAGTCTTGTAGGAAAGGAAACAGACTTAAAAAAAACTACTAGACTAGACAAACCTGGATTTATACACTTCAAGCCACTAAACACCCTGGACTAAATGAGCTTGATTTCATTGTTTCACCTGAGTCCACCTTCCACACTGCCTCAGCCAGGTGGAGTCCTATTGGTGGAACACATACTGCATATCACTGTCCTATGCAGGATAAGGCTGCAACTAATGTCAGGGTATGCGTTTAACCAGTCATATGAGGGAAATATGCTGAATGAGCACTTGATAAAGGTTAAACTCCAAGTGCCGTATCAACTTCAAGGCGCTGATTAAACGTATTTGTCTGTGTGGGCCAGATAATTACGTAAAATTGCTTGTTTTTAAATCCAATAGATCCAAAGGACATTGAGGATTAACTGCAGTCTTTATCAATGACTGTTGCAAATAATCCTTGGCCATTTAGTTATGAACTGCATTGTGTGGTTTAATGTGAGAATGAAACACTGTTCAACATTAGATATCCCTGTTGATGAACGATGAACCTGCAAACTCCAGCTGAACCCACAATCCCGTGACCAGTGACGGGTCAAAAGTCAAAATTGTACGTTTTATTACAACAGCAAACTTGCAATACATTTATAAAGCTTCATGACATTCTGTTAAGATATTTATTGTACATTGTAAAACACGGAGCGCCATAGGTTATTAAAAATGATAACGATGGATCCATGCTTTCAATAGGTTTGCTTTCACGTGCTGCAGTTTAGTCTGAAATCTCCATAAAGGAACATTTTAAATCAAGGGCAGGGGGTAGAGTTACTCTGATGAGGCACTATTTTAAAGACGAAACAAAGGCAAATATTCACGGTAACACTAATAACTACACCTCATTTAGCCTTAATAAATGATTAACACTTAATAATGAACAATTCATTAGTTAAGTGTAAGTGCGGTCTCTGAAGTTTGGGGGTGACATGCGGAGGGTGAGTGTGTGGGCCTTTGCATTGGCACAATCACAGCAGACTGATTACGTGGGAGGGACTTGGTTATATACCACAGGTACAGGGGCAGGACAATGGGAAGCACCTGATGACGATGTGTGGAGCTGGTGCGGCTTATGACGTTCTGTGGAGGCCGTAGACACGTCTCCAGTCAATCAGGAAATTCTAATTTAGTAGCAGAGTTTACCCTGAAGGGGGCGCAACCCATTCGTTTTCAGGCCAAAGTTAGGATTTGACACATGTTTGCGCTATAATGTCAGAATAATGTCAGGGACCAGTAGACAACACTACGAGACACCCAGACAGTTTATCAGTAAAAAAAAACTTGATTTGGTGTTTAGTTGCTCTTTAAGTAGTGAGTAAGTGTTAGTAACACTTAACTAATGAATTGTTCATTAATAATTAAGTGTTAATTATTTATTGAGGCTAAATAAGGTGTAGTTATTACAAAGTTTTACCAAATTCACAAATGTTTTACAAATACAAGCTATGATTCGGTAAAACATCTGAATTATTTTTTGTCTGCAGATATAAGACATTGAACTGCCAGTCACATGAATAATACAGTACGTTTGTGAATATAACATTTGTGGTTTTCCTTATCGATATTTCTAAACAAATTCGGCCTCACTCAGAGTAGTATTTGCTTGTTCCCACTGAAATTTTAACGCTCGCAAATTCAGAATGTGAAAGGCAACCGATGGAAAATCCCAGCTTCTATGAAAATGGCAGGAGCGTGTAGTAAAAGTTATTGTGTAACCATACGCAAACAATAAGGCTTTTTATGAGCACAATATATTAAAACGAATCATCTTTATGACAGAGGACACCTGGTGCGGTCTCACACGGATGGAACTAAATGTGCATCCACTGTTAGTGCCATGACGAGCGCTCTTTAGGCAAACGGTTGTAACGCATTCAATAAAAGGGCGGCACGTTATATTAGAGAAATATAGAAGGCTTTTTAAATGTTCTTTATTTTATATTGAAACTAGGTCAAAACGCGAATACTTTTATTGAGAAAATGTCAACTTTTGTCATAATGTGCAGCCCTTTTACCGTAGATGTTACATTAGCGTCTTGCATCATTTGGACGGTTATAAATGCTAGTCACTGTGGACGTTTGTAACATGCTGCTGAATAAAGTGACAAAAAGTTGTGCATTTTTGCTATATATTTCTTTCCCCAGCAGCTTTTCTTTCTTCTCTCATAATATGACGAATATTTACAGATATACAGCTATGGAGAGCAGAACAGATCAGTGCCGAACTGCAATGGGAAGAGGAAATGTACAGGTCTTAATTTCTTCATAAAAACGCACACACACACAAATCTTAACATTTCTGCTCTGCCTCTTCACGGTCACGCAAAAAATAGCTTCTGCATTGGTCAAAATGAGTAGCATTTCAAATATTCATCTTGATTTGGGTAGCGTTGACTTGTTTGGATTTACGGGCTAAAAAGATGATTTGCTTTATTACAAACATCCTTAAACTGTACTCTATAGTTTAAGTGTTGGACGTTTAAACAAGTATCACCCATCTTTGTTATAAATAACTACTCTCAACTTGGTTTGCGCAAAAAGTTAAAAAAAAGATATGTACCTGAAAACATAGTAAGAGTTTGACAACGAACTGAGCCGGAACAAGGTTGGTGAAGGTTTCTAAATTTAGAAGGAGGAGACATACAGGATATGCAAAATTAACTTTCAGGTACGTTTTGAAGAGGATAGAACATTGTAACATGGTTTCTACAGGTGGCAGCAAGTCAAATATGTTGCTTTATTGCCTATTAAATACTTTAATGCCACAAACACAAAAACTCATATTTCATTCGTAAGATCTGTAAACATTCAATCAAACAATAATGAGGGGAAATAATAATATTCAAAGCTAAATTGGACACAATGGAGAACTTTTGAGCAAGAAATTGTATACAATTTCGGTCAGAACTGCAGCTAAATTTGTTTCAGACCATAGTTTTTGTGTTTTTGACAAATGTATGCAGTAAAAATAGGCGAGGGCCTATTGCTATTGCTGGGCCTATAGCTTAATATTGCTGCGGATTATGTTCCTAAAAAAAAATCATATTTTCTAAGAAAATTAGATCTAATGCCAGTTTGAATCAGATTTTCCGGACTATAAGTCGCACTTTTTTCATAGTTTGGTTGGGGGCGCGACTTATGTATAAAAATGTATAATTTCACATGCTAGAGGGCGCTCGAGGCTCGTGTACCAGTATCTGCTACTCCTGTAGCATTGAAGATTTAAAAGACGGCAATCGAGCGCAGAAAGAAAGTTTGGACTGAGCGAGAAACTTGTGAAGGACTGGCGAAAAGCAGAGGTTACTCTTACTGCAATGAAGAAAACAAAATAAGCTAATCACGGGCTAAAAGCTAGATGGCCACAGCTAGAGGAGTTCGCAAATGAGAACTTGAACAATGTGATGCCGGGAGAGGCTTGTAAACGGTGCAGTTACGCCTCCATGCCATGACTGGTGTGACTTATACCGTATGTTTTCTTCTTCTTCCTTATGCATTTTTTGTACTGGTGCGACTTATACTCCGGAGCGACATATAGTCCGGAAAATGCGGTAATGTTTTTTAAATGACTTTTAAGGCCTTAATTTTGCCATATTTCATTTAACACTGTTTTAACATGCCCCGCAGAAACCATGTTAAAACAGTGTTTGTATGACATAGCACTGTTCATTTCCTCACCATTTTTCCATCTCAACAAAAGAAAGAAAGAAATTGGTCCTGTAGGTAAATAAAAATAGTCAAATATACTCCAAATTTAATAATTTACTTTTCCATAAGATTTCCATTAATAACATTCTTCTGTCCCAATGCCAACACTAATATCGGATTTCTAGTAGTCGAGCTGCACATGTTCCATGTTTTTATTTCCCGAAAAGTATTGATGAGAGTAGTAGTTAAGAGCCCAAGAAACGAGCAGTAATCACATCAGACGCTTCGTGACACCGACCCCACCACCCCCGCATCAGAACTCTTCGTGCACGTTTCTAGCGTAGTCCATGAGTTTGCTGCCTGTGAAGTACTCGCTGTATTTTAATATCTCGTCCAGCTCCAGATTGCGGTTCTGGTTCTCGTCCGCCACTGCGATCATCTGCTTGGCTTCGTTCAGAGCGTTGTGTTCGTTCATGGGGTCCATATACTCCTGCGCACAATGAAAATAAAGAAGGCTTAAAGTGAAAGCTTAAAGAAGAATGGGTGTGGAGATGGTTTATGGGACTTGGAAATGCAGAGAACACGAAAGGATTCTAATTAACAACAATATCCAGGAAATACAGGTCAGTGCACTTCAGCAGTAGAAGAAGAAATATCCGGATTTAAACAAATCTACTACTCGTACTCCCGGAAGATATCTAGACACACTAAGAATGAAACTGAACTGAAATGCATAAGTTATAACTGAGACATTGCGAACCTCCAGCTCCTCCATGGTCACGATGCCGTCGTGGTTTGCGTCCATAATTTCCTCGAACTCCTTCTTCCTTTCTCGGACCCAGTCGTCGTCGATTTCCTGCGCCTGCTGGTTCTCCACGGTGCCCGTCGGCAGAGAGATGAACTCGGACAGCGTCAGCTTCTTATCACTGTCTTGGTCTGCACGGGCAAAAGCAGGTGGTTGGTGCAAAGTGGTGGGACTTGATTACATTCTTTTAGTCGAGTTAATCAAGACCTTTGTAATTAATTAATCGCATTTAAGCATGATTTATTTTGGGGTTGTATTCATTTTTTAGTATATTTTGGATGCTTCTTTGTATTTTCCTACATTTTAACGTATTATCGTGGAGATGTGAGGCCTGTGTGATCATTTCAAACACAATAGCAGTTAAAAAAGTGTATATGTCTGCTTAAACAAGTGTGACAGTAAAATAGTTTTTGGCTTTCTTTTCTTGCAGGGAAAAGGAAACTGAAAGAGCGTCTGTGCCACTAAACTAAAGTGTGATTCATTTCGATTAATATTTTTACTCGCACTAAATCTTTCGTAATGAATGAATCGAAAACAGTCAACTTGAGCCATTCATGATCGTAACAGAAAATGCAACAGGTATGAATAACGTTGCCATTTAGTGTAAAATATAATTTGATTGTGACTGTGCATGTTATACGGAGGATAAAAATGTTCAAATTATGTATTTGCCTCCCCCTACATGTTCCAGCCATGTCCTGATGTGTAGAATGAGTCCAGACCTGTTCACCACAACTGCCTCTAAAATCCTGCTCTGTCACTTAAAAAGGTGTTAATTCGGGTCCGAAGTGCCGTCATGCACGAGCTTAAAGGGATATTTCGGGATTTTTGACATAGGGCCTCATTTCCTAGTTATCCAGTGTGTTGTTGATGTCTGGAGATATTTTCTTAAATTCATGCAGTCCTTATATTTGAAGAGTCTAGTGGCGCTAGGCTAGGGCAAGGCTAAAGCATTTCTATGGTAACAGTTAGCCTGCATTAAAAACAGTCTGACCCACTCCACAGTGCACCTGAGGTAAATCACTTATAACCCCAGACTAACGATATAAATGTCTGTGTTTAATATAGCAGCTGCAGTTACGCATTAGACCTGAGGTGGCAATAGTGAGTATAAAAATGACCAACTTGTATCTAGTCCCTTTAATGAACATACTCAGACTAATGCTGGAACTATTAAATTAGAGGGAAGTGATTGACGGCACAGCTTTTATTCTTTTCAAAGGCTCGTCATGGTTTTCACTGGAGAAAAAAGGTATAGATCGTGAGAATACATAATATTCAACACAAAATCCGATCTTTGGGAAAGTTGTAGCCCGTCAGCCGAACACCAGCAGTTTGTTGAGATGTAATTTCACATTATCCTCTATAGAGAGAATTCTTTCTGGACTGTGCTTTGGTACCACAGAGAAGACACTAATCAAATCACTGACAAACCAGAGGAGGCTGTATATATTGAGTTGTGGATAGTGTCTGACCTCGCTCTGCTGCTAATCCTAAACTGATAACAGGACAATGTGACCTGCTCCATCTTTAACTATGACCGTCTCTGTCCGCCTCAGCCCAAATACATGTAGATAACATTATATCAGTCTGCTCCCTTCCATACGCACAAGGCCGCAAATTAAGAAGTGAAATACCCAGGTCCCTGACGATCTCTTTGACCATGTACTTGAGCATCCCGCGGCTGTGCTCTGGGTGCAGGAAGGACAGGAACTCCTCCTCGTTCAGCAGCTGGTCGCCCGGAGGGTTATCGGCCTGAAACCAGCGGTCCTTCAGGCTCTCCAGCACATCCTGCGCTGTGGAGGCAGAGAGGAGGCAAAAAACACTTAAAACTCAGTGTCTGGGTTTTGTAATTCAGAACATGTTAATGTGAATAAACTGAGATGAGATACTGGCTCAATCTGCAGGTTTCATGGAGTGGTACAAAACCTGTCACTATAAACGATAAGAAATCCATCCATCCATCCATTTTCTTCCACTTGTCCATTGCTGGGTCGTGGGGCGGGCGTTGGAGCTGCCCAAATCACATAGCACCAGCCCCTATGGCTCCTCCTGCAGGTGGTGGGCCACAGAAGGACGGCCTCATGGTTCTAACCGGGCCTGTTGGTCTCTCATAAGGGGCTTCTGAACCGCTCTTTGTCTGACCCGTCACCTACGACCTGTTTGCCATGGGAGACCCTATCAGGGGCACGAAGTCCCCGACAACAGAGCTCCCAGGATCATGCGGGTGCTCAAACCCCTCCACCACGTTAAGGTAGCGGTACCGATAAGAAATGATGAGATTAATCTACCTTCTAATACAGTATGTACAGATGATTTCATTAGATTTTGTACTTTCAATATCTGTGAATTTTATGCTTTGAAATCGATTGCTCAAGCCTGATATTCAGGATCTTTGGTCTCAGTTTTGTAAATTTACACTCGGAATTGTATTGGAGGATGAAGAAATACATATAATACTGATTTATTACTATCGTTAGTAAGTTTTGGTGCCGTGTTTGGTGTATGGATTTAACTGGATGTACTGTACGCTAGATGAGTGAGTATCCATCTATCTAGAATAGGGGATTCAAGGGAACTTCTCAGTTTGCTATCAAAGGATGAGAGATTGGAAAAAATATACACTGAATATTTAAAAAGGTGAATTTTGAAATTTAAACACTTTGAAAAATGTGACTGAAATGCAGGGACAAAAACAAAACACTTTTTTCAGTGTTAATAAAATTAAGCTAAGTTTTAAAATTTGGAATCTGATGAAACACATCAGTATGTGTATTTGTCTCTTATATGGTACTTCCCTAAGAAACTATTATCATTTGTGCCAAGGACAGTGATCCTGCCGTATTTATCAAACCACGTGTACTGAAAACACTGCTAGGCCCTGTCCATACGAAGTCAAGCTGAGGACCAAATGCAAAGAAATTTTATCCATCCAGTGTATCGTCCATACGAGCCCAGCATTTTGGGGTCTGTAAACGAACATTTTCCAAACTAGGTCCCAGAGTGGAAAGATCTCAAAACGCTGTGGCTCCGTTGTTACAACGTCTCCGCAACTTTTACTAAAACGATGACGTCACAGCACCAGAGTGGTGTCTGTTATCCATAATCTACTGACCTTATAATGAGTTTTACTCATGGATATATGATGGTTTTACTCCGCTCCTCTTTGCTCCACTGCAGTCATGAGCCACAGGTGACAAGTGGAAAACACGGCCGAGTCAGTCTGTGTTTTTGGACTGACAGTAAGAGTGACACTGACAAATTTTTCTGCTTTTGTCCCGTTTCGTCTGAAGAATAAACTCGCCTCCTCGTCTCATCTGTAAATCCTTGAATCCGTTTCATTTTCACTGTTTACATTCCACAAAGGTTTACTGCGCATGCGCCCTCTACATCTTGTTCTATTATCTGTGTTAGCGTCACAGCGCCACACACAGGCCTGGCAGATGAATCGCGCCGTTTTCACAGACCTGAGTCAACCCACGTGAGCGCACACATTTACTAAGCTGGCTTCGTGCTTACAAAGAAAGTTTCTGAAAATATAAGCGTTTTGTCTTCATGTGGATATAGCTTTAATTCTTACTGTCGTCATCCAGTTTGAGGTCTTCATTGTTCTTTATTTTCTCGGCCATTTCCTTCTCGTTGAAGCCTTTGCTCGCCAGGAACTTGATTCTGTATTCATCCCAAGTCACGTGACCTGCAAGATCAGATGAAGAAAATAAATAAATTGCAAATAAATGTTAACTGGCTGACTTGATTAACAGCTCATCATTGAAACGGTGTTTGAACACGTTTCCCTCTTGTGCTGATGTCTCTCACCGTCTCCATCGGGGTCGACTGCGTGGAAACTGTTCTTGTTCTCCATCGTTGCCTCCTGGAAGTGCTCCGCCGTCTTCTCCATGATCCAGCGCTGCATTTCTTTAGCGGAGATGCTCCGGTCCTTGTTTAAATCAACTCTACAAAGATGAACAAGTGTTAAGAGAGCTACTGTTCTCTGTTGTTGAAGTGCTGAATGGACATTTCCCAAAATGTCCGGGGGATATTATACAATCTATTTTGCATTATAGCCACCCTTAAAATAAGTCAGTTCAGCCAAAAATGGGGCCTTTTATGATGACGTATAAACCTTTTTTGGATGGCTTTGATGACGTCTAGTTTAATTTAGTCTTAGACACGAGGTTAATCCTGATTATTGAGTGACTGCCTGCTTTCATTGTACGCAACATCTCTCTGTCCACAAGCGCATTTGTTCTTACTTTGTGAAGATTTCGATAAGCTTCTTGCGGTTCCTCCTGGGCTCTGAATCTTCCTCGAACTCCTCCATGTCCTTCCCCAGAAACACCTCCTGATGGAAGTCCTTGTTCAGGTGCCCGTCCATCTCCATCTTGACCCCGTTCAGGTGATCGGGGGGAAGAATCTCGTTCTCGTCTTTGCTGACCGGAGTCTTCTCTTTGGCGGCGGACATGTTGGCGGGACGAGCGTTCACGATCCAAGTGTGGAGGAGGAGACAGACGAGCAGAGAGAGGGACAGCAGGTTTCTGCGCCACATTTTTCTCCAAATAGCCATCGCTTCCTGGAAATACAGACCTAGTTACAGACTCATGGATGTATCTGCACTTGCACTGTGTGGTGTTTGCCTGGCCTGCCAGACACTCCTCCTTTCTGTTCAAAAGAAGAACCGTCTGGGCAGCTGCTCGCAGCCAATCATTTCACGATTTGACCCACATCGGTCCAATCACGCACTAAGAGACGGAAGCCGTCACCTGTCACCACCACGCACTCTTCCAAAACATTAAAGATGGCGGCCGATACACTGTTTTCTTCGGCTTTTTCGTCTGTTTTAAATCATTTGGAAAATATGAAATCCCTAAAACCGGAGCAAGAAACAGCGTTCGAAGCGTTCCTCGTAAAAAAGGACGTTTTTGGAAAGGCTTTCCGCCGCTTGTTACTGCAACGTATCTAGCGTTGCTCTAATTGGTTGATGCCGTCTGTCAATCACGCCCACCGGGAAATTGTTGAGATCACGCTCGCTCCCAGACTATATGTCTTTGAAATATCTATGAAAAGGCATGTCGTTTGGCAGGCCAGGCAAGTGTGGTGTGTCCACACTTGGAACCGCTGCTATCACTTATCACTAAATCACTTTATCACTTTATATGCCTACACATCTGTTAATACAATCCCGCTGTTGTCTATATGTCATATGTCACTTTATTTTATCTTATTTATTTAATATTTTTCACGCATGCCCCTATAGCCTTATAGTTTAAAGGTTTTTTAGCTTATTTTTATCTTAACTCTGTGTTATATGTTCTATGTCGCACATTTGCACCGAGAAAAATTCCTAGTTTGTGAACCTGTTCTCAAACCATGGCAATAAAACCGATTCTGATTCTGATTCTGATATTCGTTTGCATTTACCTCAATAGACGAAAAGCACAAGTGAAACACAGTCTCTTCAAGGTAATGCCTTCAGGGAGGAGACTGCGGACTCCACGAGCCAGATCCAGTCGACTGAAGAACAGTTTCATACACCAGGCTATCAGGAAGCTTAACTCCCTCCCTTCCCTGCCCTCCTTGTGCTTCCACCACTTACTCCCAACCCCCTGCTCCACAACAAGGACGAAAGAGGAACTATTTTGATTCATTGTCTAATGAATTGACAAATACAATATTTGAATCTTTGAAAGTCTTCTAAACTAACAACTTCTTGCAAAAAGTTGTGCTTTTTGAGATGATGATTCTTAAAGTCCCAAAACGCACAAACTTTCCCAACATAGAAGTTTGGTTCTAAAAAATAGAGAAACCAAGGCACTCTCTGGTGAAGTTAAAATGGCTTTATTTTTATGGCATGTCTAAATTTAAATGTATCTAGTAGGGCTGGGATAAAATATCGGATCGGACTTGGATCGCAATACTTTTACTGTAATTAACTTTATGTTGATGTTTTATTGATTGATTTTATCTGTTTTCTTGTAATTTTATGCAACTGTGAAGCACTTTGAATTGCCTTGTGTATGAATTGTGCTCTACAAATAAACTTGCCTTTCCTACTTTGTGCTGCAATACCAAGTATCGATACTTTATCAAGTATCGCAATACTTGCAATACTTGTGTTTGGAGGCATTGTTTTCCAGTAACAGTTACACAGCACTGTTACATTTTGTGTTAATGCACTTTTCAATCTAAACACTACAAATGCCACAATGTCAAATGGCATTTGGTTTGTAAACTTTGGACCATGACTTCTTACACATTTTAAGGTAAATATATCACTTCTTATATTTACTTACTGTATCACAATACGTATCGGACCGGCCCCTGAGTATCGTGATACCTATCGGATCATGACAAAAGTGGATCGTCCCAGCCCTAGTATCTAGACATGCCATAAAAATGTCTGATCAGATAGTTAGGATTAGGGTTAGGAACGGCAAACGTCATGCAAGTTGTGTTTCACTCACACCCACCGCCTCCACCGCCCTAGGACTACGCTGAAAACCATGGGAGACAGGGCTTTTCAGTCGTCAGCTCCCAGGCTCTGGAACACCCTGCCTGACCACCTCAGGGCGCCACAGTCTGTGGATTGTTTTAAGAAACATTTAAAAACTTACTTATTTAAGCAATGTTTTTAGCCTTTTTACTCCATTTTTACTCCATTTTGATTGTTCTTTGTATGTCATTTGTTTTATTGTATCTCTCTGTAGCACTTTGAGATTTGTGTACAAATGTAAAGTGCGTTACAAATAAAATGCATTATTATTATTATTATTATTATTATTATTTTACACATACTTTTAGAAACCAGAAGTTCTTGTCTTTCAAATGAGGCACCCCACTGGCATATCGGCTGTAACCTCTCCAGTCACTACGCTTTGAGATGTGTACATGCATAACTGGAGACAATAACTCTAACCCTAAACCCAAGATGACATATAACCGGTTAAAGGCAACAGTTCCTTTTTGTGTGTGTGTGATTTACATGAGCCCGGAATTTGTATTGAGTTTGGGAATGTGATGTCATATCGCTAAGCATTATGGGATTAGCAGCAATTGTAAACTAATGGAGATTTTACAAGTTAAAATACTGGAGTTATTGTTCACATTAAAACACTTGGACACCACAGTGTGTTAGATGTATTTACCAGCAGTAACTCAGCAGCTAACGGAGTTGTTCCACGGGTTTTTTCCTTCACTTTTTATACTGTCTTTAGCCAATGTTAGTCAATGGAAATGTATGCTAACAGCTGCAAAGATGGCGCATCTCCATGGTAACTGTGGAATTTCCCGAACTCTATAGATAAT
This sequence comes from Neogobius melanostomus, assembly GCA_007210695.1. Taxonomy (NCBI): domain Eukaryota; kingdom Metazoa; phylum Chordata; class Actinopteri; order Gobiiformes; family Gobiidae; genus Neogobius; species Neogobius melanostomus. The sequence continues at coordinate 109,995 of VHKM01000887.1, forward strand.
AATAATAGGCCTATGGTGGGTTAAAACATCGTTCACAAACAGAGTATTGCTTCTGTGAAAAGATCGGCGCTGTAAAAGACCTGTGATTTAAATAAACAGCTCTTCAAGTTCGGAAAAATCAGCTGTTTGCCCACCAGTCACCAAAACATCCGGTGAAAATCGCGGAAATAAACAATAACAGCGATCCTCGAAGCAGTAATGTAGGTTTAGGCAAGAGAATGAATGACTAGTGCAAACAATCGCCATTAGCTTGGGTAAAGTGCCGTCATAAAATTAACATCCTAGCGGTTAAACTGTTGATCTATACCTCAGAAGAGGAAGAATGCAATGACGACGTAAACTGGTTAGGTTCAGTATTCAGGGGAATTCACTTACTCACCCTTACTGGCAACTCCAACGTTTACGTGACAGCTAAACACGAGTATTTAAAACTTCGACTAAGTGAATGATTTACTGGTGGAAAATACTATATTTCATTTCTAACTGACTGTTGACATAGCTATCCAAATGTTAGCATAACTTCCCTGATACAGACCTGCGTTGTTATGAGGTTCAAAGCTGTCAGTTCCTGTATACGTGGCTCTACCGCCGAAATGCCGATAAAATCACGAAATCAAACAAAATCCACACACAGCAAGCATACTATAGAGAGATGAACCTCCAGGCTAGTCCGCGATTTAATTCATTTGCGTATTAAATTGACTCCAGCGCTGAAATGCTAGCTTACCTGTCTCAGTGCTGACGTTTGGGAAGCTGATCAAATTCACACGTAGTTTTCCGGTAAGGACTTTCAACACAAACTTTCAAAACAAATGTTATTGTAATGTCAGTATTATTTTCGGCTTTTAGTTATTGTTTTCATACTTACATTTACAGAATTCAGATAATATTCCACTTGTGTTATTTTATTTAAGTATAGAGTTCGGGAAAATTCACTGTTACCATGGAGATCCGCCGTGTGTGGTTGTTAGCATGTATTTTCCATGAGCTCAAAACAGTGTAAAAAGGGAAGAATAAAGCCAGAGTCACTACTGGTAAATACATCTAACACACTGTGGTGTCCAAATGTTTTAATGTGAACAATAACGCCAGTATTTTACATTTTAAAATCTCCATTAGTTTATTATTGCTGCTAATCCCACGATGCTAAGCGATATGACGTCACAATCCTGGAGAGCAGTATGACTACGGAAAACACGAGAGGTTTTATTTTGAAATCTTAGCGAAAATAAGGAAGAGCCTCTGAAATTGTAGTTTCCATTTTTGCCACAAAGCGACGCTGTTTTATAAGTAATGTTGGAAGTATTTCTGATTATTACTCCAAAGGCACATGCGCAATATCTTGTTGCTTAACCTCTTAACCCCCACCAGAACCGAGCATATTTTCTCCAGTTTGCCATTACCCAAATCTAAAAGCTTGTGACCAAAAAAGTGACCAAAAAAAAAGCAACAATAGAGCGACAAAAACGTGCCGGGAAAGCAATAATAACACCATACAACACAATAACACCATAAATAAACAAGCAACAACAACAAGACTAAAAAGTGATGAAAGAGGCAAAAAGAACATGACCAAAAAACCTACGAAAACAAGACAAAAAAGATACGAAAACACAACAAGAATGTGATATAAACGAAAAAGAGTCACAATCAGTTTTGTAGGTCTTAGCTTTCAAATGTGGCGTTACACTGGCCTATAGGCTGTAAGCTCCAGTCGAGAAGCTTTTAGATTTGGGTAAAACTGAACTGGAGAAAATGTGCTTTGTTAAGGCGGGTGTTAAGAGGTTAAAATAAATAATATAATACGCCAGGTTAATAGTTAGCTTTAAAGTGTATTGTACTTTATTTCGGTCGATTGTACCTGGATTGTTTTCTGTTTGTGAGCATGTGTCTGTGCTAAACCACTGCAGAAAATGTTATCTTTCCCGTGGCCCTGTGGTTTGATGAAGTCTTATCTTGGATTTTGAATGATAATAAAGAAAGCAGCCTATCCCATTTGTAGTTTGGTCACTCCGGATGTTTTCAAAGACAGTGAATGGATGTCTGTCAAATTCAGTGCTTGTCTACAGCTAGTAATTTCCACACCTGCCTTTGATACCGCACAGCTGAATGTGTCTTTCTATCAAATATTCCACACATAGCAACGACCAACGCACTTCTTCACCCCAGTGTTTCATATGAGATAAAACAGAGCTGAATAAAGGGACAGTGTGCCAAGAGAGAGAGAGAGAGAGAGAGAGAAAGAGAAAGAGAGGGAGTCAGAGTGTGTAGAGGAGGGGAAGAGGCTGGTGATAAAACTCCTCTGTGAGCCCTGAACTCATTCAGAGCCACACAGGAGCAGCAACAAGTTGAATTTCCGGGGACATCTCATTCAAAACGATATTGAAAGAACGAAAAGGGGAGGGGGGGGAAAGTTTGGACGTCACAGTTTCTTTGCTTGAGTGGGGAAGCCGCTGCAAACTTGAAGAAGAACTGTTGTCTGTGAAGAAACCCGGGCAGAGATCCAACCTGGCGCCCGTCCATCCCGAGTGAGGCATTCGGACTCGACTTTGGACTTCAAACCCTTTCTGATCAGCGCAAAGCTCTTCGGGGAGGTATACACAGCAGCATCTAAGGACCACACAACAACAACAACTCATCAGTGACCCGTTCGCTTGTCCAGCTTTAAAAGTTGCTGCTATCCTGAGCCGCCCCTCCTCTTTTGTTGCCCCCTCTGCCCTCCGACCCCCCCACAGAGCAGAGAGCGTGAAAAATCTCACTAATGGCTTTGTTTGCTCTCAGATCTGTGCCGATGTGTCATTCCTTTGGACCGTTCTGCTTGGCACATTTCATAGCTGAGTAAGTCTGTAGCCTGTTGCTCACCAGAGAGAGTTGACAGACTTTACTATTGGATCTCCCGCTCCTCCAGACTTCCCCGAAAGCATCCCCAGACCCATCCACAGGGTCCCGCTCTCTCTTTCTTCACTGTCCCAAGCGGTGGTCGACCCCATTTGACGATATGAGGTGTGCGATCGGGCCTTGGGCGATTGCAGTCGCCGTGTTTTGGACCCATTGTGTCATTTCGAACGGAGTTGATGCCAAAAGGAGCGCAAGAAAGCAAAAGAAGCAGCTCCACAGAGCACGGAGACCTTCAACGCAACACTGTCCAACAGCGAAGAAGTGGGTGCCACTGTCAAGGTACTGAAGTATAACATTATCCCAGCATTGATCGCTATAGAAGGAAACTGCAAGAAATTTTATAAATGCATTAAAGACACAATATTTTGACAGTCACATTCATTTAAAGGCACTGTACCTGCTTTTTTGTTGCTAGTAATGGAGCAAAATTAGTTTAGTCTTCCTTTAGTGTATTGTAACTCAGACATTTGTGGGGGGGAAACGCTGTGCATCCTATTATTATTGCATTTGATCAATTTCATGAACTTGCAGGCTAGTTTTCTATGGATTTCTGTGAAAGTGACCCTGCAAGGTGTGAAACGTGCCAATACATTCATCCCCGTGACGAACTGGGACACTACACTACAAAAAATGTCATCTTATCTCAGAACAATGGCTTGAAATGTGCTTGAAATAAGACATTTAATGCTGATTCTGAGTAGGTTTGGACTTGTCTTGAAATATGATTGCCAATGGAACAAGCATTAATTTGCTTAAAATAAGAGAAATGAACTTGAACGCTGAAAATAAGACCCAAAATACTTTAAATGAGACCAAAAAGTCAAAGACAAGATAAATCTGTCTAATTCCATTGGCAATACAATAGTCCGAACCTACTCAAAATCAGAACAAATTCCGATAATTCAAGCACTTTTAAGTCATTTTTGTCTAAGTTGAGATTTCATTTTTTTCCAATGTACAAATATTTGGAAAGTTAGGAATCAGTTTGAACCAAAACCAACTTTTTCATTTGGTGGCTCCCTTTAGTGGCTTTTATTTTTTGTAATAATAATAATAAAAAAAAAAGGTATAGGGCCTTTAACCTCTTAACCCCCACCTGAACTGAGCACAATCCTTGCGCAAATCTAAAAGCTTCTTGAAAAAAGCTTCTTGGAAAAAGCATCAAAATAGCGTCAAAAGCAAGAAGAAAACGAGGATGAAAACACAACAAAATTTTTTAAAATGTGATGAAAAAGAACATAAAAAAGTGACGACATGAGGAAAAATACCCTTTTAGATCAGTTTTGTATGTAGGTCTTAGCTTTCAAATGAGGCGCTACTCTGGCCTATAGGCTGTAAGCTCCAGTCAAGAAGCTTCTAGATGTGGGTAATACCAAACTTGTGAAAATGCACTCGGTTAAGGTTAAAAAAAAACAAGACAACTAGATTTTTTGACAAATGTTTCACTTTCCATCCAGAGAGCCTCCTCATGGCGCGTGTCAGAAATGTCATATCCAGATGTCTTGTTTTATGAACCACTGAGAATGTACACTGCTGTAGTAAGAACTGCTTCCTTTTGGCATCCCAGGGTTTCTGCTATTTTAGATTTCATTTCTTGTATTGAAACGCTGGCGTCTCAAGCCCAGTTGCATTCTTTTCAAACCTTGACGATACACGTCTAGTATTGCTGTCAAATGAAGATTGATATTTGCAATCCGAGTCCGTTTCGCGCGTTGAGATCCGTTTATGCTGCGTTTGTCATCCGCGGAAGAGGCCTGAGTGACGTGTATGGACATGACATACATTATTTACATGTGACAATGCGATGCTATAGAAAGGCTGAGGTGTTGACTCAGGCTGCTGGTATGTCTTCTGTTACGCGCTTGGAATAAATGAAGCAAATCCAAACGTGATGAGGGTTAAACGTGACAGCACACTTCAGAAAACGACAATCAGTCTTTCGGCATTTGAAGCTTTTGACCAATTTGGAACGAGTTTGTTATTAGATGTGGGTTATTTATAGACTTAACATAGTTTAATCTGTGTCAAAATGTTATAAAAGACCTCTTACCACCTGCTTAAACTGAATGCATTCTCTCCTCTTTGCCTATAGGCCAGAGTGACGCCTCATTTGAAAGCTAAGACCCACGAAGCTGATCTTTTTCATCGCGTTGTTGCCATGTGGTCATCAGTTTTTGTCACGTTTTGCTGCGCTTTCATCGCTTTTTTTGTTACTTTTTTGTTTGGTTATTGTCACTTTTTTGATGCGTTTTTGTCACTTTTTTGACACTTTTTTGTTTCACTTTTGTCACTTTTTTGACTCTTTTGTTGAGTTTTTGTCATTTTTTGTTTCATTTTTGTCACTTTTTTGACTTTTTTGTTGAGTTTTTGTCACTTTTTTGATTCACTTTTGTCACTTTTTTTGTCGCTTTTTCGTTGCATTTTTGTCAAGCTTTCGTCTGTTTTTTGCCGTTCTTTGTTCACTTTTTTGTCACTTTTTGACGTTTTTTGTTTTTGCGTTTACATCCCCATTTTCTTCTCGCTTCTCATCTCCATTTTGACACTATTTTTTTCAAGAAGCTTTTAGAAAATGTGATCGGTTCAGGTGGGAGTTAAGAGGTCAAAAAGGATTACGACATGTGTGTGTGTGTGTGTGTGTGTGTGTGAGAGAGTTTGTTGTTAGCTTGAATGTGGACTTTGCCGCATCAATGAAGTCTAATGTTACGGAACTTTGTACTGTGAATGTGAACTGTGAACTTGAATCAGAATCAGAGTGGGTTTTATTGCCAATGTCGGTGACAGTTCACTCACAAACAAGGAACTTTTCCCGGTACAGTTGTGCGACATGAAGTAGTAATAAGTCTATCAAATAAATAAGTCTAGCAAAACCCCGAATGACTGTCATTTGGTAATAAAGTATTGAGCTGAATGTAACTGAGGATGAAAACGTATAAGCTTTCTTGCTTTGGCCTACTCCTTTTGAGTTTTTGTTTATTTATTTTCTGCACTGTAATAATGTTAATGTAAATAATGTAAATAATCACTCAAATAAATTCCAATGATCAAAACGCACCAATAAAGCATCGAAAGAGAGACAAAAACATGACAAAACAGGCGACAAAAGCGCAACAAAAAAGTGACAAAAATGCAACAAAAACATGACAAAAACCCCAAAAAACACAGTTCAGTTCAGTTTATCAGCCATTTGCAGTAGAAAAACCACATTGGAAAAAGTGTCAACGTATAAAACGACATTACACAACATAAAAAACATGACAGCGCGGCGACAGCGTGAGGAATTATCTTAGATGCATTTTGTAGGTCTTAGCTTTCAAATGAGGCGTTACACTATAGGCTGTAAGCTCCAGTTCAGAAGCTTTTAGATTTGGGTTGAACCATAGACCGTTAAAAAGAATAGACAACTCCTCCTCACTCCTCCCCGTTTACCACAATGACCAGGTTCGAGGGGGAAATCATGGCGGATTTACAGACTCCTCCTCCCCAGCTCTGACGAAGCATGTTCCTAATAAGGGCATAAGGGCGGGATCTTCACTGTAGACTCGGCCCTTGTGTGACATGTAGCTCGTGCAGCTCCAATGCTAACAGTCCGACCCTCATTAGTACGAGATTTCAAACATTTTTCTTTCTAAAACCAGCCTGGTTTCTTTAATTGTGACTAACCCAGCGTTATCTCAGGAGGAATATGTAGCCGTAGAAAGTGTTCAAAAAATTGAAACCAGGCGTTAAAGTTGTTTTTAACATGTCTAAAGTCCAATGCTTTTCAATGGGAGACTAGCGGCTATATGGAGGTACTACAGCAATGGCGGCCTCCAGTGTTGCGGTTGTAAAGCAGAGCAGCCAGCGGCCATTGGGTAGAACTGAACTTGGTTATAAGGTTGGTTTCCTTGTATTCAATGAAATGATCTAAAGTCAGAAATGTCAACTTTAATGGCTCTTACTCGGCTGAAATGATTTAGTTTGTCTAGTAGTGGAAATGTCTCAAGTGATGACGAAATTCCCGCTGCCAACAATGAATTCAAAAGAAAAATCCTACCTCAAAATGTCGTCCATGTTTGGAGTCATGTTGTAGAATCCCATGAACAACTCGAAACATCTAAACCACAAAAATGGAAACTCTTCTATTTCACGTGGAAATGAGCTTTTCCTCGCTTTGCGGAGGGGAACAGGTGTGTGCCCCTTAAGGTCAGACTCGAGACATGATCCGGACCCGAACGTGTGAAACCCCAAATGGATGAGTTTGAAAGAATGCAGAGAATGCGGAGATGTGAGGCCTGATCAATAGATCAATTAGTGCTCACCGCGGGAGACTGTGGCCCGAGCTGTCCGTCTGCGGCCCGACTCCATGAATCATGTTCGAGCGGAAACATGAAGGCAAGAGTTTAAGGCGATTTAGGCTTTACATAGAGAGTAATATCTTATCTCTTTGAGCTTACAAGTTGCCAGTCGTTCCAAGGCATTTCTTCTTGTCAGAAGTCAGAAATTTACCAGTGACCAGTTGCCTTGAACGCAACATTAGGTCCCTTTCCAAATAGCATTGTCTGCACTTATTAGCGCCTTTGGTAATGTTTGTGTACGTTTTGTGATTCACAACTCTTGTGATATAGCGACATATACATGTAACCTGGGTCCTGAGATGTTCGGCATTGTGGCTTTAAATCAGAACAAACCTGGATTAAACCATTTTTTTAAGCTATAGGTTGCAACCAGGACTATGACAATTATAAACTACACATAAGCAAATCAACCCAGACAACAAAAAAACACGCCCAAAAATAGAGGGCGACCGATATGGGTTTTTCTCGAGCTGATGCCGACATGCACAGACAATATTTTTTTTCCAAATGTCTTGTCCATAATTTTGTGGACAAGACATTTTACACTTTCTAAAGGGTAAAATGTAACAGTGTTGAACTGTGACGGCAGGGGGCGCTTTATTTGGGCCATAGGGCTAATTTATTAGTGTTAAGTATAGTTACTTCAGAGGGAACTTGTTTGAAAGACAAAAAACAGCAGATTTCAAAACAAAATACGGTAAGTCTCCGAAATTATGAGTAAAAGTCTGTGACATAAACTATATCAAACATGATCTGAACATCCAAGGTGTACCAAACGTGTGACCGATTGTTTCTCCATTCTCTTGAGGCCTTATGGGAGGACTCATTTTAAAGCTCTAATTGTGCTCTTTCCAATGCAACAAACAGAAAGTCAGCATTATATCGGCCGATAACTGATATTGTATAATACCCAAATATCGGCCCGATATATCAGTCGACCTCCCCCAAAGCCATGATATTAATGTCTGACAGACCCTGATCCAAAAAGGTTTAAGTTAGATATAGCCAGTCATAACCATATGGACAAAAATCTCATTTAAAGAAGAACTAAGTAACTAAGTTTACCTTAATAAATCCTTTCCGTAGTCCTTCTTGTGGTAATACAAGTGTTAATGGGATGATTGGGGGTCTTTAATCTCCCCCTGGTGTCCCGGAGGCCCAATACACTAATGGAATCATGAAGAAGAAGCTAACAGGCTAACGGGCAAAGCTAACTGTGGGCTAGCGCCACTTAAACAGTATTTACAGCCATGTTTGAGTGAAAAAAATTATCTCCATTGTGTAATTGGATGTACAATATCCCTCTCTCCCTTTGTCTTTTCTGTCAGCGTAGTATTTTCTCTCACGGACAATTAATGAGTAAAAAAACGCAACATGCTACGACACCTGCAGTGGCACTTATGGCCTCTAGGGGCACGAGTTACTTAATACTGCTTTAACTCAATAATTTTACTAAATAATTCTACCCCTTAGTGATGGGATTTTACGGCTCTTTTCTGGGAGTCGAGTCTTTGGGATCGTTCATTTCAAAGACCCGTTCGAAAGACTGGCTCTTTTTAATACAACATTATTATGACTCACAGTATTTAAGACGGCACTAATATTTGCGCTTCAAAAAAAAAAAAGAGGTTGCAACTGTCTGACAAATCGTTATTTTGCTTTGACTTTAGTGCAAAAAGCTTTCACTTGTGTCGCCTGCTCCATTGCTGGGCTGATTCTTGTGTAAGTTCTGGGTAAAATTCACTGAAAAAACAAGATCCGGCCCTATTTCACTACTGAGATCCGGTTCGAACCATTCAAGAGCCACTCAAAAGAGCCAGCCGGTCACATCACTGCTACCCCCATGTGTCACATACACCATGGAGCCCGTCTTGTTTTGACGATGGCAGACCGGACAGTTATCCCGTTAACTCTTCAGCACCGCCATTGGGACCACAGATCTCCATTATACTAAGTCTAAAGAAGAACTACACCAGGCCTAAACTAAACCTCGTGTTTCTTTGGCCCTGCTTCAGCCCTCCGTTTTGTTATGACTCCCGTGGACGCGCAGCCCCTGCCTCTGTTATTTATTGGTGCGTGTGTTTTTTTCTTCTTCTTCTTTCTGTTGCATATTTTGCAAGACTTTCCAAAGCGCTGTTTGTTTTGCCTCCAGCCCACCCATCGAGTTGGCATTCTCAGAGCCCTCGCTGGCCTGCACCACCACCAACCCTGCGCATACGAAAACGTGCGCGCTTTAAAATGGATTCAGAGCAGTCACAATGCTATTAGCGAATCACAACAGCTGCTATTATTTAGGTCAGTGGTTCGCAAACGCTTTCACATCAAGTACCGCCTCGTGAGCATTCGACCTTCCCAGTACCGCCAGGCCTGGATCCAGATGAAATCAGACAACATTGTGTACAAGAAGGTCTGAAATAGATCTAACTTCGACTGGGTTACGTGTAAACTGAGTATGTCTAAACCAGATAAAAGCCTCACTGCATTAATATATAGAATATCTTGAATTAAAATGGATAATGTCTAGAATTGCAGATGAGCCGGAGTACCATCTGAAGAAGTGTCTTTTTCATAGATACATTATTTCTAGGGCTGGGTACCGTTACATTCTTTTTTTTTACAATACCGGTGCTTTAACGATACTTGGATTTCGATACCGATGCCTGAACGATACTTTTTCTGATACCGATATGAATGTCATCTAACCAGAAAACAGAACAATAATGTGTGGAAGATCTGCAAATTTACAGTATCGCATTCAATGTGTGAAACATTGGGTGAAATTATGCAAAAATAGGGGGGGGGGGGGGGGGGGGGAATGGGAAATAAATTGGGGGGAAATTGGGGTAATTGAGAAAATATTAGTCATTTAAAAAAAAGAGCAAAAATGGGGGAAGAAAAATGGGAAAACGAGAAAAAATTTAGCCAAAATTAAGACAAAAATTATGTAAAAAATTGGGAGAACTGGGGCAAACATTGGGCAAAAAAAATATATATATATAAATTGTGGGGAAAAAATGGGGGAAAATAACATTTATTTGAGCTGAAACAACCAAGTCACTTCCTTTAATGCATCAAAACTCAGATCTAAAGATATAACAATTTTTCGATACTTACATTTTTTTTTTAAATATCTGTAGTACCTAAACTTTTTTTCTGATACCATACTGGTATTGTTTAATGGTACCCAGCCCTAATTGTTTCAAATCATAAAATGTGAGTATCAATGCCCCCAAAAGAATGTTTATTTGCCACTGTTGCCACATTGTCTACTTTAAATCTAAACAAGTCAAAACTCCACAAATCCAGATCGATATCGTCATTTCAAGTCACTTCATCCTTATGTAAACTGTCATTCGTGCAGCGTAATTCAAACCAAACCTTGCTTCTTCTTTTTTTCCCCCCCTTGTCCCTTAAGAGTGATCGGTGAGGTCTCCTTGGTGTCTTTAAGAACACACGGTAGGCGGTTGGGGTTTGGGAGTGTTTATTTGACTTGGTTTGCAGTGAAAAAGCTGAGACATGACCCGGTGTCAACCCTTCGAGTCCCAAAGGAGCACGAGGCTGTCTGTCTAAACACGGGAGAGACGGAGAGCGGGATGCGTGTTGATGTAATGCGAGTTTATTTGGTAGACATCGCGGATAGATGGGAGTGGTTTTCATCTGTTTCTGATGGGTTTCAATTACCCTCCCCAAAAAACAAACAAAAATACTGGAAAGTTTCTTTGGCGCAATCGTTAATGGTAGCCAGTGTTGGGCAAGTTACTTAAAAATTGTAATATATTCTATATTAGTGATTACAGCCTTAAAAATGTTTGTATTACTTAATTACTGTTTCAAAAATGTAGCTGAGTTACACTACTTTGAGTTACTTCTGAGTTACTTTTGGCAAAATATCATCTGCAAATAGTAACAAAGCCACTGAGCAAAAGTGCAGTCAGAGATTTCCTTTTTCTTCGCTTTGCCCCAGTCTCTCATGTTTGTTTGGACGACATTAACTACAGATCTTATACACCACTGTCCAACTTGATTTGTTATGCTGCATTTTATTTGGGGGGAGTTTGGCATTTTTCTGTTCATTCATTTAAATGCACTTGTAACTCAAGTTACTACAAATGTAATGACTAATATATTCCCGTATTTTGTTTAAGTAATATGTTATATTCCTTAGTTACTGAAAAAAGTAATGTATTTTAGTAACTCTAATACTAATACTAATAACTTCTGTATTACGTTACTCCAACACTGATGGTAGTAGTATTCTTAGTATTATTAAAAACATGATGCTACCAAACAGAGGCGTGCTGACCATAGGGAGAGTCGGGACGTTTCCCAGTGGGCCGCTCGGTTCCGGTGCTTCTGGGCCGGGCCATCAGAATAAAATAATGAAATAATAACTCACTATTCCAGGCCTAAAGGCTTTAACTGGGCTGCAGCAGGAGCATGAGCTGCTGTTCCAGATATAAATGAAGTAACACAAGCGTAATTGTCATGGAAATCTATCAAAATAACGACTGATGAATGAAAATCTGAAAATATTCGCATCGAACTTTTCATTCTTGCGGCGGGGAGATACCATTTCATATTGAACTAAGAGGGGTGTTTAAGTGGAACACCCCTCCGCTTTAGTTCAAGTTGGTGCAGTCCAATCCAGCGGAGACAAGTGTCTGCGCGAGTTAAGAGACTAAAAGGCAGTGAAAGGTAGAAAACTGGTCAAATGTTTTTATCTACATAACTTGTGCTGATTGTGGGTTTGTATCAGGCTCAGACTGTGTGTGCAGCGGCCCATGTGAAAAGAGAAATTGTTAGAAAATTGTCAATGTGTGGTATTCGATCCAGCGACCTCTTGTACTTGAGACCAGCGCACTATTACGGAGCCATAATTCCGGGCTGGTCTTCCCCAAATTCCCGGGCTGAAATTAGGTCCCAGCACGCCCCTGCTACCAAGTATGAGAACCTGAAGTCGAGGTTTCTAAACAGTAGCTCTCTCTTTCCAAGTAGCTTCCCAGAGACTAAATTCATGTGGTTTTGCATTCAAAATATTATCATGGTAACTGACTGAACTTCACCTAAGCCCATAGTTACACCAAAGTCTTCTAAGCAGGAGTAGCTCCCTGTGAAGAAGCTCATGAGGTACACGAGACCCCTGATGTAACGGATGGTGTTTACACTTGGCAACAAACGTCATATACTTGCGTCTGTGCACACCTGTGTTGACTTGGAATAAGGAGGCCTGGTTGTGACAGGAAGCGCATCTGGTATAAAACAAACGGTTTTCAGTTCATATGAGTGTCGCTTTTTACAGAGTGGATGTGGATACGGATCCTGTAAGGCAGGGGTTCTCAAACTAGATGATTTAATCTGGCCCCTGACTTGTAGAGCACAAATCCATGAGTATGTCAAAAAAAAAAAAGTAAGTCTCTAGCACATTCCTGTGCGGAGTTATGATTTTTTAAACTACATAACCAGTATACTCATTGCAGCCACAAGGGGCAACTTAAATAAATAAAAAAGAATTCCACACGTGTCCAGCAGAGGGCACTGACATAAGAGATCAGGACATAAACAACACATTATAGCCACGTGGTAAATGAAGCTTAACCACAGAGTGTGGAGTGAATGAATAATGACTACAGTGCACTTTGAGAAACTTGTGACACAGGCTTGTAAGCAGTTATTACATTAGTCACGTTACATAATGATGTTTTATTTGAAAATAAAAATAAATGGAATACCTGTGGTATTTCAAATTAAAACAAAGTGTGAAGACTTGATTACTATTTTTGCAAACCACTACAGCTAAACAAACATGTGTCTGGAATCAAGTGTTGATCTTGTGGCTATAGTAGTGGGGATGACTGTGCCAGGCTAGTAATCTCTACTTCACAGTCAGGAACGATAATGTGGCCCCCAGAGAAAAAGGTTTGAGGAGAACTGCTGTAAGGTTTGGTCACTTGGAAATGTTGCTCCACGGAAATGGACTTCCAACACGAAACATTTTATACACTTAAAGACGATCACATAAAATGAAAGAAAAGCATAACCATAACAATAACAAACAATCAATGAATCACTTTGGTAAATGAGTATTCGCTGGAAACTGGTGATTTTTATGGAGCTTACAGCCTATAGAGCCAGAGTCACGCCTCATTTGAAAGCTAAGACCTACAAAACTGTTTTAAGAGTTATCCTCGCGTTTTTTGTTGCCTGTTCTTCTTTGTTTATGTCACTTCTTTTTGTCATTTTTTCGTCATTTTTTTGTTGCCTGTTTTGTTGAGTTTTTGTCACTTTTTAATCAACTGTTTTGCAGCATTTTGTCGCTTTTTTGTTGAGCTTTTTCAGATTAGAAAATCCTCTTGCAATTGTGTCTACAGCTAAAAACCTGCTATAAATCTGGCCTTCCTTTGCAGAGTATCTGAAGCGTGAGCATTTGTGGGTTTCATTATACTCTCCAAATGTCCAGAAAAAGGGAACTTTCTTCCGAACTGCGACAGTTTAATACTTGTTCTGAGAAATGAAGGCTAATCCATACGAGATTTCACGGAAAAAACTAAATTGTCTGGGTGACCCCCAAACCTTTGATGCATGTTTTGACTCGTCTGGGCCACTAGAATTGTTTTGTTGTTTTTTTATTGTATGTTTCCACTGGACCTTGTTTTGTTTTTACTTTCTGTGTAGAGAGGGGCTGGCTTTTCTCGTTCATGTTCGTTCGGTACTACCTTAAAATCCATAAAGGAAGTGTGTAAGAGATGTTCAATAAAGAATAAACATCTTATTTGGCCCAGCAGTGGAGCATTCGTCTTCAGACACGTAGGTTCTACATTTCATTCGTTTGTTTATATCCTCCAGCTTTTTCAATCAGTCCGTAACCTTGCCAGTGTGTATTAGTATTAGTCTGCTTAGATTGGCAGACACTTTTACATTACTCAGCAAAGAATTGTCAGAAATCTGTTTATCCGATCAAAGGAGATAATCCACTTTGTATTTAGTTCCCTGTTCCTGCCTGTAAACGGCGCTTTAGAGTCTGCCCTGGTGTGACAGCAGTGAGACGGGTCTGTTCTCAGCCCATTGATAGTGTCAGTCAGGAGCCAGGCCTGACTCCTCTGTGTCTGGGACATCCGATCAGTGCAGCTCCAAACTGGGGCAATGTGCCGTGAGAGCCCCTGACAAAGCCCCACACTGAGGTCCTGACAGAGGCCACTGCACACAGGAATATCTCCGAAGGGCTTCAGTTTAGAACAATGGTCTCGAGTGGAAAATAGCCCAAAGACCAAGTTTATGCCTGACTTTTTCTCATAAATAACTTAACTCTGGCCATGTTCTTTTGCATTGGTGAAGTGAACGCTTGAATTAGATGAGATGTAGGAAGCACAAAGCTGATAAAAAGATACTTTAGTGAAGCCAATTCAAACTGTTTGAGCTTTACAATATTGTATGAATCAATCAAGAGTTCTGCAACATTTCATCTGTGAAGAGATGAATGAATAAATAAATGAAATGAATGAAAATGAAGAGATCAACACATAAATATGCTAAGATGTCTAAATCTATTCGTAAAAAGCCTCAACAATGCCTAACAGTTATCTTAAAGTGACTTTTTGGAGCTTTCATCCATCTTATGTCATCCAAAACATATTTGGTGTAGTTATTCACATCATTCACAGAGTTTTGAGCAATCTTTTCATTTTGGTTGTTTCTTCTTCTGCTGAAGAAGTGCTCGGATCTGTATTTCCTGGCTTTGTTTAGTTGCAGGAGACATGAAACTGTCCCCCACATTTTTCACAATCCATACCCCATCACTGGACCTGTTCTGAGCAGTTGTGCATTGAAATTGTCTTCATCACCAGGGTTTCCGCAGAGTATTAAAAAGCATTAAAACGTCATTAAATGAATTATGACAAAATTAAGACTTTAAAAGTCATTAAAAAGCATTGAATTGGATTCAAACTGGCATTAAATCTAAATTTCTTAGAAAATGTAATTTTTCTTTAGAGACAGAGTCTGCTCAGTGATATTGCTATTTTTACGCGCTCAACTCACTAGACACTCTCTGACTGGGTGCTAGTTCCTAGGAACTATGTGTAAATGAAAGAAAGGACAGCACTCCTAGTCAGAATAAACTTTATAGCCTGTAAAGTTTATCCTGACTGAGTGCTGTCCTTCATTTCAACTATTTTTACAACATATATAAAACTATGGTCTAAAACAAATTCATCTGCAGTTTAGACTGACATTTCACAAAATGTTTTACTCAGAATCAAATTTTCCCCTAATTCTTTTGTTTGATTGAATGTTTACAAATCTTACAAAATGAATTATGCCAAGAGCATTTGTGGCATTAAAAAACAGAATTTAGGCATTAAAATGGCTTTAAAAAGCATTAAATTGGGCTTGCTGCCACCTGTAGAAACCCTGATCACGGTGCCGTGGACTTGCTAATAAGCTGTTAGCAGAAAGTTAAAGCTTGTTTTCTCTGTTTAATTACTCAACATTCCCACTGCTGCCTGCAGAGGGCGCTCTAAGGCTAAGTCAGAGCCCAGTCCATACACATTATTTCAAATTATATCAACACTGAGGTACCCAAGATGATGTGTTTAGGCTTCATTTATGCATATTTAGACCAGTTTGCATAAATTAAACAAATTAAGAGAGAAGTTATTTGATGAAGAAGCAACATATTAACAAGGCAGAAAAAAACAAAAACAAGTTGATAGAGCAAAACATGGGTTTATTAACTGCTGTGTGACACTTTATTGTATTTGTAGACTGTATTGCTGAGATCTACGACCAGTAGCTCGCCAAACATTTTAGAATTTTATGTGTATAAAGTAAAGTATAAGGAAAAAATTCAAGTCATTTTCTTGAATTTTGTTGAAACATCTTGGCTGCAAACCCTCCTGGGGGAACTCCTCTGAAGTCGCACAGTTGTGTTTAGCTTTTTGTTATGTAAAAGTAGCTCACCGGGTAAAGAGACCCCTGCTGTTTGGCCTCCAGAAGGACATTCACCCTCTGCATTTGACCCATCGTTCAACCAGTGCCTCTTGACAACATTTCAAGAGCAGTGGGTGAAACCGAAGCACTCGGAGGAAACCCATCCACAGGGGGGACTGGCACTGAAAAACGGCCCGGGACTTTGACCGGCCTGGCCCAAATTAGCGTAAATGTGCACTTCCGCAAAGACATATTATAACATGTTACCAAGCGCATTTTCTCCAGTTCGGCTTTACCCAAATCTAAAAGCTTATGGATTGGAGAGCAATAGTGCAACGCCTCATTTGAAAGCTAAGACCTACAAAAGTGATTGCAACCTTTTGTCCCGTTGTTGCCGTGATTTTGTCACATTTGTGTTGTTTTTTGTTGTTGCTTTTTCATTGGCGTGTTTTCATCACATTTTTTGTCACTTTTTTATGACTTTTTTGTTGCTTTTTTTTATTGTCTTTTTGTTGTGTTTTCGTCATGTTTTTGTCATTTTTGTTGCTTTTTTCATTGCTTTGTTATGTTTTTGTCTCTTTTTTTGTCATGTTTTTGTTGCTTTTCCGACACAGTTTTTCTCCGTTTTCATCCTCGTTTTCGTCGCTATTTTGATGCTTGTCTTTTAAGCTTTTAGATTTGGGTAAAGCTCGGTTAAAGTGCATATGACA
Source organism: Neogobius melanostomus (assembly GCA_007210695.1). NCBI lineage: Eukaryota > Metazoa > Chordata > Actinopteri > Gobiiformes > Gobiidae > Neogobius > Neogobius melanostomus. The sequence continues at coordinate 126,862 of VHKM01000887.1, forward strand.
GATTTTAATGCTCTTGAAAATATGACTTATTTAGATGGATTACATCAGTTGCAAATTCATCAGTTGCATAGTTATCATTTTTTTTCAGTGAAGCAGCAATTTTAATGTAGAAATGTTTGGCAGAAAAGTTATTTTTATTTGAATATTTTTAAGCTGCTGACAGGAAGTGACATGAAGAAGGTAACATTCCATAGCAGTTTGACTCATTCATTTCCCATTGACTTAACATGGTCGGCACAGCAACAGTTTAAAATTGTTTACCTTCTTCGATGTCACTTCCTGTCGGTGTCCAATAAGGAAGTGAAAACATAAACATCAGAAAAATTGTCAAACTAAAGAAAGCTGGGAACAATCTTTAGCAAAATCTTAAATATAATCGTGTTAACTGTGTTTTAGCAAAAAAATTGTAAGAGGTTAAGGAGAAAATTGAGAGGCCAGACCGGTGGCCCTAGAGCCAGTAGCCCTTCTGTGCTCTTCCAAAATAGACAAATGGCCCATCCAGGCACAGGGAGAACTCTGGGAGCCTCCTGCTGTGAGGCGAAAGTGCCACCGTGCCGCTTCAACCTGTTTACACCTCTGTACACTGCCCAGGGGAAAAACATCTATTAGAGCTGTCGCGGACTGGCAGAGAGACGGGACAGCCAAACATTTAAACATTTACAGTGAGTGCGCATTTGGGTTTTCCCTGTGCCCAGTGGAAACAGCTCGGGTGATGGCAATGCCCCGCGCTCGGACCAATCCCGCGTGTGGGCTGCTGACAGTCCGCATTCCTCCGGAGATTTTCCGTTTGAAAGTCATCACAAAAGGTGAGGATTGAGGCGACTGGAGGTTTCATATTAGGGCTAGAAGAATGCGGAGGAGAGGCAGACCATTACCAAGGCAGCGGCTCGATCACGCCACGGCGGAGACGTAGGTAAATCATGAAGTCTTTCCAGGAGGTGTTTGTTCTCCCCGGGGTCTGGCTGGGGTTTCAATCGATCTTCTGCAAAAAAAAACAACCTTATAACTGAACGTTGCCATGCCGTGACACACCCCCTACTGGCTAATCGTTCAGTTACACCCCATGATCTTGGCTTAAGCTCTGGTTAAAGGTCAATGGGGGCTTGTTGTTGCACTTTTAACCAAACAATGTAAGGGGAAACACTGGTTTGAGCATGCGCTAATAAAACAAACTTGTGCCATCTCAAAAGCCAGATTTAAATCATAATTCAGGTCCGAAAGCTCTTAATCTGAGTTCATCCTCATCACGTACCTGTCACATTATTACAGCCCCAGAAGAAAATGCTGGCATCTGGAGGAAATCTACACAGATTTGTTTATCTATATGACGGGGCACTGCAATTAATCATAACTATAAATAATAGTTGATGTTATGTCTGTGTAGGCTCTCAGTCCTGCAGGAGTTGTCCATCTTCAATGAAGGTTCTTGGGTCATCGTCTGTACTCTGTCCCCCTCCATCAACAGGAATGGCGGTCTTAGATTTAATTTGTCTTCCTGTTATAACAATCTTCTTCACGCCCCGCTGGCAGCGCTCTGTCATGTTAATGAGGCTGAAACTCAGCCCAGGACAGAACAATAGGCAGGTAATTAGCAGTGATCAACTGAGATTAGGATCGTTCAGACTGAAACTCAGGTGTCGTTAGGGATTAGAACAACAAAGAGTCTTAAACTACAAACATGTTTACCTACAGGTGAGAGTAGCTGTTAATAGAGGTGAGGGACTCCTCTCTATGGTCTTTATCTGGACTGCGGGCTGAACTGAACCTTGGTGCGCTGACGAAGCCTTTTGGATGAGAGGCGAAACGTTCGACACTTCATCTACAGAAGATGACTCAAGAACCCTCATTGAAGTTGATGCTATGCAAAAAAGAGTGTATACATGTCTTTCAGTCATGACCTTTGTTGTTATGGCGGCCATTTTGAATACCGAAGTAGAATTATGCAGTATTACAACATGTAATCATATCTCAACTCAGGATGAAAATGAAAGACAACTGATTGACAGTGGCATTTTTATGTCCTCGTAATCATTGCTCAAGAAGATAACAGCTAAAACACGGCCCCAGAGACGCACGTTTACGTGAAGAAACCAGTAAGTCAGTGTTTAAGCTGCTCAAGATGTTAGCATGCTACCAGTTAGCATTTAGCTTAACAGCTCCGCTCTGACCTCTCCAAGGGAAAGCCCTGAACCACAGACATCTAGCCTTGGATACAACATGTGACAGAGGTCAGAGCTGTTACTGTAGTATTTCCTCAGTGTTCATAGATGTGAGCCACACATGTGTTTATCGTGTTGAAGCCATTGACAGTTGATTGACAGTTGCTAACCGGTAGCATGCTAACATCTTGAGCAGCTTAAACACTGACTCAGACTGAGACTCTGTCGACATGACAAACTGTAAAATCCCAGAGAAAGGTTTTCTGTTTTCTCTTTGATGAGTTAATTTAGTCTGAGGAGTGAAGCAGATCTTTAGTAAATCCTGCTGTAGCTCGACAGACAGAGCTGCTACGTCTGTGCCACATTTGCTGGTTATACCATATAAACGTGCGTCTCTGGGGCCGTGTTTTAACTGTTATCTTCATGAGCAATGATAACGATTATATAAAAATGCCACTGTCAATCAGTTGTCTTTCATTTTCATCCTGAGTAGAGATATTGTTACATGTTGTAGTACTGCATAATGCTACTTTGGTGCTCAAAATGGCCACCAGAACTATTCGTGATGTCATTGGAAACGCATGTATAGCTAGTGATGATTTTCAGCTCCAGTCCCTGGTTGGGCCTCTTTACACTACATTAAAATTACATTAGCTGTACATTTTCTATTTCTTTCTAAAAACTTACCTACACCGTACAAACAACAAAGTGCTATTTACACTTGGGTACAGTATTGATTTCAGCCAAGACTTAAACCCAAGAGGTGAACATTTTCGAGTGAGTTTCACAATCCTGCACTTTTGTTACGAATAGGCAGACTGACCAAATGAAGTGTTGCAGTCAAGGATTGTACAGATGTGACTGATGGAGCCTCTGTTGACTCTGCTGCTGATATGGGGATGGGGAGAACATGTAAACTTCACGGAGAAAGAGCTGACCGAACCCGGGACCGTCTTGTTGTGTGGCGTGAAGGCTAACTGCTGCGCCACCGTGAGGATTGAATGAGAATCAGGTGCAACGTAAAAGAAAATCCACATGAATTGCAACATTTTATAAGGTTAGAGCAGAAGATGATGCTTTGATTTTTAAATAATCAGCATAAAAATAAGTTTAAGCTTCAATCGACATCTTTTTGTGATGCCACCTTGTGCTCACGTGATCGCGTGAGCGTTTTGGGTAAATTGTGTCATGGGAAAAACGCTATACAAAATATTCACTTTCAGTCAGTCTATAAGCATTCAAAATGATGTGTGTAGAATTTGTTTTGAGGCAAATTTGAGAAAAGAGAAGAACTATTTTTTATTTATCATCATTTTGAGCCACGTTGCGATGTTGTTTCCTGCTCATTAAGTAAGGATTAAACAACAAGGAGTCGTGCTTTATGTAAGGGATAATGTATAGAACGCCGGTCATTATCAGGAAAATAAGTACCTTCAGGGCGAAACAAGACCCAGTTCGCCCTGTCGGTACTTATTTTCCTGATAATGACCGGCGTTCTATACATTATCCCACTTATTATACCGCTGTTTGCCAACTGTACTCACACAAATAAACTTCATACACTTTTATGAAGGCAGAAAGGTTTATTTAATGATTTCCACGGCAAAGTTTGCGCGTTGCTTGGCAAAGTTTGTTGATTCCACGCAGTGTGGCGAGGCTGGTAGCAGCACGGCGGGGTCAGCCCTATGTTCCCTGGTACCTATGTTCCCCGGTACCTATGTTCCCCCACTTCTATTGATTAAGATTAGGCACCAGCCCACTATCCTTAAGGTTAGTGGCTAGGGCAGGGTCAGGGTTAAGCTACTTGATATATGTATGACATTTCACTCTCATGACTTGTGATTGGTTGAAGTACCAACTCACCTACGGAAAAAAAAAATGCACCCGGGGAACATAGGTATGCACCCCAGCACGGCTACTTATTGCTAGCCTAGCTACTTAGTTGAAGGTGCAGTTGGAGAGGAGGAATGGTGGTGAATCTCTGGGTAAGTTGAAAGTCGGACTCCCGTTAACTTCACGAGCGATTCCCCCAACTTCTCTCGCAGGGACGGGGACAGAGATAGTGTCCGCCTGTCCGCTACTACTACTTTGCCAGGCTAATGGTCAGAAACACCTGTACGGAGGATTAACCTATTGTACATGTTTTTAGTGGTAGGGGAAACTAGAGTGATATGAAAGACCTGACAAGCACGAACTCCGTTGCCATTGGCAGCGGTCATTATTTTTTTCAGAGGTCTTCTATCAAAAAATAATGACCGGTAGAACGTTGGGAAATCACAAGTCAATGGAGTGTTCTACTTGCATTGTGAAGGGCCGTATAATAAACAGTTTTAAGGCATGACGTGGAGGCAAGAACACCACGATGCTGCGCGAAGTGCATTAAAACTGTATAATGCACGGCTCCTCGTTGTTTAATCCACTTATACCATGGTCACACAAACTGAAACTGTTCATTGTGGCCTGTTTGATTTTTTTTTTATACGTCCGGGCAGGAGTTATTTTATGTTTTAAGCTGTTTTAGCTGAAACTAGTTCCAACTCAAATATTTGTTGTTTCTATGGAAACAGCTGCAGTGGAGTGATATAGAACATGATATAACTGTTGCCGGACCAACTGTGCGTTATACAGTTTTAACGCACGGCAGTTAGAATTGAGTATTCACCCAGACCATGGTATAAGTTAAGTTTACTTATTAATACTTTATTAATCCTCATAGGAAAATTCATACTCTGCATTTGACGCATCCTCAGCCAGCGTAGCCCAGCGCTCGGGGGCCCATCTCCAGATGTGGAGCCAGGCTAATGGTCAGAAACACCTGTCCGGAGGATTAACCTATTGTACATGTTTTTAGTGGTAGGGGAAACTAGAGTGCCCGGAGGAAACCTACACAGACGGGGGAGAAAATGCAAACTCAACACAGAAAGGCCTCGTCCAGGTGGGAATCGAACCCGGGACCTTCTAGCTGTAAAGCACGAGCGCTAACCCCTGCGCTACTGTGCCGCCATGTTTACCTTCATGTCCAATCTGTCGAAACACTCGCTCTCCACCTGCTGATGTCACGAGGAGGCGCTCCTGTGCGTTTTCAAATCCCGGGCGTGGCCAAACTTGGGAAAGAACACGTGAGAAATGCTAAGACTGAGGTGTCCAAAAGTATTTTAATTTGCCTGAACAAAGCATATTACAGGCCTTTAAGCAAAATCTGTAGCCAACAATCCATTGCACAGAACAATGTCAAATAAAAGACAAATAATAATATGCAATCATTCTCTTGCTAACGTCATGTAGCGCACACGGAGATAGTTTATCTTACCTCCCACTGGGTAAAGACCTGTTGCGGAGCTGTAATTTGAACGAAACAGATGCTCCGCCGTTATCAGGGTTTGATTCACGTCAGATTACCGTTTTACACACAGGGAGCACATTTCTGGGAGACACGTAAACACACATTCTCTTCGAAACTTTCTCTCCCACTCCTTGTATGTTTGTAGCACTAAATCATTACCAACTTTTCATTTACGCCTCCCTGAACGTTTGTTGAACAAGCGCAATGGACTGTTATGTTCGCGCTGCCAATGGAAGAATAACAAAGTGAGCAGAGTCAACACACCACTGCATGCCCCGCTGTGTTTGGTTGTGTTGGGCTGCAGAGGTGGGGTGCGGCTGCTGGTGCGATTCCCCCCCCGCCCCCCGTCTGCCCTCCCACGCGGGGATGCCTTGCTTCAGGGCAGGGCAGGGATGTTGGGATGGTCCCGTTCAGCCGAGCGTGGATGAGTGCACAGGGGAGAGACGCTACATGTGAAAACAAGGGATTAGCACAAGGCTCCGCCGTCGTCTTGTCCAAACTAAAGCTCATGAAACGCTGAGAACATTTTTACCGCAGGCGAAGTGCTGATCTGTGTTGTACAAACAAACAGGAACAAGGGAGTCGACGTTTTAATCTGATACTTTAATTCATACAGAGCGTTATCCAAGGTTCACAAGATAAAAAAGTAAAGAGATTTATTTAATAGCTTTGAGGGCTTTTACGTACATCAGAAACATAAACAAAATTGTTACTTTTATCTACTATTCGCCTGTTTTGGCAAAGTGGCGCATCGCTCAGAAGGTCGTGCGTTTGATGCCTCGCTGGGACCTAGACCTTCCTGTAAAAGACGTTCTGAGTCTTAGTGAAAGTGAGATTCACTAAGTTAAGAGCTTTACAACTTAGTGACTTTCACTTTGTCAGGTTGTTTGCTTCATCCATAAAGGACTCCTTTAAACCTCTGATATCAATTCTACATGCGAGCAGCATACCAGAGGTGGGTAGAGTAACCAAAATATTTACTTAGGTTAGAGCGATGTTTCTGCAGTAATCTTATTGCACAATATTTTCTATTGTTGTAACACGTCAAATCTTGAGTCGCACTGCCAAATGTGATGACTCACTAAATCAAAATGACTGGAATTAAGCATATTTAAGTCATTCTTACAACTCCAGCAAAAACAAAACAGCCAGTAAAATAAGACTAATTTGCATTCAAAATAAAAATGGGAATTATTTTCTCATTTTAAGTGCAACACTCCACACAATACTGTGTTATTTTCCTATTTTAAGTGCCAACATACTTTTTTCCATTGGCAGATACACAGACCAGACAAAAGAGAGTTTCCACCTGGATTTAACTAACTGTTCTGGTCTGGGGTTGCTGCAGTTGTTCAGGTCTTGGCTCAGCAACAATAACTACAACAATAACAACTAACTACAACAACAACAACAACAACTTGGATGGGAGACCGTTTGGTAACACCAGGAAGCCTGGCAAATGTAGTGTGTGAGTGAGTGGTTGGTGGTGGTCGGAGGGGCCGATGGCACAGACTGGTTGCCTCGCTTCCGTCAGTCTACCCCAGGGCAGCTGTGGCTACAACAGTAGCTTACCACCACCGAGTATGGAGTGAATGAATAATGACAACAGTGTAGCGCTTTGAGAAACTTGGTAATACAGGCTTGTAAAGTGCAATACAAGTGTAAGGCATTATTATTATTATTAACTGGAGGCTCCATATAAAGCTAGACTCTTGAATCGAGTTTTACAAATTGTTAATGGCGCCTCAGGCCACCCCCATTTTTGAGACGCTCCCTTCAGGGAAAAGGTATCGCTCTCTCAAATGTTCTACTGATCTCCATTCAAACAGTTTCTTTCCACAAGCTGTGATGGCTAGGTTTAGGGTCAGGGTTATGATTAGGGTTAGGAACGGCAAGGTGTGTTTCACTCACACAGATATTTTTTTAAGAAACTAGAAGGTCTTGGCTTTCAAATGATGTATCACACGGGTATATAGGCTGTAAGCTCTCCAGTCAATACACTTTGAGATTTGGATATGCAGATTTGCTAACCCTAACACTAACCCTTAGCTGGCTGATAACAGGTTAAACAAAGCACTTTCATTTTTTGTATGGCCTTTCTATTGTACAGTATTTTACCCTTAAAGAGGGGGTATTATGCTTTTTTCAATCACATAGCACCAGTCTATAGCATACTACAATGATGACGCAACCTTCTGTTGGTCTGTATATGCAGTGAATTAAAATAATTGCCTTGAATAAAATTCCTCTCTCAAAATGGCTGTACTGAACGTCTTGAAATAGGCCTCTGTCTCTTTAAGAAGCTTTCCGACACGCCCCCTTCAGCACACTGCTGTGGCATCTAAACAACACTACTGTGCGGGGAGGGGGCTCTGCTGAGCTGAGGAGCAGTGGTTGGTGGCTTGGCTGGTGACGAAAGGTCCAGAGGCGTCTCCAGGAGGTGGGGGCGTTCCTAGGAGGACTGAGGCATAGCTACACCTAAAATGGCTGCCGTCTAAGTTTTTACTGATTACTCAAAAATATGTGAATGAGCCAAGGCAACACTCCAGGCATGTGTTTAATGAGGGAATGACATAATAACATGATATAAAGCTTGAAAAAAGTCGATTTTACATAATACCCCCCTTTAAGTTTCTTATGTGGCGTTTTCATTTCGTCTAATGTCCTTTTATACAGTACGTTGACGGTGCACTTTGAGCTCATTGCACACTTTTTTCCAATGTGGTTTTTATACTGCAAATGGCTAATAAACTGAACTGAATTACAACTACTACTACAAATACTAACCACTACGAGTAAAGAATGAGAACAGCTGAACATCCTCAATAACCAGGTTATTCCATCAATGGATTTCTCCTTCCCTGATGGCACAGGCATATTCCAAGACGACAATGCCAGGATTCATCGGGCTCACATTATGAAAGAGTGGATCAGGGAACAGGAGACATCATTTTCACGCATGGATCGTCCGCTACCGAGCCCAGATCTTAACCCCATTGAGAATCTTTGGGATGTGCTGGAGAAGGCTTTGCGCAGTGGGCACACTATCCCATCACCACAAGATCTTGGTGAGAAATTAACACTGGATCTTTTGACATTGCGGAAGCTTATTGAGACAATGAATGTGTGCTGTAATCAAAGCTAAAGGCGCTACAATGAAGTATTAGAGCGAAACCCTTTTTGGTCAGGCAGTGTAATTTTACTTCTCATAAAGTAAATTAGCCGTCTGTACTTGAACCATCTTTCAACAAAGCAATAGGAGCTTCTTCCAAACTATTATGTTCAGAAATGCGCAGCTTTCTTCGCTACAATAATGGCCCAGCAGCTTTTAACTGCCGCCTGAATCAAGGGTAATCAGTTGTGAAGTTTCACAGAAGCCCAGTACGTTTTATTACCCAGAAAACAGCGATTTAGGTCTCGGCGCATATTTCTTCCACGGCCCTAAGTGTGTTTGTCGTGCAGTTTAGGGAAAATTAGACTTGAATTTATTTGAAGCTATAAAGCCGTGAAATATTTCTGCTGGGCCGCGCGCCACTGAAAACAAACAGCGCTGTTAAAACATGTCTGTGCCGCGGCCGTGCTCCGCGTCTAGACTCCTCGATTCTTTAACTGTTTATGTGTGGCTTTTTGTTTAAATTTCACTGTAACTAGACTTGTCCATATAGACCACAATGCGTTGCGAGAGTCAGAGGAGAACGGATGAAAAGAGTCATAAACGTTGCTTTAATCGCGTGTTGCATATCAGTCATAAATATACCACTTCCATAAAGGGTTGCGGTGAGAAGTTGCTAACGTTAGCTGCTTATCTTTGGCCTGAGTTTGACTTGATGTTTTGGGGCGACAGTGGCACAGGGTCGGGTCCCTCAAATGTACTGCAAACTTCAGGTGCGGGTGGGTCGGGTCACAACATAAAGTGCATTGTTATCCATAAATGCCGCTCAAAGTTGGCTATGTTTTGTTGAAAATGACAAGTAGAAAAACCATAGACATATTATTAATAGACCGTCATTCCTCACTCCTCCCCGTTTACCACAATGACCACGTTCGAGGGGGAAATCATGGCAGATTTACAGACTCCTCCTCCCCAGCTCTGACGAAGCATGTTCCTAATAAGGGCATAAGGGCGGGATCTTCACTGTAGACTCGGCCCTTGCGTGACGTGTAGCTCGCGCAGCTCCAATGCTAACAGTCCGACCCTCATTAAGTACGAGATTTCTAAAATGTATCCTACGATAACCAGCCCGGTGCCTCTGATTGTGTCTAACCCAGCGTAATCACAGGAGGAATATCTAGCTGTGGACAGTTCCAAAACATTAGGCACCGGGCATTAAAGTTGTTTTTAACGTGTCTAAAAGTGCAATGGATTCCAATGGGGGACTCGCGGCTATATGGAGGTACTACAGCAATGGCGGACTCCAGTGTCGTCGTCGGAAAGCAGAGCAGCCAGCGGCCATTGAGAAAAACCCGGCGGAGTTGACCTCCGTTCAGTCTGTGTTTTTGGACCGACAGTGAAAGTCCGGCCACTGACTTTAGTCCAGTTTTGCCTGAAGAATAAACTCGCCTCCTCGTCTCTTCTGTAATTCGTAAATCCTTGAATCCGTTTCATTTTCACTGTTTACATTCCACAAAAGTTTGCTGCGCATGCACCCGCTACATCTTGTTCTATTATCTGTGTTAGCATCACAGCGCCACACACAGGCCTGGCAGATGAATCGCGCTGTTTTCACAGACCTGACTCAACCCATGTGAGCGCACACATTTACTAAGCTGGCTTCGTGCTTACAACTAAAATTTCTGAAAATATAAGCGTTTTGTCTTCGTGTGGATATAGCCTTAATGTGGCAAATTGAGACCTATTTGTTTGGGTCGGGTTTGATTTTCATCGGGTCGGGTTGGGGCGGATCAGAAAAAAAGCTGACCTGCGCATCACTAGCCTAGCGCAGATGGTAGAGCAGGTTGTCTCATGATCGGAAGGTCGGGCGTTTGAATCCCGCCTCTTGCAGCACACTGTAGTTGTGTCCCAGGGCAAGACACTTCACCCACGTTGCCTCCAGTGCCTGCGTAGATTGGTGTGTGAATGCGAGAGTGAATGGGTGAGTGGTTCCTTGTTAAGCGCTTTGAGTGCCTATTGTAGGCGGAAAAGACTCTTTGAGACTGTTTACCATTTAAAGGGGGGGTATTATGCTTTTTTCAATCACATAGCACCAGTCTATAGCATACTACAATGATGACGTAACCTTCTGTTGGTCTGTATATGCAGTAAATTAAAACAACTGCCTTGAATAAAATTGCTCTCTCAAAATGGCTGTACTGAACGTCTTGAAATAGGCCTCTGTCTCTTTAAGAAGCTTTCCGACACGCCCCCTTCAGCACACTGCTGTGGCATCTAAACAACACTACTGTGCGGGGAGGGGGCTCTGCTGAGCTGAGGAGCAGTGGTTGGTGGCTTGGCTGGTGACGAAAGGTCCAGAGGCGTCTCCAGGAGGTGGGGGCGTTCCTAGGAGGACTGCGGCATAGCTACACCTAAAATGGCTGCCGTCTAAGTTTTTACTGATTACTCAAAAATATGTGAATGAGCCAAGGCAACACTCCAGGCATGTGTTTAATGAGGGAATGACATAATGACATGATATAAAGCTTGAAAAAGTTGATTTTACATAATACCCCCTCTTTAAGGTGTTAAATGATCAATAGCTTCCCTTAGACAAAAAGGCTATAATATAGGCAATTTTCTACATTAATTAAAAAACCAAACCATGTTAAGTAAAGCATATCTTACTAATATTCATCCATATGAATTGTCACTTGATGGTCTTTTTCCAGAGTTGAGCAAATGTAGTTTTTAAAATCACATGAAGCTTCAAAGCATTCGTCACGTGTGTCTTTTGCTGTGACTTTGCTACAGTAATAGTTCCACGCAGCACATTTCTGTCTTGTCTTTTCTTCCCTTGCCGTGACTCAGAGAAACGGCACGGTTTAGACTGCAGCATAAACAGAGTCTGGGCGATTCGAGGCCTGTCACTTCGGGGAGGGCTCCTGACATGTTCTGTGCCCGCGCTGACAGACATGACGCTCTCGTACATCAGCGACGAGAAAAGTGCGTTCTCCATCACCCTCATCCACTTATGTCCACAAGTTTACACTCTGCGTCAGCGGCTCATCTAACAACCCAGACGTGATGGAGAGGGATTTTCTCTCGCTTTGATCTTTCTGCTTTATCTGAATGGAGGAAAACATTGCAGTGATAGATGGATGGCACCGTGTAGAGCTGCAAGATTAAAGCCGCACCAACTGAATGATCCCATTTTCAAACCGGGAAAGTCGGAGGAAGTTCAGTATAATCTCTGAGCTGCTTCCCAAACGGCTTTCAAGCTCAAAGACCCTCTCGCACGTCACGGTTCTTCATGTGAGAGAACCAAAGAAAACAGATAGAAAACACATACACGGATTTAGACTCTTGCTTCTCCATTTGTGATCAGTAAAACATGTTCTATATTTAGACACTGCCAGACCAACAAAAAAAAGTTTCCTTCTGATCTGGGGCTGCTGCAGTTGGTCTATGTTCAGCAACACCATGTGCCCAAAGAATGAGATCAGCAGCTGACAACCTGAACATCCTGAATGACTAAGTTTTTGCATCAATGGATGGATTCCACGATGCCAGGACTCATCGGGCTCACATTGGTTCAATGGGTTGTCTGTAAAAAAACAGAATAGTCTGCACAACATTGTAAAAAGTTGCTCTAAAATTATAGGGGTCCAGCTGAAAGACTTAAGTTCACTCTGGAAGAAGCGAGCTATTGATAAGGCTAAACAAATCATTAGCCAACCAGAGCACATTCTGTCCTCCCGAGTTTCGGTTGCTGCCTTCTGGAAGGCGCTATAATGTGCCGCAAGCAACAAAGAATCGTTATCTGTTGTCTTTCATACCTTCAGCTATTAAGCTGCTAAACAAGGATGAATCTCATTTTAATCATTAATGTGTCGTCTTAGATCGGCTATGGCTCCAGGTTTCTGTTATCTTGCTGACTTATTTTATTTGTATGTGTTAGGCCTATTTTTTCTATGTACTGTATTAATGAGATGGATGAACGTTTGGCTGGGAAGCTGCAAATGAAATGGCCCTCGGGGAGAAATAAAGTCTTCTGAATCTGAATCTGAATCTGAAAGAGCAGTTCTGGGAGCAGAAGATGGACTGGCCTCCACAGAGTCCAGATCTTGACCCCATTGAGAATCTTTAGGATGTGCTGGAGAAGGCTTTGCGCAGTGCTCACACTCTCCCATCATCAATACAAGATCTTGGGTGAAACATTAATGCAACACTTCTTCTTGACGTTCCACATCTTTTGACGTTGCAGAAGCTTATTGAAACAATGCCAAATCTTTTGAGACTGTGGCTGAGACCGCTGCAACCTTTTCTAAAATGCGAATTATTCTCATATTACGTAGTTTAGCAGTGCATTTCCATTTTCTCTCAAACTGCCATGCTCCTGAACGTAACATAGCTTGCGCTCACTGCTAGATCTGGGAATGTTTGTGAAGGCTCTCATTCATCCAGGAAGTAGTGAAGCTGAGACTGGACAAACTGATCAGAATGACTTATCGAGTTGTTTTGATCATTATTTCAGCTTAAAGGGATATTTAACTATTTTTGACATAGGGCCTAATTTCATAGTTATCCAGAGTGTTGTTGATTTCTGGAGATCCATGCAGTCCTTATATTTGAAGAGTCTAGTGGCGCTAGGCTAATGCTAGGCTAGTGCATGTCTATGGTAACTAGTAGCCTGCATTAAAAACATCCTGACCCAAGCACAGTGCACCTGAGGCAAATCACTTATAACACCAGACTACCGATATAAATGTCTGTGATGACTGAATAATGTTTTAAATATACCCATTTTGCATTTAAAATAAGTTTTATTTGAGCAGCATCAGCTTCCTGGTTGTAAGCTACGCAGCGGCGGAGTGATCTGCTATAGGTTACCGGATCTACAGTAGTTTGTTTACCTGCGGCCGGCATTACTACACGTGGTATTCACATTTGGAGGACTACCCGATGATTTTGAAGAGGTTTTTAGTCCAGGCTACTAGTTACCATAGACATGCGCTAGCCTAGCATTAGCCTAGCACCACTAAACTCTTCAAATATAAGTCTGCATGAATTAAAAATATATAGATATCTCCAGAAATCAACAACACTCTGGATAACTAGGAAATGAGGCCCTTTGTCAAAATCCTGAAATATCCCTTTAAGGGCTTATCTAATAGTTAACCAATATGTGGGGAAAATACTGTATGTTGCATTATACATAACACATAACATTTTTATTTGGGTCGTCGCTTTCCATCCAAGGGTCATGAGGTCCTGGTTGAGAACCACTGGCTTAAATGGTCGACTGGACTCCAAGCTTCACTTTAAGCTTCACTACGATAGCTCTGAGAATCCAACCCGAGACCATCTTGGTGTGAGGCAGAAGTCCCAGTCACCTCGTCCCCAAAAGCCCTGATTATATATCATGGCGTTTGGTCCTGTACCTGCGAGTTACCTATTCACCTCAGACTTAATACCTGCGTGTTTGTTTTGCTATTTCTGCCATAAATCAGTTCTGTAAGCCTGCACTTAAGTCGTCTTTTCACTAATTACTTACACAACTCGTGTCATTTACATTTTCGAAAGCTCCTCGAGAACTCTCCCCACCTCTGTTTGTTTATGTAGAGCCTGCCTATTATTTTTACACTCAGAAATGTAGATAATAATTACCTTCACTTAGTTTCTTGAGCTCGAACAATCCTCAGGGGCACAGTTTAATAGTTTAATTGCCCTGGCGTGTAAAAACTAGCTGCAAGGGCTGATTTCCTGGCAGTGATATGCTGTCATTTTTAATATTACGTAGGGACTGGCTTAAGATGTGTAATTATAAAGTCATGTGTGGGCCAATGTGCACCCGTTCACATCAGCTCGGAAAATATAAATCAGTGAAAAACTGATTTGGGTCAAAGCCACTTCTTGTTATTAAATGGTGCCTTTAAGATTAGACCGTAATGTGTGGTAATGATTCACTGTTTTACTGTTAATCCAGTGGAAATGTACTGCAGTCACTACAGGCATGGAATAACACTCCCCCAGCTGTGACGGGCCGCACACATGAGCAAATGTCACATGTCAAAGAATTGAAAGAGCAAACAGTGGGGTAGTAATTGCCTAAATTATGCTCTGATGCACTTAAGTGAAAAAATAAAATAAATAAATAAAAATAGATCAAAAACTTAAAGGGGGGGTATTATGGAAAATCGACTTTTTCAAGCTTTATATCATGTTATTATGTCATTCCCTCATTAAACACATGCCTGGAGTGTTGCCTTGGCTCATTCACATATTTTTGAGTAATCAGTAAAAACTTAGACGGCAGCCATTTTAGGGATAGCTATGCCTCAGTCCTCCTAGGAACGCCCCCACCTCCTGGAGACGCCTCTGGACCTTTCGTCACCAGCCAAGCCACCAACCACTGCTCCTCAGCTCAGCAGAGCCCCCTCCCCGCACAGTAGTGTTGTTGTTTAGATGCCACAGCAGTGTGCTGAAGGGGGCCGTCGGAAAGCTTCTTAAAGAGACAGAGGCCTATTTCAAGACGTTCAGTACAGCCATTTTGAGAGAGCAATTTTATTCAAGGCAGTTCTTTTAATTTACTGCATACACAGACCAACAGAAGGTTACGTCATCATTGTAGTATGCTATAGACTGGTGCTATGTGATTGAAAAAAGCATAATACCCCTCTTTAAATCAAGAAGCACCGGTGCATCCAACCTAAAATGTTTGCAATTGCTCATGCCATTTTAGATTCTGCAGGTTTGTTTTCTAAGAGCCCTTTCACACAGTCGGTGAGACTAGTTTTGGCTGATTGAGTTTGTCAAATCGGCGTCTCCCTGTTGCCGCACTAAGAGCGCTGCGATTGGCCTCGTGTTACTGTCTGGCAGCGAATCAGCTGGATAATAGAACGAGAGCTTTTCTACTTTTTAAGTTAATCAGTTGTTTTTGGCTCCCGCGCGCTCATTTTTCCCTGTGCACTTTTGTATAAATGTACTAACTTCTTTGAGACATAAATAAAAAGGACTCTCTGAGAAAACAATCCACCCGAGGCATTTTGTTCACAACTTAGAGCTGGACGCACGCTACAAACATAAAGAAAGAAACAATGAAACAAAACAATAAACCAGACAATGTAAAGTTCAGGTAAATGAAGTATCCAGGCAGACATAATGTCCAAATAAACGTCGGCATCAGGTGGTGACGAGCTGCGTGGGCGTCCCGCGTCCTTAGACTCTACAACACGGCGAGAAACAGTGGGAGAAAAGTAAAACCTCGGGGAGAACCACAGAAAGACAGATCCACTCCCATGGACGGACAGGCTATAGAGACCCAGAGCTGACGGGTCCCTCAGCAGACGGGCCAAGACCGCAGAAGAACATCCAGTCCTTCAGTTCTTCTTGTCCAATCGTTATAATAATATCATTGTGCGGCTGTCGGGTTTGGTCTGGGGTTCATGTCTCTTCAGTGGTGAGACGGGGGCAGACGAGAGGAAACCTGAACAGACAAATTGTCGCCCTGCCTCCCCAAACAGCGACAGTACATTGGGTTGGTCGGGTGTGTCCGGCTTTAAAGGGATATTTCAGGATTTTTGACATAGGGCCTCATTTCCTAGTTATCCAGAGTGTTGTTGATGTCTGGAGATATTTTTTTCCTTAAATTCATGCAGTTCTTATATTTGAAGAGCTTAGTGGCGCTAGGCTAATGCATTTCTACCTGCATTAAAAACAGTCTGACCCACTCCACAGTGCACCTGAGGTAAATCACTTATAACGCCAGACTAACCATATAAATGTCTGTGTTAATAGAATTTTGAAATATAACTGACCTTAAAATCAGTTAAATTACCGCATTTTGAGGGACTATTTTCTCGCAGATCACTCCGCCGCTGCGTTAGCTTACAGCCACGAAGCTGATGCTGCTCAAATATAAGTTATTTTAAATGCAAAATGGTTAAAATTTACCTCAGGTGCACTGTGGAGTGGGTCAGACTGTTTTTAATGCAGGCTAACTGATACCATAGAAATGCGTTAGCCTTGCCCTAGCCTAGCGCCACTAGACTCTTCAAATATAAGAACTGCATGAATTTAAGAAAAAAATATCTCCAGACATCAACAACACTCTGGATAACTAAGAAATGAGGCCCTATGTCAAAAATCCTGAAATATCCCTTTAAGGCTTTTCAAAGTAATTTTTAGATATTTAAATTATACATACTTAAGAAGGGCTGTGTATAGAGACATAAGAAGCGGAGAGCCACAGCCACAGAATACGCAAAAAAGTACATTAGAGATTCGACCACCACTGTATTCTCCGGGCTTGAAACTTTAACACCTGGTCCATCAAATGTTTGCAATTGAGGTTATGATGGTTTAGGACTTTTTTTTTTAACATTCCCAACAAAAGGTGTTACCCATGGCATTTTGGAATCCTGATGTCCAACGAGTTGATCCTATAGGGAAGGGTTTGACTCCTGAACCGTTGTTTAGAATCCACTGCTTCATGAACAGACGCTGCAGGTGAATAGGGAAACCTTGTAAATTCAGAGATGTCAATTTGAAACTTTAGCTGTAGAATACTGGCATAAATGTGAGAAAATGTATATGCCTAAAAATGGCCAACATTTCCCATACAGTATTTTTGGCGACGAAATCTGAATAGTGGATCGAGCCAGGTTTAAAATGATGGTTTTATTTTGTGACGTATTAGTTGCAAAGACTTGTTCAGAGGGGATTTTGGATATATTTATATAATAAGCTGTTTATTAGTGGAAGAATCTTGTTTTTTTGAAATTCCAAACTCTAGGAATTAGACATTAAAGAAATCGCTCTGGAAAACCTTAAAGAGGGGGTATTATGCTTTTTCAATCATATAGCACCAGTCTATAGCATACTACAATGATGACGTAACCTTCTGTTGGTCTGTATATGCAGTAAATTAAAATAACTGCCTTGAATAAAATTGCTCTCTCAAAATGGCTGTACTGAACGTCTTGAAATAGGCCTCTGTCTCTTTAAGAAGCTTTCCGACACGCCCCCTTCAGCACACTGCTGTGGCATCTAAACAACACTACTGTGCGGGGAGGGGGCTCTGCTGAGCTGAGGAGCAGTGGTTGGTGGCTTGGCTGGTGACGAAAGGTCCAGAGGCGTCTCCAGGAGGTGGGGGCGTTCCTAGGAGGACTGAGGCATAGCTACACCTAAAATGGCTGCCGTCAGAGTTTTTACTGATTACTCAAAAATATGTGAATGAGCCAAGGCAACACTCCAGGCATGTGTTTAATGAGGGAATGACATAATAACATGATATAAAGCTTGAAAAAAGTCGATTTTACATAATACCCCCCCTTTAAAATATTGTTCAGTCTAAGGCTAGGAAATGTGACATCTATAAGTGTTACTTACGTGGAGATATAATCGCCCTCTGAATTAAAACTTCTCCCCCTCAAAACAACCAAAAACATCTATGTATGTATATCTTAATTGAATATGCAAAGGAAAATTCAATCCACTGCTTCTCTGTAATCAAATTTCATTGAGCGGGGCATAATCCAGCGTTGGCTTTCAACTGTGTTTCCAAGCCTCGGCATCACAAACAGAGCGTCTCACATGCGGTCGGGGCTGTGTCTGTTTTCTTGTTTATTTCGTCTGCTCTCGCTGAGGTGGGAAAGTCACTCAAACTGAAAAAAAAAAACGGAAAGAAATCCCAGCTATAAAACACTCAAAGACAAACAAGCAGTCACTCTGTTGCGACAGGTCTTTAAAAAAGTGCAGAAAGGCGCGTGTTGGTTTTGCAGATAAGTGATCCATAGCACCAAAACGAAACAAATTCCTTTTCAGAAAACGCACTTACACGAGCCAAGTCTGTGTCTGAAGTCACTCTGCGTTTGGGTTGGGCCTTTGAAACTCCAGTGAGGGATTTGGGTCTATAGGTGCCAGCTCACACAGAGGGTTTGGATCAGTATATCGGTGGTCAGTGCAAAGATTATAGATTAGAGAACAACCCAGTTATGGCCCTAAACGACTGCATGAAGTGCTTTTGAGGAGACGGCCCTGGAATGTCAAACATCTGGCAGAAGCACATTTGTTTTCTTAAAAATAAATAACCATGATATATTAGTTATTTCAGATATGGGAACAACGGGCACATAGACAGAATTTCATCAAATATAGTCTCTCATATTGGTCACTCTCGTCAGAAATGCTGGAGTAGTGACCAGAGAAGTGCACTGGCTCTGACATGTTGTTCCAGACTAATGGGTCTGGGAGCCAAACGTACGGTGCATGTCACAGTCAGACCCATTTCACGGAGCGGCTCATGGAAATTTTAAACTGCTCCACTTGACATGGTTTATTTTTGTTTGTAAGTCTTTTGGGCAAATGAGACCTGACTTGCCACCTGCAGTTCTGAGACCAGTTCTCTGAGGATTAGATTTTGGTCTGAAACAGGTCAATCGCAGCATTATATTGGTACTCACTGCTGCAGTTTGGTATATGGTCGACTTTGACATTAAATGATGAATGGGTTACAGTGAATTTTTGTCCTTATAGAATATAAAGATATTAACTTCTTTACAAACCTGTTTGTGCAGGTGTCTGAGCACCAGAGAGTGGACCCGCTGGGATCATGGATGGACTTTGTGAAGCGGCCGGTCGGGAACTTCCCTGGAAAGTGCCGCAAAAGGAAAAGGCCCCTTGTAAGTCTGAATGAAATACTGGTGCATTTCCTCTGGTCTGTTTATGGGTCAGTGTGTCCACTCATGCATGAAAGTTGTTTTGTATTATTTTGAAGTAATACTTTGGATGAAGGTTAGACCGCCTTTTGGCCAGTAGAAACACCAGTAAAGACCCAGTGCTGTACCAGTGAAAAAGTGCTTTTAGTTTGAAATGGATGAAACTGATATCTTACCATGTAATGTGTGTCCACCTTTAGCCAGGCCCCCCGGGTCCCCCGGCCCCCCGGGGCCACAGGGCCCCCTGGGGCTCCTGGAGCTGAAGTGACTCAGGAGGTTCTGCTGCAGGAGTTCAAGGAGATGATTAAAGGTATGGACACCTCTCAGAGGTCTGGCTTTGTGTTTCTTTGTGTTTGTGAGTGAGCTGAAGCCAGTGTTGTTGTTGCTCAGTGGCGTCAGAGAGGAGAGCCATGGCCTTGGACACACAGACCCGCCCCTCTCAGCTGCCTGTGCCTCTGCTCACTCTGGAGGGCATGACTTCGTACCGGCGCATAGAGGAGGCCTTCCACTGCAAACTAAAGGGGCCTGTGCTGGTGGACAAGAAGACACTCGTGGAGCTGCAGAACTTTCAGACAGTACGTATCCTTGCACTCTGGCTATGCTGAATATAAAATTAAATTAAAACAACTCCCGTTGTGTCAAACAATGACTACAAATACTGACAAACATTAATTTGACTATTTTTTCACCAAGCGGCATCTTCATTTTACTAAACAGGAATTATCAGGAGAATAACTATGTTTTTTAACAAGTGAATCGAATGTGGCCCAAAGATCGTGAATCACTAACTGCACAAGTTACTTGGTTTTTGTCCAAAACGTCACCTGTATAACCATATATTTCATTCAGGGTGTTAATATTAAGAGAGGGCACTTTATTTGGAAAGAAATAAAGCTTGGTTCACCGCAGGAGGCTAAAATATCAAGTATTAGAGAATCCCCTTCAACTGTTATTCTTTGTTTCCAAGCAGCGTGTTTAGCCCAGTCACTGCTTTGCTCAAATGTGGTGGACCATCTCCTCTTTATGCCGAGAATCTGGTCAAAAACACCCACGTTTTCAGTTTTTACACATCACTCTTTGGGCGGCGTACAAAAGCAACTCTGTCCATGAGCCGGAGAGAACAGAAATAGACACTGTTCAGAAGCGCGCGCTGCAGTGGAACAACTATGCCATGTTGGGAGCCATCCACTGCAATATAAATGCTGTAATGTGTTTAAATGTTCGAGGGAGTTAGACTGAAAACCGTTTCGGACAAAGTGCTGAAAACGCTGCGGAGAGAAGCGGCGCGTCTCCCTGCCGACTGCTGGAACATTATACAAAGACTGCAGTACTGTCAACCAAAAATGTTTCCTTTGAAGTGGAGTTATTTTATTACTTGCTAGAGTTTGGTCAACGGAATGGGCTTGCAATTGAGTGTTCTGCCAATATATGCACCAAGCAAACACTGGAACAGGCCCAATCCAGTCGGCGTAATATAAGGATAGTTGGGGCAGGGGGCGAATCTGGCGTAAAACGAACAAAAAAGAACAGCTCAGAATAGTATGGAAATTCAGAACTAGACGTCTACAATTGGACTTTAAAAGAAACATGTCAAGCAAAATCAACTTTTGAGCCTTTAACACTCAACAAAAATGTAAACACTTTTGTTTTTGCTCTCATTTTTTATGGGGTGAACTCAAAGACACCATTTTTCCAAACACGCAATAGACCTCACTTCTTCCACATATTGTTAAAATGATCTGTGTTCCGCCCCCCCTCACAGATGTGGCATCTCAAAATACTGATTAGATCGTATGAAGGTTTGTCTACAATAAAAGAACACACTCGGAAAACCAGCCAGTGTCTGGAGCGACCACATCTCCTTCGCTTTAAGTTCATCAGGTTGATGTGGACAATGAACTTTGGTGCATTTTAAGGATGGCATTTTGAATGACATGTCGTCCATTGAGCATGTTTGGGATGCTGTGGATCAGCGTTTACAGTACGACAGCGTGTTCCAGTTCCTGCCCATATCCAGCAACTTCGCACAGCCATTGAGGGGGAGTGGGCCAATATTCACAAGCACAATCAACAACCTCATCAAATAAAGCAATAAAGCGACACTGAGTGAGGGGCGTGTATTCTCTCAGCAAAGGAGAAGTGCTCACTGACACAGAAATGAGTCTATAATAAGGTACTAATAAGCATTAATAATGAATAGGCCATGAATATTATGCTTGTATAGATATTAATAAGTTGCTTACTATACTAGTACTGTATCTACCTTAAAGGGGGGTATTATGCTTTTTTCAATCACATAGCACCAGTCTATAGCATACTACAATGATGACGTAACCTTCTGTTGGTCTGTATATGCAGTAAATTAAAATAACTGCCTTGAATAAAATTGCTCTCTCAAAATGGCTGTACTGAACGTCTTGAAATAGGCCTCTGTCTCTTTAAGAAGCTTTCCGACACGCCCCCTTCAGCACACTGCTGTGGCATCTAAACAACAACACTGTGCGGGGAGGGGGCTCTGCTGAGCTGAGGAGCAGTGGTTGGTGGCTTGGCTGGTGACGAAAGGTCCAGAGGCGTCTCCAGGAGGTGGGGGCGTTCCTAGGAAGACAAAACAAAACAAAAGTGTTGCATTTAAACTCCTGTTGAGTGTAGGCTATGTATCATCGCTGTTCCCTCATCAAACACGTTCCTGCAGTTTTGCTTCATTCACAAAGTTATAATGTTCACGTTTGTTTTTTCATGCTGCTGAGTTGCTCTGAACAGTATTTTCTGGATTTAATTTGGTCATAGAGGGGACACAAAACTGATTCCCACACAAGTGTGTTCATCACGGCGCCATTAATCTTTGCTAGCATGCCATTAGCTGAATTTAAGAGCTTTTTTCTCCACTGTTTTATCATTTGTTCTTTCCAATACTGCCTGCAGAGGGCGCTCAAGGCTAATTCGAATTCAATCTAGCTATCTTTATTTATATCAGATGAGAAATCAACAGTGTGGATTATGTCAAAATGAATAATAATTGTATTGCATATTGTATTGTGCTGTATTAAATTAGTGTTGTGTTTTCTAGCCTCCAGCCAAAGGAGCTTTCTTGAGAGGATCTGGCATGGACCAAACAACGGGACGATTCACCGCACCCATCACTGGCATCTACCAGTTCTCTGCAAACGTCCATATCGGTGAGTACAACTATTTAGCTGGGATTGTTTTGCATTCACAGATGTGTCTTTTCAAACCCTTTGTTCTTCTTCTAGATCATAATGAGGTGAAGAGGAGCAAGAGTCAGCTGAAAGCCCGGGACAATGTCCGTGTCCTGATCTGCATCGATTCGCTCTGCCACAGATACACGTAAGTGTTTTTGTCCAGGCTGACGATATCTCATTGTGCAGTATTGTCACATACAGTGTCACATACAAAGCCAGGTAGGATTGATGTTGTAGAGTTTGTCAGAGTGGGTTTCTTCCATTTCCTCCCGTCAATCTACAACATAAAAAGTAGCCTAATATTCCAAATGTGGCACCCGGACCCTCATTTCTGTCACCTCCGTAGTGTGTTTGTGCTTACAGTGATCTGACGGCCATGTTTACTCGAAACAGTCCCGGTTTTGAGTATCGCAGTGTATCGCAGTGTTTTGTCCCACTTTTCCGCAGACGTCTCGGTTTTCTCCATATGATACGAAGACTGTTACCACCAGATTCCACATTCTCCCTGTTCGCCCCGTTCCACTCAGTGCCAACCTCTGCTGCAAATGCGTTGCTACCTGTTAAGAAACATTCCACATTGTTCTCTCCGCTCCGAGGGCCCTCCGTCGCCGGCCCGCCTCTCCGTCTCTTTCTGCCTCTCCGTCTCTTTCTGATAAAAATACGGATCAACTCTGTTTACAGCTCCATCAGCGCCGGCCAGGTCAAGCTCCACAGTTCAGACCGCGCCAGACAGCATCCGAGTTTTCAAAGTAAAGACCCTCCGCATGAACTTTATTTTAACGAGAATGTCACTGTTTTACACAATATAAACAATCACACGACCCCAGTGGCGTGCTGGGACCTCATTTCGGTCCGGGAATTTGGAGAAGACCGGCCCACTTTTCTGTGGGTTTATAGCTCAGTGATAGTGCACTGGTCTCTGGTGCAGGAGGTCCCCGGTTCAAGTGTGGCTTCTATACTTTTCTAACGCTTTCTCTTTTTACATGGGCCGCTGCACACACAGTCTGAGCCTGATACAACTCTACAATCAGCACCAAGTTATGTAGATAATAACATTTATTTGTCCACTTTTCTACCTTTCACTGCCTTTTTCTCTCTTTACTCGCGCGGACACTTGTTTCTGCTGGATTGGACTGCACCAACTTGAACTAAAGCGGAGGGGTGTTCCACTTAAACACCCCTCTGACTTAGTTCAATATCAAATGGTATCTCCCTGCCACAAGAATGAAAAGTTCGATGCAAATATTTTTCAGATTTTCATTCATCAGTCATTATTTTGATAGATTTCCATGACAATTATGCTTGTGTTACTTCATTTATATCTGGAACAGCAGCCCAGTTAAAGCCTTTAGGCCTGGAATAGCACAACTGTGAGTCTGTTATTATTTCATTATTTTATTCTGATGGCCCGGCCCAGAGGCACCGGAACCGAGTGGCCCACCGGGAAACGTCCCGATTCTCCCTATGGCCAGCACGCCTCTGGGCGGACTGAAGAGGAGGTAGTGAGCGTTGATGTTGCTGCCGTTCAAAGGCGACCAGGATCGGAGTGAAGCTGCGCGAACGGGCGGACGATGTGGAATCTGGGGGTAAATGCGCTACCAGTACCCGTATGTTCACAGGACATGCCCCACGGCCCGATGTTCAAACAGGTCCTTTCTGTCGCATTTCTTTCTGTACAGAATACGGGCAGGTGTCAGGTCTGTCATTGGACACAGAAACCGCAGTAAATTTAGAGACAAAAGCTGTGCACCTGAGGCAGAAACTCCAATATGCTCCGAGTTGCACCATCAATCTGTCACTTATAACCTGCCACAGCCTCCTGCCCTTTCTGTGCTATATTTTTTCAGGTGAAATTTGGATGGAACAATTGTTTTAACACCTGTAGTTGTGTTAAAGCCAATGCCAATCCTTCTCTTTTAGTTGACATCAGCCATAAGTTTTTAGTGTGTCAATGTAGGCTATTAAAAACCCTAACCCTACTTATAAAAAAAGCCCCTAAGAGCCTTTTGTCATAGTTCAAAATATTCAGACCGACGAAACAGAGCAAAGGACACAGTCACGTCCCTAATTGCTGAGTCAAGATTTCAACCAGTCGACCTTTTCTTTGTTTACAAGCCTTTTTGCATATGCTTTTAATTTAGGAAACTCTATAAACATGCTGGACTCGCACTCCTATTGCGTAAAACTGATCCCAGGAAGTCTCTTTGCACAGCGCCACTGGACCAGTCGGACCGTTCCTCGCTCCCTGGTGTCATATTAGCGGCAAATGCTAACCCCAGCGCTCGCTAGGATTTATGAGGCGTTAAAAATGTTGTCTGTTACAGTTTGGTGTGGAACCACTTTGGCATTTCCTGCGTAAAAGCGCGAGCAGGTCTTAAAAAGAAATGTCCTCTCATTTAGAGCCGTGGTCCCTGTCGCCGAGCTAATCTTTATTGGGGGCACCTTTAACCTCAGAGGAAGCCAGTTACGCCGCTGCAGCGTTAACGTCAAATCCCTCCCCGTGTGGAGCTGGGAAACGGCTAATGATGAAGCTTAGCGTAGTAATGGGAAGCTGACTGGATAGTATGGGCCCACTTAAACTTACTAAAACTTCTTTTTTTTTACTAAAATTGTACACGGTTACATTTTAGGATTACAGTGGGTCAATATTGTCGGCTATAAATCTTTCATGTAAAAATGTGTGGCAGTTTTTATGATTTATTGCAAGAGGAAACTGGTCAAAATTACCAAATAGAAGAGGAAAAATGTGAGTGTGCCTATAGTTCCTGGAACCCGATTGTTCAACATTTCAAGATTAAGTTTAAAATACCAACCTATTGTTAACCAGTGTTGGGGGTAATGCGCTTCTTACTAAGGCGTTAGAGTACTCAGATTACATTTTCCGAGTAACGAGTAAAATAACGAGTTGTTTTGCATTGCAGGTAATAAAGTACTAGTTACTTTTTCAAATCAGTAATGCGTTAGTTTGGTCCCGATCTCTCCCTCGTCTCCTTCCACGACTGCTGTGCTGCTCTCGCATGCGCACTATGTCCTCCAAAAGGAGGACGCTCCAGGATCAATTGTTTGGAAGGTTTTCTCTGCTGACGGACCCCCTCACCAAAGAACCTACAAAACAATTGATCCTGGAGTGTTGTAGAGGCCACTGTGATCAAAAGTAAAGGCGCCATGCTGACCACTCATACCGCTGGGTCACTAAAAGGCCAAATATGAACAAATATCAACTTTCCGCATAAAAAGTTGCATGATGCACCTTTAATATGTGTCGGCCATTTGCAGATATTATAATACTTATTCAATTCAAGCAAGGTAAAGAATTGCAGTTCATTATAATGATGTATCGCAATACCGTATCGGGATACGTATTGTATTGTATCGCAACCCAACAATAACGTTCAAGACTAAAATTTATTGTAAAATAGTTTTTGCGGCCTCAATGTCACCACTTTCACCAAACCTGCCGCAAAAGTGCTAAAAGTGGCTAGTTTATTGGCTATAGCTACTGCACAGAAGTTGACAATCTTAAAACCTGAATATAACTATAATACAAAGAAATAAGTATTATGCGAATGAATTAGTAGCAAACGTTAAAGTGTGATTAGTCAACAGGTCCAGTAATACACTTAGCCATTGGAGGTAATTGTCTGAATGGAAGCGTTGCACAAAAATGTAATTAGCTTTTACTTTGAGGTCATTAACTTTTAATTGGAGCTTAATCTTTCTCTCAGCGCTTCAGTAATTCTGTGAAAGGCCATCATATGGGAACAGAATGTAATGTGATTGCCCTTTAGGAGCAAAATGCCTCATAAAAAAAGGAAAAGTAGATCTGTTCTTTCTTCCCCGCTCCATAATTTACTAAAACCTTCAAAACATACAGTAGCTTTTTGTTTAATTCATGCATGTTTAGGTTTTTCCGTTCGATAAGGTCTCGGACACACCGGCGAGTGTGTCCGCTAACTTGCATTCAACTTTGTCCCGCCACTTATTATTACTGCTCTCTTCCAATAAAGTCGGTGAGAAGTGAGAAATAAATGGCTCACTTAAGCCTACTCCGAC
Organism: Neogobius melanostomus; assembly: GCA_007210695.1. Taxonomy (NCBI): domain Eukaryota; kingdom Metazoa; phylum Chordata; class Actinopteri; order Gobiiformes; family Gobiidae; genus Neogobius; species Neogobius melanostomus. Next base: position 153,429 of record VHKM01000887.1, read on the forward strand.
CGCAGAGAGGTACAATGAAAGCTTCATATAAATAATAGCATTATAAAGGCCGACCAAACCAGAAGAGCGCTAAGCCTCAGCCTGGAGAGCCAAAGCCGCGCTCGTCTCTGCCTCCCACACGGGAACATGCAGGGAATGCGAAATGAGTCTCGCAGCCATGACATTTGGAAAGGGGGAAAAACATGACAGATTTGCCATAAAGATGGAGTCTTTTCCACTTAACAAGAGCCAGCGCTTCCCCGTGTGTGGTTGTGTGTGTGTGTTGTAGCGCATTACGGCTGTTAGAACACATTTGACAGCGTCGCTAAGTGGTGCTTTGTTGTTTTGTTTTCGTAGATCGCTTGAAATGATTGTGGGATTAGAAAGTAACAGCAAGATCTTCACCGTGAGTGTCCAAGGGCTGCTGGAGCTGCAGGTGAGTGACATCCACAAAGAAATATCAACATTTTAAAGCCACTAACCACATCTTTGGAGACATGAGGTTTAGAGTCTTGGTGAAGGAAAAGAGAGGGTTTGAAACAGTAGTGAACAAGGCTCTATTTGTGTAAATAACATGAGCCATCTCGGAATAGGGTTGGTGGATTGAGATATAATCCGTCTCCCTTTGGGACACTGAGGTCGAGGCTGCGAGATAATATCAAGACTTTTTTTCATTATAACAGTGGATTTATTCATGTATTTTGATAGAAAATTGAGACCCCCCCCCCCCAAAAAAAATGAATAAATGTATATTAATACATCACACTTGAGATGTTTTGGACATGTCCGAAGGAAATTATGATGCAGCAGGTGTCACACATAATATACATGCTTTCAGTCATGTGACTTTAGTTGTTATGGCGGCCATTTTGAATACCGAATAGAATTATGCAGTACTACAACGTGTAACAATATCTCAACTGAAAATGAAAGACAACTGATTGACAGTGGCATTTTTATGTCCTCGTAATCATTGCTCAAGAAGATAACAGTTAAAACACGGCACCAGAGACGCACGTTTATGTGAAGAAACCAGTAAGTCAGTGTTTAAACTGCTCAAGACGTTAGCATGCTACCAGTTAGCATTTAGCTTTAACAGCTCAGCTCTGACCTCTCTAAGGGAAAGCCCTGAACCACAGACATCTAGCCTTGGATACAACATGTGACAGAGGTCAGAGCTGAGCGTTACTGTAGTATTTCCTCAGTGTTCATAGATGTGAGCCACACATGTGTTTATCTGTTGAAGCCATTGACAGTTGGTTGACAGTTGCTAACCGGTAGCATGCTAACATCTTAAGCAGCTTAAACACTGACTGAGACTGAGACTCTGTTGACATGACAAACTGTAAAAATCACAGAGAAAGGTTTTCTGTTTCCTCTTTGATGAGTTAATTTAGTCTGAGGAGTGAAGCAGATCTTTAGTAAATCCTGCTGTAGCTCAACAGACAGAGCTGCTACGTCTGTGCCACATTTGCTGGTTATATCATATAAACGTGTGCATCATATAAACGTGTGCATTTATCTTAGCAACAGCCTGTGGAATAAAAGAAGCCCTGGCCCGATGGGTTCCCGTCCGGGGCATTCTCAGCCTACGTCCAAGGGGAGTAAATTAAACTCCTTAAAGACACTCCATTATCTTGCGGAGTTCTGAGTCTGGTCTGGTGACTTAGGGATCAGGGATTGGGGCACGAGAAGTTTGAGAACCCCTGCCTAAGTGCCTCAACGTGCTGGGTGTAGAGCGTAGAACAGTAAATTAATCAGTAATTAGGAGTGGCTAAGGCAGTCCGGACCCAAACTTTTGAAAATCTGCGTTATTACCAAGTCAGAAGAGCATGAAGAAGCCTCTGAAAAGAGAAGTGCACGTCTAAAGCAACCCAGTACAACTGAGAACTTTGAAAACTATTACAATACAGCCTTGCTAATTTCATGGTTACATTCATAGTATCTACAACGGCTGGGTTTAATTAATCGATTTGAATAAATTTTCCTTTGAATAGCCCGATATCGATTCAAAAAACCTTTAATCAATCCTTTTAACACGTCTTTTACCCATAATAATGTCATGTTGGTCAGGTCATGTTAAATAAAACGTGCATGATTAATGTAACTGCACTGGGTTATATTCTTCTTCTGTTCTCTCCAGTTTGGTTTTACCCAAATCAAATAGCTTCTTGGCCTAAAAAGTTAGAGTTAGTTTCCCATATTTGCAGCATTAGTTCTTCTGAGAATGTCTTCCATATCCAAGTAAAATTTAAAATATCCTTAAGGGCACACTGCGTAACATTTGGATTCTACTGTTGCCGAGACAAAACATGCCTCAAATGAGCAGCTAGACACAGAAAAGTCTATTGTTCACAGTGGGTATACAAAGATTAATTTGGATGAGGACATAACCTATTTAAAGCGCACATTTGGCTGCTTTTAGTCTCCATGGAGACGAACTGGGAGATGTACCCGCTCCATGTCAAGTTAAAGTCAGGTCTGAGGAGAGCTGAGCGCTCACAGCAAACACACAGGATTGTTCTTTTTTTTTTTAGGTATTTAAACAATATCTGTAATAAAATAAATGCTTGTAATTTATTCTATACATGCGTTTCCAATGACATCACGCATAGTTCCGGCGCCATTTTGAATACTGAAGAATAGAATTATGCAATACGAGAACATGTAACAATAACTCTACTCAGGATGAAAATAAAAGACAACTGATAGTGGCATTTTTATGTACTTGTAATTATGCTCCAAAAAAAAAACAGTTAAAACACGGCCCCAGAGACGCACGTTTATGTGAATAACCAGCAAATGTGGCACAGACGTAGCAGTCTGTCTGTCGAGCTACAGCAGGATTTACTAAAGATCTGCTTCACTCCTCAGACTAAAACACATCAAAGAGGAAACAGAAAACCTTTCTCTGGGATTTTTACAGTTTGTCATGTTGACAGAGTTTAAGCCGCTCAAGACATTAGCATGCTACCGGTTAGCATTTAGCTTCAACACGATAAACACATGTGTGGCTCACATCTATGAACGCTGAGGAAATACTACAGTAACAGCTCAGCTCTGACCTCTGTCACATGTTGTAGCCAAGATGTGGAGTCTGGTTCAGGGCTTTCCCTTGGAGAGGTCAGAGCTGAGCTGTTGAAGCTAAATGCTAACCGGTAGCATGCTAACGTTTTGAGCAGCTTAAACACTGACTCACTGGTTTCTTCAGTTTTAACTGTTATCTTCTTGAGCAATGATTACGAGGACATAAAACTGCCACTGTCAATCAGTTGTCTTTCATTTTCATAGAGTAGAGATATTGTTACATGTTGTAGTACTGTAGAATTCAACTTCGGTATTCAAAATGGCCGCCATAACAACAAAGGTCACATGACTGAAAGGCATGTATTCATTGGGTGTGGCTTTAATTGGGCCTTGTGGAGTGAATCGAATCGAATAAATTTGGGAGATCCAAATCGATGCCCAGCCCTAGTATTTACGCAAATAAGCCATTCCACAGGACTTTTATTGGGAGACACCCATGAGGCAGAATTACTTACGGCTTAATACAACCGATTAGTAATTATGACAAACAATATTTTACTTTTTAGCTTGTCGACATTGCAGCTGAACTCACTGGCAAAGCTGTGAAGCGATTTTGACCTGCTGACTCAAAGCATGGCAGTGCCAACTTCATGCCATGCATAACTAACATGTACATTATTTCTCCTCTCCAGGTGGGACAATACACTTCCATATTTGTGGACAACGCGGCGGGCGCCTCCATCACGATACAGAACGGCTCAGACTTCATGGGCATGCTGCTCGGGGTATAGCCACTGCTCCAAACGGTGGGACATTTGAATGAAAACCTATGAATGAACGTCTGAGCGTCCCCTACACTCTTTACAAACCAGTCCGGACCTTTGAGTTGTTGGGAAACTCCAGGCTGAGGACGACTGAACTTTTTTGGATGATGCAATACATTACAAAGAACTCGTGAAGCCTATGCACTGCAGCTTTTGAAGACGCTGAGATCGAGAAGTGTCCGTTACAGTGGTGTAGGCCTGGGAGCGATGCAAGATTTGGACGTTTTTTGCAAATGTTTAAACTCATATCGCACAGAATTGACGCGCTGTGGGTGAGTTTTGTTGAAAGCTACAGAGGTGGAGTACACTGGACCATGGAAATATGCTCGTAAAAGGCCTAACAATGTCTTAAAGAGTTGAATGTCCCCACATAGCCTCATGACAAGTTCAGCGTATTCCTACAGAACCGTGTGTTATTGTTCATATGTTTATATGAATGTATATTTCAGACATACAGAGGTATGTAAGCTGCATCATAAATGTTATTCTATATTTATGTTGAGATGTAAAATATATCTTTTCTGATGATTTACACTCTATGAATGTTTAAGCCACAGATTAAAAATAAACTTATATTTAGAGATGATTTTGCTGCTCTGGAATTGGTCTTAACATTTTGATGATATTTTGCATGATATTGTCATTCATTTAAAGCCTTAAGGGGCCGGGCGTTGGGAAAAAGTGGATGAGCAATGGCCCACCAAGGCACTGCGGCTGAATGTAGCCAAACAAACAAGACATACTTCAGTGACATTTGAAGAGTAAATGATCCAAAATGCCTCAGCAAGTTTTTCCCATAAAAGTCTTCTTATAATTACACTGTAGCTGAAGTTACCTACCTTGTTTTTGATATGGCATTAATATGATTTTATTATTTTTTATGTCCGTTTTTGGCTGTCAATGATATATTGAAATGTTGACTCAGTGGTAGAGCACTTGCACTACATCTGAAGATTGGTTGTTCAATCCCAGCTCCGACCTACTGTTATTGTGTCAATGTGAAAATCATTTCAGCCACGTTTTATTGTCAACAAAAGTATTTGGTTGGAGGGGATGTCGGTGCAGCTTGGCAGCCACTTGCTAAAATATGATTTCCTAACTTAGATGAAAAGCGTAAAGTGAGATTACAAAATGAGGAGCTCCAACCCCCTTCCCTCCTGATTGGACCTGACAGGCCAGTTCAGAAAAAGCTCGTCTCATTGGTGAATGGGATGGTCTTTAGACAAAATATTATTATGTCAATTTGCAGGCCCAGACAGTCAATTATACGCAATCTATTAAATTAGTAAAATATTGAAACTTAAAGCAGTACTAAGTAACTTGTTTACCTTAACAAGTCCTTTTCGTAGTCCCTCTGGGGGTAATACAAGTGTTAATGGGATGATTGGGGGGTCTTTCATCTCCCCCTGGTGTCTCTGGCCAGAAAACCACAATTGCAACTTTCCTGCCTCCGGGTCTGAGCCACCAATACACACTAATGGAATCATGAAGAAGAAGCTAACAGGCTAACGGGCAAAGCTAACTGCGGGCTAGCGCCACTTAAACAGTATTTACAGCCAAGTTTGAGTGAAAAAATGATCTCCATTGTGTAATTGGATGTACAATATCCCTCTCTCCCTTTGTCTTTTCTGTCAGCGTAGTATTTACTCTCATGGATAATTAATGAGTAAAAAAACGCAACATGCTACGACACCTGAAGTGGCGCTTATGGCCTCTAGGGCATGAGTTACTTAGTACTGCTTTAAATGGTGTGATATTAATTAAAATATACGTTATATGCTGATTTTGAAAATAAGATTGCCAATGGAACAAGGATGTTTTGCTCTTCTTCTTCTTTTCTTCTTCTTCTTCTTCTTCTTCTTCTTCTCTTTCTTCTTCTTCTTCTTCTTCTTCTTCTTCTTCTTCTTTCTTCGGGGCATTATACATATCAACTTTTTAGAGCTTTATTCCATGTTACAATGTTGTTCTCTCTTCTTAAAACAGACCCGGAGTGTTGTTGAACCCACTAGCGCATCTTTGAGTCATCTTTTGAATCTTCCCCAGTGGTTAATTCACGCTGCAGCAGCTCCAAAATGGCTTCCCCTTTTCAGATGGCGGCGAAGGGGAGCAAGCAGAGGGGAGGTGGTGGGCTTATGGTGGATATTTTGTTTCAGCTGTTCAATAATCCATTTTATACCCAAACAAAGTGTAAGAATAGTGAAAAAGATGTGTCTGATTATTATTTGTACACCTGTAAAAAGCAATTTAATACGCTCTCTTTAAGAAATCCTTCTGGCTGCTGCGGAGTGTGACCGTGGATCGACTCAATTCTTTCCCTATAAGCTGCCTAGAAAGACACTCGATGAGACTATACATCATTCTGATTAAATGTCCGTCCTGTCAGCAGAATGAGCTTATGACCATCACGGTGCCGTATAATAGAGTCCTCTCCTCGTTTAAAAAAAAAAAACATCACACAGCGACCGCAGGAACATTGCACCCACGAGTTCTTTCAGCAGCACGGCCCCGGCCACTGGGAAGCGCACCAGCCTTCGAAACACAAACAGAGTCCTTATTATTTCTGAATAAATTACCATACTCCTCAGGCCGCGGTTCTGTGGGTTTTATTTTCCCAGAGCGAGCCGTTCACATGCGCTAATGCCCTGAGAGATGTTTGCGAAATGAATAATGAAAATAGAAAAAGGCTCAAAAATCTCTTTACTCAGAAAACACAGCACTTGGCGACGCCTTTTGTACGGCGTTTTCAGTGACGGGCGATTAACAAAGCACTCACTCACTTTTTTTTTATTGGGTGTCGTCTTTCATCGCAGTCGGCCGTGCCAGGATACGAGACGTACAGCGTTTAGCCTTCAATTGCTCAACAGCCAGAGAGGTGAGTGGACTCGCCAAAATATTTACTCAAGTCATACAGTCGTTAAGAATTAGCCTTGCAAATAATGACTCAAATTGAAAAAGTACTTGGTGAAAATACTGAGGAACTGTTTGAGCGTAGAAGTCGGATTGAACATGTAATAATACAATCTTCCAAAGAATATGCCAATGTTTGTCATGTTAATAAAGATCTTGTCACTTGGACTCTCGAACTCATCGCTCTGCCTCTTCAGTCTCGGTCCGTGCCAGGCCCAACTGACTGAAAGGTCAAAAGTCTTCCAGTAATTCTTGAATTGTTCTCATCACACTGCTCTTTGGAGCTGCTCTTGCTCCACAGACTTTCACTGAGGTTCAGGTCTGGAGAAAGTAAAGGCCAAACCTACAGTTACGCCTCTCGAGGTCGTCCCTCGTGGATTTTGAGATGTGTTTAGGATCATCCTCCATTTGTAGAAGCCTTTTTAACATAAGCTTATTTACAGAGGGTAGGGCATGAACGACTACTGATTTTTAAAAGTCGACTTTATAGTCAAGAAAGTCGTGTGATGACGTCATCATATTAAGAGAGGAGGATAATGCCTAATTAACAAATCCGTAATGTAGGCTCACATGTAAGCAGGTTTTACAGCGTATTTTCTGAGTTAATATACAATATAGTGGCTTATTACCATTTCCTAGGTTTTAACTTAATTTTTAGGCAATGCTCAGTGTTTACCTGCGCCTCCAGAAACAAACAGATCCGCGTCCTCTCCCCTCTCTCCTCCTCCATTTGTCTCGCTCTCCTCCTGGCCTCATCTGGCCTCTCATCTTCCTTGTAAATGCAAGGTCTGAAGTAAACAAAAGGCTCTTTTCCACATGCAGGCGCGTGTCAGCCGAATGGCTCTTTCACCCGCTTTGTTGAGCTTTTCCATAACAAAGGCCAGGGCCAAACCGGTCTGACCAGTTATAGGTTTTGGGCCCGACCTCTGGCTGTGGCCAAAGCGGGCTATCCGTGTCTGATGTGACGTGAACAGACTGCTGGCCTCTGATTGGCAACGAGAGAGTGGACAGCCCTCACTATTGACACGCAGGTCATAGGATTTAATATTTCACAACATCATACCGCTGTGCTAAAAGGGGATTCTGCCGATAATAGCATTTAGCCGCTGTTAGCGCAGCTTTAGCTGGTGTTAGCATAACATTTGCATGTAGCTTACCTTCATAGTTGTATTTAGCGATTTCTTTTCTGTTTTATACAGCTTGGCTCCTCTGAATGATTCCATAACTCCCACCAGATGACAGCATTTGTCCACATTTGTTCTCATCGCGGCTCTAAAAACCTTTAATGATGATCTGTACAGCGTGCAGCTCTGTGCGGCCCTGCCTACAACAAATGCATGTGTGTGTGTGGTGGAAACAGAAAGGTCTGGCTAGTGTCGATACGTGCACGTAGATCGTGGCCGGTTCGCTCTATGTGGAACGACGGCTAAAGCGTTCGGTCCCAGAGTGTTAGATCGTAGTTGACTCCACGTGAATAAGTCCGTGAGAGAGAAAAGTTCGTGTGTGCGCGTAGGGCTGCGGTGCGCGCTGACGGTGGAGACTGTCCCGATTTCAGCTGAGCGCAAGTCATTACGCGGGTGAAACTCTATGTAAACCAAAAAGTGAACGCCAACCGGTAAAAACAACTAGCCGCTGGTCTGCCATGGTGTAACGCTGTTTATTGTCCCACCGAAACACGGAAAAGGGGTTCCGCCTTGACATTAATGTTGAAATTAGGCAGAGAGAGGGACGGAGGGAGAAAGAGATAAACACGACTAGTCGACTCTCTGAAATAAGGTCGACTCTTGCCACAAAAGTCGACTAGTCATCTGTTCATGCCCTAACAGATGGTGATACCGTACCAGAATTTGTTGGAACTTAATTGAATCCATTCTTCCCTCGAGTTGTGAAATGTCGCCTCTGCTACAGAACCAAAGCATGATCGATCCACCCCATGCTTAAAGGCCCTATACCTGATTTTTTTCTCGTTAAGTAAAATTCGTTTAGTCCTTCAGTGTCTAGTGTCTGGTGTCCTGATTAAGTCTTTTTTCACTCCTTTTGTAAACCTAAGCATTATTAAGGCTTGAAAAAGTAGTGACTAGACGAACGAAGTGTTTTGTGCTATTTAAAAGTATTTATTTTCTTTTGTTCTGTTTTTTCCCCTTTGCTTCTTTCTCTTCTTTCTATTATTTCTGTAATAGAAAAAAGAAAAAAAAATTCACTCTACAAAAAATGTATAAATGATAGAACAAAAGAAGCTGAGGATAAATATAAGAAATATAAAATAAACTGACAGGTATCATTAGAAAATGTAAACAGGATTATTATAATAAGTTGTTAGATAGCAATAAGAATAATATTAAAGGTTTATGGAATATCTTAAATAGTATAATTAGAAATAAACCAAGATCGATTAATTATCCAAAATATTTCAAAGATGAGGATAACACTTTAAATAATATGAATGAAGTAGTCGATACATTTAATAAATTCTTTGTAGATGTTGGACCGAATCTTGCTGCAAAAATTACAAATGTTGAGAACTATAATTGTGAACTGATAGACACAAATCCTCTGTCCATGTTCCTCAAACCTGTGGAGGAAAAGGAGATACTGGACATTGTTAAAGGGTGTAAAAATAAAACCTCGACAGATTACCATGACATGGATATGAAAACTTTAAAAACTGTTATTGAAAGTATCTCTAAGCCGTTAACATACATCTGTAACCTATTGCTGCAAACTGGACAATTTCCTGATGGTATGAAAGTAGCAAAAGTGATTCCTCTGTTCAAGGCAGGAGATAAACATCTCTTCACAAACTACAGGCCTGTTTCCCTTTTACCGCAATTCTCAAAAATCTTAGAGAAGGTTTATAACTCTAGACTTGACAGCTTTATTGAAAGGTGTAATTTACTCTCGGACAATCAATTTGGTTTTAGGAATAATCACTCAACTTCACACGCTCTCTTTGATATAATTGAAGAAATAACTAATGCTGTAGATAACAAGAAATATGCCATAGGGTTATTTATTGACCTGAGTAAAGCGTTTGATACAATAAACTATGATATACTAATTAATAAACTAGAACATTATGGGATTAGGGGGGTAGCTCTACAGTGGGTTACCAGTTATTTAAAAAATAGAAAACAATGTGTGAAAATAGGTGATTATCGGTCGAGTTGTCGACAAATTGTGTGTGGTTTACCTCAAGGTTCCATTCTGGGCCCAAAATTGTTTAATATGTACATCAACGACATTTGTAAAACGTCTCAAGTACTTAAATTTATCTTGTTTGCTGACGATACAAATATTTTTGCATCAGGTGACGACTTACAGCAACTGTGTCGGATTGTTAACTTGGAACTCAAAAGTGTCAATAAGTGGTTCAAACAAAATAAATTATCTCTAAATCTGAGTAAAAGCAAAATGATGATATTTGGCAACTGTAATTCCAATGCTCAGGAAGCAATTCAGATAGAGGGTGTTGTCATAGAGCGAGTGCATGAAATCAAATTCCTTGGTGTTATTATAGATGACAGAATTACTTGGAAAGCTCATATTAAATATATATCTACGAAAATTTCTAGAAGCATTTCAGTAATAGCAAAAGCAAAGCACATTTTAAACATCAAAGCTCTACATATCTTATACTGTTCTCTGATTTTGCCATATTATATTATTGTACTGTGGTTTGGGGTAGTACTTATAAAAACACATTAAAACCAATAGTATTGTTGCAAAAAAGAGCTATCCGAGTAATTCATAAAGTTGGGTTTTTGGACCACACAAACTCATTATTTTTAAAATCAAAGATCATGAAGTTCTGTGACATTGTTGAGTTCCAAACTGTACAGATGTTATACAAAGCAAGATACAAACTGTTGCCAGGCCAAATACAAAGAAGGTTCCAAGAACGTACTGGTTGTTATGAATTACGTGACGAATTAAACTTTAGGACTCAGAAACATAGCTCAACTTTGAAAAGTTTTAGCCCAACAGTTAATGGGGTACAATTGTGGAATAAACTGGAAATGGAGTTGAAACGAAGTCCAAATATCAACCTGTTCAAATATAAATACAAACAAAAGACTTTTGAAATATACAGAGAACAAGAAATGTGTTGCCACTAGGAGGCGCAGTAGGATCAATTATCTATAATCAAGGAAGAGTGTTGCTGCTTGGAACGGTTGTCATTCTATTGCTCAAATTTACAAATTGAGAATTAGGGTAGGCAAGTTATGAATCTGTTGAGAGGGACCCTCCCAACGGGCTCAAAACCTTGTCTTTTAATGCACCACTCAGCATAGGAACATCATCTACAAACTCAGCTGTTAGGGCAGCTGGGTGGGGGTTTGTTTAGGGGAGTTACTGCCCTCTTCAACTGGCCCGTTCTACACCCTGGCTTTTAATGCACCTCATTATGCAGGGCTTACATCACACTTCACATATAACTCAATTAAACAAATATAATAATAATGATAAATAAACCCGAATTAAATTATATATTAATATTATATATTACCATATATAAGGATGGTAATGACAACTGGGAAGTAGCAAGATCTCAGAATATAATATGTATTAATGCACCTTTAATAATGATAATTAATGATAATTAAACCCAAATTAAATTATATTGAGGATAGTAATGACAACTGGGAAGTAGCAAGATCTCAGAGTATAATATGTATGAATGCACCTTTATAACATAAAAGTAGCACATTCTTTTGTTCTTTATTTGCTGTTGTTTTGTCTTATTCTTCATAATTTATTGTTACTTTGCCCTATGTTCCTTTGTTTATGATTTGCTACCTTGTAAATATTAAATGTAATGTTACTATTTTTATTTTGGGGTGGGCGCTTATAAGCCTTTGGCTTCAGCCCACTCCCTTTGAGCAGGTTAACTGCTCAAACAAATAAATAAACTAAACTAAACTAAACTAAACTAGCCCAATGGTCATATGCATCTGTATACACCAAGACAATGCCTATGTAACGTTATATTATTGTTTATGTAATGATGTCCTTAAAGACAAAAAAACAACAACAACAAAATCCCACAACCGCTGGAAACACCTGGATTGTGTGGCATGGTGGCTAATGCTAACGGCTCTTGGAGAAACGGCTCTAGGATCGAACGCCACTTCTTTTTGTTTCTATAGTACCCACAAGCATGGCGGATTACCATGGTAACTGTGAATTTATAACATTCCATTCCAAACTCGTCACTTAAGAAAACCTCTCATGTGAAACGCATTTTTCTACAGTTTCTAGCCGTTTTCTAGCAGACTATGAATATATCACACACAAATAAACAACCCACAATGAATGTTTTGTTCCCAGCAAATTGTTCAGTAGAATTTGATTTGCCCCTCTGGCTGCTTTGAACATGACCATATATGGGCAATTCTCAATTCATCTATGACATCACCTCAGTGTTGCTGGTCTCCATGGAAACCGCAGAACACACTTCTCATGTCGGGCAGAAATCGCACAAATCTCTCAGCCTCTCCGCGTGTCTCACTTCTGCCATTTACACGGGGGCTACAAGCCGCGATTAGCTGCTCACTGCAGACGTAGAACAAGTACTACACCACTGTAGGGATAATTCTGTTTACAAAAGTTAGAAGGAGCCCTCAAACATGGCAAGTAAGGCAAAGGTTGTGACATCTGGTCCTAAAAAACCTCTTCTGGGCTCAAAAAGGAACCCTCCGCCCACCTCAGGGAAAGGTCCTCGCTCTAACTCAAAAAAGCAATGTCAGCCAACCACAGAGGAAAAGCTTGATCAGTTATCCTTGTTGCAAGCAGAGGTAGCGGCCACAGCTCACGCAATAGCACAACAGGTCATGCTGCGGGCTTCAATGGAATTAACACTTGAAGCAAAAGACTTATATGGCTCAGAAGTGGCACAGTGGTACGAGCAAGATTCTGTAGACACAGCTAACTGCATCGTGTCTCTGATGAGCAAATCATCTGAATCTATTCTCTCCCACCAGGCAAAACAATTCGCCATTCAGAAAATCAAGGCTTTTTATGTGCTGGTCCATGTCAAAGCCAGATTACACAAGACTGTGAGCGAACTGTGCAGTCAGTATGCACTCACAGCCTCTGTAGGTGAGGTGATGCAAAGTGTTATTCCTCTTCTAGAGATTTTGTTCCCTAAAGATGCAGAGGAGATTGAAGAGCAAGACATCTATGAGAAGCTCACCCAGGATCTCAAAGGACTCTCTCAGACCCTGAGCACAGAGCTCATAGATACAATCACAAACACTCTACCTCCTCCTAACGGACAACCCAAACGCTTCAGGAAACTGGTGGACGAACACATACAGTCTTTCATTGAGAGCATTTCCACATGGCTACATCAGCAGAAACAGATTCCACTGCACCAGGATCCAGTCAGGGAATGCCTGAGGATGATTAACACACTGGCCGCCAATATGACAAGCCCCAAGATCCACTTCCCTGAAGAGCTTATATCACCAGAAACACCCTGTCCAGATGAAGAACCGATATGCACCCTGGTACAACAACACGGGACCAAACCCTGAGTCCACAGACAAGACTTACAATCAAGACACCGGCATCTCAACTGGGACCCCATCTGAGTTCTGTGAAGAAAGAAGTGTGACGCCGCTCTGTGATGAGAGGAGCATGACAGAACAGGACCGAGCCCCGACCCATAGGTCCCCTCTGAACCTGCAACATGACTCGACAGAGCAGCTGCAGGCCGTGGTCCAGAGACATTTGGACAAGGTCTCACAAAGGAATGACTTTATGAATGTGCTTACAGCTGAAATGCTTCTGGAGATAATCTGCACTTTGTCTGACATGATTGTGGAGGTCTTTAGGAAATCAGTGCAGCTGGGCACAAAGTCCACTCTGCAGGTGACAGAGGAAACAGTGGAGCAGGCAGTGCAGCCAGGACTCAGCCATAGTTTCAAGACCATTTTGGGCTCCACTCACCAGGATTTTGACCCCCTTTTCAAACTGTTGAGTGCAGAGGTGTGCCTCAGTGTCAAATCCAGTCTGAACGAACAACAAGCAGACAACACGCGCTACCCCCCCCAAAAACAGCGGCTTAAAGACATGCTCCACTATGTAAAGGGAATGTTCCGCCCCACAAAGGACCACCCCCAGGAAAACCAAATCGGCGAGAGCTGCCGTCCATGTGAGACTCAAATCTCAGACGATGAGAAAGAGCCGTCAAACACAGCACAAGAGAGAGAGTCTGCAGAGTCCAAGGCCCAGTCTACAGGGCCGCAAACATCACTGCCCTCAGATTCACAGCCGGCCACTGAGGAAACTACTACAACAACAATTCAACAGATTCTGAGGCAAGCAATACTGGAGCTGGAAAAAGAGGACAAGGAGAATGAGGGACTACAGGACTACAGCGAGGATAGACAACAGGCCTACACGCCCCCAAAACAGAAGAGTCCACAGCAGAAACCGGATGACGTCGGGATGTCCCCTCAGAATTCAGAGCAAAGAATCAGTAGTGCCAGGCTCACATCATCAAATACTCTTGCCTCTGTACCTGAGAGGAGGACTTCTGAGGTGCCACTGCAGTCAAACCTAGAGGAGGAAATTCAGCTGACCTCTCAATTCCAAGAGCAGACAGAGCAGTCCGAGACCCACCAGATCAGGGAAACACAAAACACCTGTGTGATACCGTGTGGACACCATTCAAATAAAGCTGGACAAGATCTGAGTCCGCACAAAAAAACAGATGATGTAAGGACCTCCCCTCAGAATTCAGAGACAAGGGTGAGGAGGAGGAGGAGGGCCAGGCTAGCATCACCAAATCCAGATTCCTCTGTATTTGAGGGCTGGACTTCTGAGGCCAGACTTGCCGCTCTTCAGGAGCTTGACGTGACGACAGACGCTGCAGCAACAAAACGATCAAACAAACAAGAAAATTCTCAACAAAAAAGAGCAAAGACAAAAGATGCGTTCCAAATGGCATTGGAGGCAATGATAGAAGAGGAGACCTTGAAAAGACAGGGAAAAGAGAGACCCAAAGAACATCCGAAGTGGAACGCAAGTATTTTGTACAATCTGCTGTGTGCCGTTTCTGCTCGTGTACTGCAAACCGAAGACGACAAAGAGGTGGAAGAGTTCGCTAATGGGCTGAAAGAAGAGGCATTAAAGCTCCCTAATTTTAAACTTGAAGTGAAGCCAGGCAAGCAAAGCATTAAAGACGTGGCATATTTCGTCCACAAAGACCTGTGCTACAAGAGAAATGCAAACAAGGTCAATCTCTCTGCCATTTTGGACCCCAACTACAAGAGCGTCATCGTAAAGAGCATCCAAAAGAATATGGAGATGCCCAGGCAGAGAATCACAGCCCACTCAGTCCTGAGCTTCCTAAAGAAGGGGGTAAAGCTGGTCACCAAAAAGATATGGAAAGAACTAGGTTAGGTTCACATCCAAATCCATTCTGTTTACCCACTGTATAACAAATAAAATAGTTAATAGCATTTTTATGTTTTGAGCTTGTCATTAGGAGTCTTGAGTTAAAAGTGCATTATGGAACATTTCATGTAAGAAAACGTGATATTAGTGCGTATTTGACCCCTGAATGACCCAGCGACTTCATGAGTGGTTAGCATAGCACCTTTACTTTTAATCATGGTGGCCTCTATGAATGCTGCAGGATGTTTATAAGGCTTTATGGTAGATTGGATGGATCGGACGTTCCATCAGGAAAACCTATCCGAAACCCTAAAAAAACAATTGGAGCATCCGAAACGTCACTGTGATGAGAAGTAAAGGACCCATGCTAAACCCCCCATGCAACCCTTAGGTCAAATAAGTCAGTTACCCTCAAATATCATGTTTGTGTTTTCTCGCGTTAATGTGTTAACGCCTTTAAGATTGCCTGCATAAAAGAATAGGCCACCGTTTTTACATACTGAGATATGTTGTTACCTGAGCTTAGACGAGTTCATTTGTACCTGTCTGGTCTTCACGTGTGCCCCCCCCTCACGTAAACACAGCACAGACGGCGTTAGCATTTAGCCTCTCTCTTCTCCTCTATAGCTCCAAACGAGGTGAAGATAGAAGCTACCAAGCTCTTCCACGTTTTCCCTATTTAAATATGGTTACTTGAAGTGTTACACCATAAAGTATAATTACACAAATTAAACAATGTGGATTTTCTAAGCGGATAAAAAGGGGAACTATATTGTAAGTCGTAATAATACCAGGAGTAATTCGGCATCCGCGCAGTAAAGTGAAGATATCACTGCGCAGATGCGCACTAGATGGTGCACTGGAATTTGCGGTCACTGTGACACGCTGTTGAATTAAAGAACTCTACTCATTGAATACATAGTGGATTAACTTGAACTGAAGGGTATACACTTCATATGTGCTTGTTTTTTCTTTAGCTGACATGTCATTTGATCTGTTTAATCCTCTGGATACCCAACGATGGCATCAGGTGAAGAGAAAACCCATGATATGATACATCTTTTCAGAAGGCTGATGCCTCATCAATGTCTCACAAAAGAGTATGTGTGTAAAACATCTAGTGGGCTGTGGCTCAACCTGCTAATGCAGGTGGGCTGTCTCTGCCTCGTGCGTATCTGTAAGTGAAATCCCAGTTAAACATAAAAGCAGCACTGAGCACGAACTCCTGAAAAAGTGAGTAAAATGTGTGCGGGTCAAGTAAGTCTCGCTCAGAAAAGGCTAATGAAGACAAGTCCTTCAGGTGTGTCAAGGCGGACCATAATATGCGACGTACAGTCAACTCAGCTTCCGGTTGACCACAAACAAATAAAACAATATAACAAATTCAAATCAGGCTTCGTTTGTAATTTGAAATGCCATTTTTCGTTGTATGCATCATATACAAAAATCCAAATTCAAGCCATTTTGACTGATTTCGTTTCATTACCAAAAATGAGAAACGTTTTGTTCTGGTTTAATTGTTTTGGATTTTAATTTGAAAATCAATAAAAGGAAATATGCACGAACACTTTCATTCTGAAACGTGGAAACGAAAAATGAATTATACTTTATACACGGACCTTTCCCCCCAGATTGGGGTAAATTGAACCGCCAGATTTAAAGGTGAAATTAATACTAAACATCATCAAGGCTCATTTTTTACAATTCACTGTTTCCCATTAGCAATTTTATTCCAAAAACATATTATAACAAATCTTTTTCTTTTCATATGCTACTTCTGCAGATTATGACATTTTGTCTGTAAAAAAAATCCCAAATACTTTAATGTAAAATCTAATTTTAATTTGCTTGTCTCTACTAGACCCAGAACCACCAATAAACAAAAACTATAGAATTGTACATTAACATTTACTGTAATGTGTCATTCATTGTTTCTTACGGAGCAGAGGCTCAATTTACCCCAATGTTTTTGGGTCAGTTTACCCCATTATTTCTTCTTTGAGAAAACCAAGAGAGTTGTGTTTATTTAAGAAGAAATCTTCCTAAATTATTAATCTGCTTTTATACCTAACTTAATGACCAACCAGCATCAGGAAAAAAATTACCTGCATGTTTTTGTTTGTTTGTGACGATCGTTTTTGGGATCAGGCCAAAAATTTACTCTGAACAGCGAAAAAAAAGCTTTTTCATAAACAGTGGGGTTACTTTACAGCCAAATTTTCCAATTTTTTGTCTGTCAAGTTCAAATCATGTAAAGATTAAATCTATAATCTCACATTTCAAGAAAAATGTTTTATTTTACAAAATGTAAGGGTGGTTCATCTTACCCACTGGCTCATCTTACCCCACTCTCCCCTATGATTTATTTGTTGCAACATTTCTAATTCACTTGGTGTTCATAAGGTGAAACTCTGAAAATTAGAATATCGTTAAAAAGTGCATTCATTTCTGTTATTCAACTTACACTGTGAAACTAATATAGACTCATTACATGCAAAGTGAGATATGTGTAGCCTTTATTTGTTATACTTTTGATCATTATGGCTCAGCTTGTAAAAACCCCAAATTAAAAATCTCATAAATTAGAATATTTTGAAAATGGACTGTAAGACATAATCATCAAAATTATAACAAACAAAAGCTATACATATGTCAAGTTGAATTCAAGAAATAGATCAACTTTTGAACAATATTATAATTTGTACTGCATATCTATCTAAACCAATTGGCAAATCGCACGTGTGTTCAGTCCATAAATTACAGGTTTAACAGACAGCCCAACAAGTTTATGAGTTCCCCGCAGACTAAGCTTCGTGACTTTCATTGTGTCTACTTTTACTGTTGGACAGACTCCAGACACATCAGATTTGAAGTAAAGACAAGACAGCGATGGGCAGCTCTGGTACTAACGCGAAGTTACCCGGGCCATGAAACACGCCACAGACCCATCCACAGAACCAGCGGGGAACCCAAACCCAATCTAATTGACCTTTCGCCAAGCCCCGCCCCCCTAGTTACTGTTGCTACGCCCGACGATTAATGGTAAAACACGAGCAGCGCAACAGATTGCCATGCCTGTCAGTGACCTTTTGGAGCAATACCTCTACGATATTCTCCAGATTGAGGCAAAAGAGGTTACAGTATGCAGTGGAGGGATATATTCAAGAACTATCCAACGAAGGATAAAGGACTATTGACACTACAGCAAACACAGGTCTCCAACTCAAAGAAACCTTATGATCTCTTCCTTAAATGCAACAGCACAGCCTTGTGGACCAGTCATGCTCTTGCACTGCCCGGTAAGCACCCTCTTAGGTTTTTTGTATTTCTAAAAATAGGAACATTTCTCCGTGCATTTCTCCGGTGCGCTAAAGTTAGCTAATGCTAGCTAAACCTACAGGTGCCACAATGACAATCAGCTACAGCCAGTTATAAGGGCTGTGAAAAAAATACACAGTACTTTTATCAAAAAGGGAGGCAAAAACACACATTACAGCTCCAGTGCCAGTTTGTGTAACATTATGTGACTGTCAGTAGCTACGATGTTAGCATGCTAAGGTGTTAGCCTAACTATAGGCTCTTGCCTTACCTTAGAGCAGACGTTTGCTTGTTTATTTTGGAGACATTTATCTGGGCGTAGGCCGTCCACATTGTTTGATCCATTGTAGGCAGTGCTCAGGTTGTGTTTTCGCTTTGGGAAGGGAAATAACTGGACTCTCCCTGACACACTCTTGTGGTCCCTAGTGTCCGATTTACATCCTCCATAGGCAGATCGCTTCACCATTTTGCTTCTTCTTCTTTGTCTGGTGGGTTTTTGGTGGTTAGCAGTAAAAAAAAAAGTGCATCTGCTCAGTGCTTATTGCTGGTATGTCCCATTGTTTTGCATTGGAGATCTGCGGCATGACGGACCTAGCTTCATAGTAACGGTTGCTAGGATGTCTGATTGGACAATTACCGTTTTGGGGCGTGGTTTTGCGAAAGGTCAATTAACAATGTAATTTAAATTCTGGTAAATAAAACAAAACAATTGCTGCCAGGACTTCAAAGGTGCATCAGGCTTGTTTAGATGCCAAATTCAGACAAAAACCGAAACGTTACTCCAGTAGATGTAAATGTCTCTCAGATTAGTACTCGCCTCTTTCTGCAGCTAAAGGAATGAACCACTTGTTGAGTTTTGATTGTCTCCGTCTTCCCCCCCACCGTATGTGTTTAATGACAGCTATGCGGACATGCCGTAACCCATTCGCTGCAATGAAATTCTTCCACAGCGGTTGCGCCACAGCAGTTTCTGACAGGAATTTCCCATTGCTCCATTATCAGCATCAGACAGGCTGAGTGATCGCAATTACATGTGCGCAAACGCTAAGAGCCACCGCTGTTTGTGCTTCCCTCCAGAGAAGTGCGCGGCGCTCATGAATGGGCCCATTGTGGAGCCCTGCCCTGCTCGCCTGTAAACCAACTTCTCTGTTGTTATAGCACTAATGATACCTTCATTATGAGATTCTTCCATGGGCTTATTGGACGACTTGTTTAAGCAAATTTTCATGACAAGGAGAGACTCGGAAATTAAAAGGACAGGAACTCAGCAACATTATTCTGTCTATTTTATTTAATCTCGTGATTGAATTTAGAGATGCAGTTTCATGCGAAAAATGAGTTGAACTTCCCACGTGATGATTTCTCAACAAAAACATGAGAAAAAATGACTCAAACCACAACATGCAGTTTATTCTCCCAAGATACTGAAACTTACAGACAGGTCGACTCAATTCTTATGTTTTTGGCTCGATAAACCACCACAAAAGATTTGAAATGAAACAACGAAGATGTGCTTAAACTGCAGACTTTCAGCTTTAATTGGAGGGTTTTACATCCAAATTGGATGAACGGTATAGGAATTACAACCGTTTTTATGTGAGCCTCACACTTTTTAAAGGACCAAAAGTAATGGGCCAACGTAACAATTATAAAATCAACTTTTTCCTTTATAATATTTGGTTGCAAATCCTTTGCAGTCAATTACAACCTGAAGTCTAGAATGCTTAGACGTCACCAGACACTGGGTTTCATCCCTGGTGATGCTCTCCCAGGCCTCTACTGCAAATCTTCAGCTCCAACAGCTGCCCCAACGGACAAGTTGAAGAAAATGGATGGATGGATAAATGTCCTGACCCCAGAGTGCTCTATTGCACTGGTTCCCAACTATAATTGTCCTGTGGACCTGAACAGTTCGGTGGTAGTCTGCATACCCCTACCTCAAAGGTGTTGCAGATTATTTGAAAGGAATCAATTCAAACTACTACAAAATTTATTAGTCAAAGACAGTGTTGTGTGTTCAAAATGAAGCTAAAACCCTCTGAAATTCATATATTTGACTGTAAAATATCATTTAAATAAGCTTTTCTTTCAAATTATTGTTCTAATCCCAGGTGAAAAAATGATATACTTAAGTGTATTTTAAATAGACAGCATTTTTTTCTGAAATACATGTTTAATATATTGTATGTAAAAATGTAAAATAAACGATTTTTAAAATCATACTTCCAATGTATTGTTTTAAAATATATTTTAGTACACTTTATAAAAATATATATTTAAAAAATATACTTTAGATCATCGTTAAATATATTATTGAAGTTTATTGAATTATTGAAGTGCTGTAAAATACACTTTCTATGTATTTTAAAATATGTGCATATTTTAAAATGTGCATTAAAATATATATATATATATTTTTTTTTATTTGATTTATTTGAGCTATTATTTACAGTGCATTATTATTTACAATATCTACATCATTTCGTTTACATTATCGCAAGAAAACAAACAAACAAGAAAAATAAATAATAACTCAAAAGGAGTAGGCCGAAGCAAGAAAGCTTATAAGTGCCTACCCCAATTTCAAAATACAATACAATACAATACAAATAGAAAACCACCAGGTCCATCTCTTGCCGGCCCTCGTGCAATATTGTTTAATAGTGACCAGTGGAAACAGGCTGTTACAGCATTGTTGTTATCTTTTGCTTATTCATTTCTATCCAGTTCCTTTAATTCATAACAACTTAAACTTAGAGATTGGTGACATTGGTTCTATCAGCAATGATATGGTTAAAACAGATTCACAGTATGTGTAATACTTATAATTATCTATAAGTAATACAAAATTACCTATAGATACTAAGTACAAGGTCACATGTCTTTAGCATATTTCTTAAACACACTTCCCTTATACTGTTTTTAAATTGTTGTAGACTATCAGCGCCTTTTAAGGATTCCTCAAGATTTTCCCACAGATTTACACCTCTCCTGGTGATACAATGACTTTTTTATATATAAAAAACTCTTCCTCACCCTCCGCGGGCGGTCTCTTTTTCCTCCAAGCTCGGGTCCTCCACCAGAGGCCTGGGAGCTTGCGGGTTCTACGCAGTATCTTTGCAGTTCCTAGAACTGCACTTTTCTGGACCGAGATGTCTGATGTATTTCCTGGGATCTGCTGGAGCCACTCCTCCAGTTTGGGGGTCACTGCCCCGAGTGCCCCAACGACCACGGGCACCACTGATGCCTTCACTCTCCAGGCCTTCTCTAGCTCTTCTCTGAGCCCCTGGTATTTCTCTAATTTCTCGTGTTTCTTTTTCCTGATGTTGAAGTCGCTTGGTATTGCTATGTCAACCACCACGGCTTTCCTCTGCTCTTTGTCCACCACCACGATGTCCGGTTGGTTCATTACCATTCTGTCCGTCTGTATCTGGAAGTCCCACAGGACCTTGGCTCGGTCATTCTCTACCACCTTTGGAGGTGTTTCCCACTTTGACCTTGGGGTTTCCAGCCCATACTCTGCACAGATGTTCCTGTACACTATGCCAGCCACTTGGTTATGGCGCTCCATGTAAGCTTTCCCTGCCAGCATCTTACACCCTGCAGTTATGTGCTGGATTGTTTCATTGGCCTCTTTGCACAGTCTACACCTGGGGTCTTTAGAAAGAATGTAAAGGGTAGCACATCGATGTAATTCATATATCCAGACAGAGGTACTCACATAGTTCTTTATTTGGTTACAGCATAAAATAAACCCTAATGCGTTTTGGCACAAGCCTTCCTCAGAGCGTTTACAATCAGGTTGGTTGCTTAGACTTATATAGCCTTAGTGTCTACCAGGTGGATATGTGACCCAATTACGGATGAACCAATCAACTCACAATGTCCTGTAATTCACAGTGCTCTGTACATAGACAGTAAGAACATGTATATTTAGCCCAGAAAACATTTTAAACTAAAATCGTCATTCAGTCCATGGGGCGCCATAGTGTTCAAAGTATAAATCCAAAACATTTCTCTTTGGTACAGCTTTTTAAGAATATTGCCCCCTCTTGTGGACACAGTAACACTTTCGATACCAAAGAATCTCAAAGAAGATGGTGAACCGTGATTTGCTTCTTTGTAGTGTTTGGCAATAGCTGCAGTAGTACCTGTTCTAATAACAGTCTTATGTTCTGGATCCTTTGTTTTAATTGTCTTTTTGTCTGACCAACATATGCCTGGACCTGGGTCTTGTCTGGTGTGATAGATCTGGGCCTCTATTGCTCTGGTGCTCAAGGCCTGCTCCTGTGCAGCCATGATGAGCCTCTGTGCTGACATATGTATATTATATATATATATATATATATATATACACACACACAATATTTTGTTGAGTTGCACTCGAGGCAGTATTTTCAAACAGATTGTGTCTATAAACAAATATATTTTTAAAAATACTTGTGATTTGTGTAATATTGTCTAAATATGTTTGAATGAAACAATTTCAGTGGTGTGAGGATCTGCAGTTTCCTATGTCGTCTCTCTCCCTGCCCTTCTGTGTGTTTCTGTCTCTCCATCTACCTGGGCGTGGCTGCTGGCACACCGGGCTTCAGTCACCATCAGCCTCCAGAATAAGAAACCTGGTGATCATCCACTCCTTGCCAGGTCGTTGTTGTTACCAGTTAGTGCAAAGTTTGTGGCTCCAAGTTCACTTTTGGATTATGGATTTTTGTTAATACTTGCCTCCTGTGTTCAGGTCCTGCCAGCTCTGTGTCAGCCTCTGCCTGTCAGCCTCCCTTCCAACTCACCACACCCGGGTTTGCCTCTGCCTTCCTATCAGCCCACCTGCTCCGTGATCTGCCCTTGCCTACAACATACTTACTCGTTCATAAATAAGCCTTTGTTTTGTGTTCTGGTACTTGATCTTTCATACTGACAAACTATGCAACTGTTCTGTGCAAGTGCATAATAAAGTTGATGTTGCATTGTATCAACCAGTGTTTTAAAAAAAATACTTATTATCAAAGGTTTATTAGGTATATTATGGAAAAAACTTATGGGATATTTAAAATCTATTTTGATTTATATCCATCCATTCATCCATTTTCTTCCACTTGTCCGTTGCCGGGTCGTGGGGGCAGCTGTTGGAGCTGCACCAGTCCCTATGGCTCCTCCTGCAGGTGGTGGGTCCACAGAAGGACGGCCTCGTGGTTCTAACCGGGCCTGCTGGTCTCTCATAAGGGGCTTCTGAACCGCTCTTTGTCTGACCCGTCACCTAGGACCTGTTTGCCATGGGAGACCCTACCAGGGGCACGAAGCCCCCGACAACAGAGCTCCCAGGATCATTCGAGCGCTCAAACCCCTCCACCACGTTAAGGTGGCGGTTCCAGGAGGGGTATTTTGATTTATATTATAAGTTAAATGCAAAGATATTATGAACATACTTAAAGTTACATTGAAAAGTATTATTCAATTATAAATTAAATACAAAAATTAAAATATAATTTAAGTATAATAACTGTACATAAAGTTGTTCCATTTTAGCACACAAAAGTATATTAAAGAGGGGGTATTATGCTTTTTTCAATCACATAGCACCAGTCTATAGCATACTACAATGATGACGTAACCTTCTGTTGGTCTGTATATGCAGTAAATTAAAATAACTGCCTTGAATAAAATTGCTCTCTCAAAATGGCTGTACTGAACGTCTTGAAATAGGCCTCTGTCTCTTTAAGAAGCTTTCCGACACGCCCCCTTCAGCACCCTGCTGTGGCATCTAAACAACACTACTGTGCGGGGAGGGGGCTCTGCTGAGCTGAGGAGCAGTGGTTGGTGGCTTGGCTGGTGACGAAAGGTCCAGAGGCGTCTCCAGGAGGTGGGGGCGTTCCTAGGAGGACTGAGGCATAGCTACACCTAAAATGGCTGCCGTCTAAGTTTTTACTGATTACTCAAAAATATGTGAATGAGCCAAGGCAACACTCCAGGCATGTGTTTAATGAGGGAATGACATAATAACATGATATAAAGCTAAAAAGTCGATTTTACATAATACCCCCCCCCTTTAAAACTTGAGATAATAAATCTCGTTTTAAAGACCTGATGGTAACTCTCCTGGAAGCGGGACGTTTCCAGCTCGTCTCCATGGAAATGTTGACTAAAGGCAGCCAAATATGAGATTAGATAATCCAAAATGTTACGCAGTGTGCCTTTAATTCCAATATTTATAACCCTTTTTCAATGAATGTGTTGTCTTTTCTTTCCTTTCAAAACAATACTCTAACACTGCTTTTACCCTCTACTGTGTTTGTGTAGTCCCAGGGGCATTGGGATACACTATTGTACATGTTTTATAAGGGAAACTGGAGGAATCTTCACAAACAGAGGGCAATAGAAACAGAAAGGCTCCACTTGTCCCAGGAATTGAACCCGGAACCTTTTTGCGGTGACGGCCCAGGGTTCAGACACATAATCAAAGAGAGAGAGAGAGACACAGAAACATATTTTAAAAAAGTCTGAAGAATGAAAGCAACGTGTAATATCCCCCTCTCAAACGTAATCCAAACAACAGCGGCGCGCGGTTATGCGAGGTGACCATAGTTGGAGACAAACCCGGAGGGACGAGGCGACATTTTGGCCCCGGTCCAGCCCCCGGCTCCTCTGTCCCGCGCGCTGTTTGTGTGCGCACTACTTCCAAACAAGGCCATACCTGCGGAGCTCAGACAGCGCGACTCTCCCCCGGGATCATGCCAGGCTCCTGTCAATTATGTTTTTAGCGTGCCTCGGATTTTTTCACAGCCGCCGGAGTCAGACCAAACAGAGCCAGGCAGTCCGGGTCCCGCTGACGGAGCCCGGCTAAACAAGGCCGTTGCTATGGCAGTCCTCTCTCCGCCCTGGGACGTCCCCGGGGAGCTTGGGAAAAAGAAGAGGATGAAAGATTGAGTGCGCAGATTAGCCTGGTGGATTGAGTTGATTTAATAAAGTCGTGGCATTCTTTTGCGCTGGGTGGCATTGTGTACATGTCATACAGAGGGAGGAATGGGCCGAATGCACAGCGGGGACAGAAAGTATTTCCATTATTTCCACTTTTATGTGCCGTCATGTGGCAGCGTGATGCCAAACATGTGTATTTTCTTTTAGGCAGACACGCTACATGAGGCATCCAACAACAATGATCTGCAAATGGGGAGAAAATCTGGAACAAACCTTACACAGGAGCTGCAGACCCGCTCCATTGCTCTTAATCAAAGTTGTGCAGTGTATTAAGTATTCATAAAAGTCGAGTCTGTTGTCTGGTCATTTCCACTAACCTGATTTCAACTAAATCAGGTTCGAAATCTAGGAGTAATCATGGACTCAGACCTGAACTTAAACAGCCACATCAAAGCAATAACATCATCAGCTTTTTAGCATCTGAAAAACATTGCTAAGATCAGAGGAATAGTGTCAAAACCAGACTTAGAGAGACTCATCCATGCATTTGTCTCCAGCAGGTTAGACTACTGGAACGGCCTGCTCACTGGCCTTTCCAAGAACCAGGAAATACGACCATATTAGTCCAGTGCTCCGGTCTCTGCACTGGCTTCCTGTCACTCAGAGAATAGAATTTAAACCAGCTCTGCTTGTGTACAAGTCTTTTCATGGTTTAGCACCAAAGTACATCTCTGACATGTTAGAGCCGTATGAACCATCTCGGGCCCTGAGAACTTCAGGGAGGGGTCTCCTGGTGGTTCCCAGAGTCAATAATAAACACGGTGAGGCTGCGTTTCAGTTTCATGCAGCTAAAATCTGGAACAGTCTTCATGAGGATGTGAGACAGGCCTCAACTCTGACAATGTTCAAATCCAGGCTGAAAACAGCTCTTTTTACCCGTGCATATGAAAACTGAAAGTATTTTATCTGCACTCTTGCTTTTTACTGTAATTTATAACTTTATGTTGATGTTTTGTTGATTGATTTTATTAATTGTATGCAACTGTGAAGCACTTTGAATTGCCTTGTGTATGAATTGTGCTCTACAAATAAACTTGCCTTGCCTAATTGTCTTTGATACAGAAAAATGCAGCCTTTTGAATAAATTAATAGATTCAAGTTTATTATTGTGTCTTGCGATGCTTTATGCAAGACACATTCCCCCAGATTTCTGTTTTTAAAGGGTTAAAGGGACTATTGTGGAGAATCATATTTAGAATGATATAATGGTGTTTGCTGAGAGTTTTCCGGCAACTGTTTTGGCCTGTTTTGTCACAAAAAATTGCCAAATCACATCATGACACAGGAACAACAGCTCAGCATTTGCCCAAATGTGGACCTGGTTTCTTTGTTTAGCACGAGTTTAGTCCTGGTTTACTTCTGGTTTATTCCCAGCTTTTCTTTGTTTAGTCCAAGTTTTGTAATAAGCCTAATTCAATTGTTGAATTTGAACATTTTTATTGTAACTATTACTCAAACGTTTAAGTAAATTCTGCATGCACTAAAGGATGTGTGTACAAATGTTGGGTGCAATGGTGCAGATTTATGCAGGTCCATAATAATGAATAGAAAATATCATGAGCTTTGCCTGTTTGAAAGACCCCCAGCTGCCACTGCATCACATCAAAGCAAAAGTGTCCCAGAAACTACAAATGCAGAAATCAAGCACTGGCCTTATGTCTTTAGAAGCCCACAGTGTGAACATTCATGAGAAATGAAAAAAGGGAGTGCGCAGTATCAGACTTCAACATGTACAAATACTTCCTGAAGACACTTTGTGCCCAGCTCCTCTGTATTATACAAAATGCAGCAGCTCTACTTCAAACGTCTCCAGAATGACTGAGCTCCTCTCTGACCAGACATTAACTCTTTGAGAGACAAATGTCCCCACACCTTAATTTATGCTTAAAACCTTCATGCCAGCTCTGACTCACAATACAATGTTAGTTGTTAGGTTAGAATTGTGTAGAATTATTACATTTTAAATAGAAAGGACCATCTCTGATGATGTGTACCGATTCAGCAAGAAGGCTGAGGGCCACCAAAAATTGATCTGAGGGCCACATTTGGCCCCCGGGCCGCACTTTGGACACCCCTGCCATAGACCATTAACACTGTTTCATTGGAAACATTTGACTTGCAAACTTAAAGTGCATATGACAGATTTTAATGCTCTTGAAAATATTACTTATTTAGATGGATTACATCAGTTGCAAGTTCATCAGTTGCATAGTTATCATTTTTTTCAGTGAAGCAGCAATTTTAATGAAGAAATGTTGGCCAGAAAAGTTGTTTTTATTTGAATTTTTAAGCTGCTGACAGGAAGTGACATAAAAGAAGGTAACATTCCATAGCAGCAGGGTTGCCAGGTCTGCGGTTAAACCGCGAAATTGGGCGGTTTTTTAAGCCATTCCGCGGGTGAAAAAAACTGTCCGCGGTTTTTTGCCTTGCTGTTTTCACTGTAAAATTGGCTATTTCTGTCTTATTTTTTGATCAAAATCACTATTTCGAAAGACAAAATCTCAAATCCAAAGCTCTTTGAGCTGCTTTTTCAATAAGAGAGGGAGAAAGGGGTGGTCTCTCATCATGGAGCACATGGGCTCTGTTTACTGGTAAACAATATTGAAAATTCCAGCTGCGCCGTATGTCCGCGGGTTTTCCGCGGTTTTTCAGATATTTTTGGGCGGGTTTGGCTGCCCAGACCAGGCAACCCTGCATAGCAGTTTGACTCATTCATTTCCCATATGTTTGTTAAGTGTGACGTCACGACTTCCGCTTCCAGGTTCTAGCAGACGGGCAAAATATGCGAGAAAAAAACATTAAAAACTCTTAAAAACAACCATCAATATTTCTGAAACTCAACAGAGAGTTACTGAAGCTACTTATTTCTCAGACTCATTAGCCAAAGACGCTGTACCTACTGCTATAAAAGTAATATTTACTAAAGTCGCTACTTCCGGGTTTAGCGTTAGCATTTTTCTCCGCTAACCCGGATGAAGCGATTTTGGTAAATATTACTTTTATAGCAGTAGGTACAGCGTCTTTGGCTAATGGGCCTGATAAATAAGTATGCTCAGTAACTCTCTGTTGAGTTTCAGAAATATTGATTGTGGTATTAAAGAGTTTTTTGTAGTTTCTCGCGCATCTGTCGGACCCGGAAGTAGAGCTGTGACGTCACCACTTAACAAACGTATAGACTTAACATGGTTGCACGGCAACAGTTAAAAATTGTTTACCTTCTTCGATGTCACTTCCTGTCGGTGTCCAATAAGGAAGTGAAAACATAAACATCACAAAAATGGTCAAACTAAAGAAAACTGGGTACAATCTTTAGCAAAATCTTAAATATAAATCGTGTTAACTGTGTTTTAGCAAAAATTGTGTCTAATGTGTCATATGCACTTTAAAACTTTAGACAGATTGAACACTTCGAAATCTGATTTAACAAATGCAGAAGGTTTCCCACTGTTGTCCAGTCTCTTACAATATGCTTTACTTTTTCACAGAAAGAAATTTGACATGAAAGTGAAACCTTTAATTAATGAGATCCAAGAGAAAAGGTCACAAAAGTACACGGATTATAGTTTGCGAATTTGATAATGAATCTCAGACGTATAGTGCCGGGGCAATACAACTCGGTAGATATTTTATAATGAAATCTCCAAAAGAAAATGTAGATCATTATTAGGAAATGAATTGAGCCACAAACCTGCCAGATTAATCTTTTAGAAAAATGGCGTTTTGACTGGCTAACGTTATAGAAATTGTCACTACTTTTAGACACATAATGAGGGGATAATTTAAACTACACAAATACATTACAACACTATAGCAGCCAACAAGCACCATCCTGATCAGACAGTGGGGCAGACGGCGGAGGATACTTGTAGTAACTTAATTCGAAGATTGCTGCTGTCAAGTGCTGTCAGGATTTGCAAAGGCTCGAATGGCACCGCTAAACGCTTTAAGTCTCCAACATGTCTACATGGCGCCATTTGTGCTATACATTTACCAGAGCTTTGTGATGGCACTAAATGATTAGGCGAGATTAGGGCCGTTCAAAGTCAAGCCTAGGTTTACGTCAGGGGTTGTTATTTCTACACCATGAGCAAAACTGACTCAAATGTGACTATGTTTATTGTTCTGCTGTTTGTCTAGGCTGCTATATTTCAATATCTTTCTTTCTTTCTTCTTTATTTTGAACATGTGAGCTACACAACGCACCTTTACAAGATTTTAGACATAAAGGCTGTTACAAATCAAAAAGACAAAAGCAAACTTGTCAGTTCTCTTGAAAAAAGCCAAATATACAAATGCACATGTCCAAAAAGGAGTGAGGAGAAGTTAAACTTATTTAACCCCACCCCCATTCCAAGCACAGTTAATAACATACATTTCCTGATCCTACAGTATATAGAGTTTCTCAAAACTCAAAAGAGAATAAATAAATAGTAATAATAACAAGATAAACTATTTTTTTTTTATGAAAAAGAAGGCACACACATGAGACGAATCACTTAGAATCTTTAAATTCTGTTGTCTCATATTTCAAAAAAATGTTTCCTCTATATTTCTTCTTGAACCGATTCATACTTGAGCATTGTTTTAGATCTGAGCTTAAATCATTCCATAATTTAGCACCGGTAATGGAAACACAAAAACTTTTCATAGTTGATTTGAATTGTTGTATTGTAAATGTATGAAGCGTGTTTGTGAATATGTATTCCAGACAATGCATGGCAAAGTAATTCAAAATGGATTATAAAATACATTAAAAGTAGGCTGCAGGAAATTGCACTTATACAAGTGAAATCAATAAAACTCAAGTATTTAAGAGCAAAGTGCAATGTTTTCATTGTCATAATCACAGCTAAATAGAACCGCTTTATGCACCATTATTTAGTATTGTGTTCCATTACCAGAAAATAATAAACTTTGGCAGATTTGTGGAGAGGTTCGAGCCTATTCCACATGATAAATAACGTACCTGCATTACCGCTCTATCACTGATTCTCAACAGGTGCTTTTGTCCCCGTGTGAAAACCCCTGTTTAGTGATGTGATGTTCATGACCAAATCTTCACGTTTAAGTGGTTTGAAATTATGTCATTTTTGAAATGAGACAGATCTTCTTCTGTCTGTTTTTCATACCATATTTGCACAAATGTGAAAATGTAAGTAAGTGAGGCAGAAGTAGCCTCTTTTCCTTCACCTCTTACCCCCAGCCTTAACCAAGTGCATTTTCTCCAGTTTGGTTTTACACAAATCTAATAGGCCAGTGTAACGCCTCATTTCAAAGCTAAGACCTACTCATCAAATCATCTAAACTGATCTTTTTCCTCAAGTTGTTTTCCTCAAGTCTTTTTTCCCTTTTTTTTCTCCACTGCTTATTTTGTTGCATTTTCATCACATTTTCCCCCACATTTCATGGCTTTTTGCTGTTTTGTTGCATTTTCATCACACCAATTTGTCACTTTGTCATCACTTTTTTTCCCACTTTTCTGTCACTCTTGTTGCTTTTTTGTTGCTCTTTTGTGGCTGTTTGTTGCATTTTTGTCACTTTTCTGTTGCTCTTTTTTTGGTCAGGTATTTGTCGCTGTTTTGTAGCATTTTCATCCTGGTTTTCGTCTAATATTTGTCGCGATTTTGACGCTTTGTTCAAGAAGCTTTTAGATTTGGGTAGAGCCATACTAGAGAAATGCGCTCGGTTCAGGCGGGGATTAAGAGGTTAATAATGGCACAAAGTTCTAATTTAAAGGCACAGCTGAAAGTATCGTCAGCCGGGACCGATCCTACAACCCTTTACTTATGAAGCTACTGCCCTACAAGGTGAGCTAAATATCGGGGGCAAGAGGGACAGTCTAAATCAGGGGTCCCCAACTGGCGGACCTGGGTCCAGATCCGGACCTCAAGAGGCTATAGTCCGGACCCCAAAGCCTTTTTATCCTCTCTACTTAATATCTAAGGCTGGATTAACAATTATTAATGTTAATTAATAATTAAGGAAGATGAAAGCCAATTTATTGACAGTGGCATTTTTATGTACCGTAATCATTGCTCAAGAAGATAACGTGTGATGAAACCAGTGAGTCAGTGTTTAAGATGTTAGCATGCTACCAGTTAGCCTTTAGCTTCAACAGCTCAGCACTGACCTCTCCAAGGGAAAGCACTGAACCACACTCCAAACATCTAGCCTTGGATACAACATGTGACAGAGGTCAGAGTTTATTGTGTTGAAGCCATTGACAGTTGCTAACCGGTAGCATGCTAACGTCTTAAGCAGCTTAAACACTGACTCAGACTGAGACTCTGTTGACATGACAAACTCTAAAAATCACAGAGAAAGGTTTTCTGTTTCCTCTTTGATGAGTTAATTTAGTCTGAGGAGTGAAGCAGATCTTTAGTAAATCCTGCTGTAGCTCGACAGACAGAGCAGCTACGTCTGTGCCACATTTGCTGGTTATTCCACATAAACGTGCGTCTCTGGGTCCGTGTTTTAACTGTTATCTTCATGAGCAATGATTACGAGTACATACAAATGCCACTGTCAATCAGTTGTCTTTCATTTTCATCCTGAATAGAGATATTGTTACATGTTGTAGTACTGCATAATTCTACTTTGCTATTCAAAATGGCCGCCGGAATTATGCGTGATGTCATTGGAAACGCATGTATTGAATTTGTAAAACATTTAAATCTACTGACTATCACTTGAATAACTTCTGAGCAAATTAGTTCTCAGAGAGTATGAGTTTTCTGCCTGGCTTCTGCTAAAAATGTATGAAAAATGTCTGCTAGTCTTTTCAACGGCTCATTTATAAGAACATCCCAAGATTTGCCTTTCATTAAACCGTCATAAACCCATCACTAACCCTTGTTTTAAGCATTAAACTTGATTCAGGTCACGGCCCGTCATCAGAGGTCGAAGGTGGGTCTCCCGAAGCCTCTGAGAACCTCTGCTCTCTCTGACATGTGTCTGTCATTGCCGCTGGTGTGTCACGGCGCTCTTATCACTGAAGGGGGCAGACTGGAGCCACTGGTCAGATTGTATCGCGATAATGGCCCCGCTGACTCCCAGATACAAAACAGCAAAACCATAAGACACTCAGGAATGCGAAGCTCCTCAAATGATCGTCATAATTTGGGACAATTGCAGAACCGCTGGCCCCTGTCTCGTCTGAACGGATTCTGCTGTTTTTCCTTTTTTTAAATACATTCGCACAGCACTTCGTGTAGATGTCAGACATGATTGTAGCTCTTAATGGCACTAATAAGGCAAATTCTCTGTCATTATCTCTTCTCCAAATGGTACGGGACAAGGCCGAAGCTGGGCATCCCGTGTGAGAATCGGAGAGAGCGGACCAGTTCCCATGATGCGCCGCGGGCTGGATGGATGGACCTGTTCGGAGGTAATGCTAATGTGAGGAAGATAAGGGCTAACGGTGCCCCCAGCGCTGACGGACGCGAGGCCCCACTGAGGTCACCATTGTGATCGGACAAGACGGGACGATTGGTTGAACGTGATGGTGTCTCTCTCTTTATTCCTGTATTATAAGGTATTTTCATGAATACATCCCAAAGAAAATCCACAATGTTGAAGCTTATCATTGATATTAATGATTTAAAGCACATATGACAGGTTTTAATGCTTTTGAAAATATGTCTTATTTAGTGAAGGAACAATTCAATGAAGAAATATTGGGCAGAAAAGTTATTATTATTTGAATTTTTAAGTTACGGAAATGACATGGATAGAGGTAAAGTTCCAAAGCAGTTTGACTCACTCATTCTCTATTCACCTTATTCCGGAGGTTCGCGTGGGCGCCGCCTTCTCTCCTATTAGTTTACATAGGACTGCAGACGTCAAGATAAAATCAGTTACTACGCGGACACACAGTCGTTTTAGGCCACACAGAGAAACGGTGCAGTGTCGACTTGTTGGTGCAAATGAACATTGGACGTTTTACACAAATCAATCGACTAAACATTAGATTTTAGCGGCGAACATTTTCCCTTGTTCTCCACTGAATGAACAGACTTTGCGCTCTATCGGAAGAGTCAATACAAAGGAAGTGCCGATCCAAAGCAAAAAGAGGCAAAAGTGGGCGGGGCGGAATCAGGTGAATACATTTGTTAAGTGATGATGTCATCTCTACTTCCGGGTCCAACGAAGCTTCAGCCCTATTCACTATAACGGGATGTTGCTGATTTTAACCTGCTATAGAGCCGACTATAAAGACTCTTTATAAACATCTGATCACACAGAAATATCACATTTACTCTGGAGTTTCTTTAATAATACTTTTCTGGCATTAATTATCACATTCTTTTTTCCATACACAATGAAGGCTTATTTTAAATATAAAAATGTATTCATTTTGAGATATATTATTCTAATTTGGTGTAAAACAGTTGTTGGCCTTTATCTGTTGTTATTTCAGCAGGAAATTCAGATAAAGTTAAATTTTTTGCTGTGTTGGTCTATGTAACTGTCAACGCAGTTTGGACCCGGAAGAAGCTTATTATTGTGTGTGATGTCACACTTAACAAACATATTGACATTACATGGTTGGCACGGCAACAGTTTTAAATTGTTTGCCTCTATCTATGTCACTTCCTGTCAGTGTCCAATGAGGAAGTGAAACTATAAACATCACAAAAATGGTCAAACTAAACAAAACTGGGTACAATCTTTAGCAAAATCTTAAATATAATTGTGTAAACTAATGTGTCATATCCATTTCCACAATTCTGCCTAAAAAGGAAATTTGGAAAATAATTACTAAAACTGCACTTTTGCACATTATAAGTTCCGTGAGTTTTGTTTTCGGGCGAATTTGCCAAAAAAAAAAAAAAAAAAAAAAAAAAGTCCATCTCAGGAGTCAGATGGAAGACTTTTAGAGATTTTGAGATATATTGTGGCACAGATATTTTGTGATATATTGTGACGCCTTAACATGAAGTGCTGTTTTCGAAGGTGGGAAGGAATGAGGTGTTTCCACTCAATTTGCTGCTGTTGCCGTGATGGAATGTTAACTGCCATCCTGTTGCTATGGTAAAGTATTCGGCCCCTTGAACTTTTCGACCTTTTGCCACATTTCAGGCATCAAACATAAAGATATAAAACTGTAATTTTTTATGAAGAATCAACAACAAGTGGGACACAATCATGAAGTGGAACGAAATTTATTGGATATTTTAAACTTTTTTAACAAATAAAAAAAATGAAAAATTGGGAGTGCAAAATTATTCAGCCCCTTTACTTTCAGTGCAGCAAACTCTCTCCAGAAGTTCAGTGAGGATCTCTGAATGATCCAATGTTGACCTAAATGACTAATGATGATAAATAGAATCCACCTGTGCGTAAGCAAGTCTCCGTATAAATGCACCTGCTCTGTGATAGTCTCAGAGGTCAGTTTAAAGCGCAGAGAGCATCATGAAGAACAAGGAACACACCAGGCAGGTCCTACTACTATGGACTGTTGTTATGGAGACGTTTAAAGCCGGATTTGGATACAAAAAGATTTCCCAAGCTTTAAACATCCCAAGGAGCACTGTGCAAGCGATAATATTGACATGGAAGTATGAGTATCAGACCACTGCAAATCTACAAAGACCCGGCCGTCCCTCTAAACTTTCAGCTCATACAAGGAGAAAACTGATCAGAGATGCTGCCAAGAGGCCCATGATCACTCTGGATGAACTGCAGAAATGTACAGCTGAGGTGGGAGACTCTGTCCATAGGACAACAATCAGTCGTATACTGCACAACTCTGGCCTTTATGGAAGAGTGGCAAGAAGAAAGCCATTTCTTAAAGATATCCATAAAAAGTGTTGTTTAAAGTTTGCCACAAGCCACCTGGGAGACACACCAAACATGTGGAAGAAGGTGCTCTGGTCAGATGAAACCAAAATCGAACCTTTTGGCAACAATGCAAAACTGCTGTTCACAAACGCTGTCCATCCAACTTCACTGAGCTCGAGCTGTTTTGCAAGGAGGAATGGGCAAATATTTCAGTCTCTCAATGTGCAAAACTGATAGAGACATACCTCAAGCGACTTACAGCAGTAATCGCAGCAAAAGGTGGCGCTACAAAGTATTAACTTAAGGGGGCTGAATAATTTTGCACGCCCAATTTTTCAGTTTTTTATTTGTTAAAAATGTTTGAAATATCCAATAAATTTCGTTCCACTTCATGATTGTGTCCCACTTGTTGTTGATTCTTCACAAAAAAAATACAGTTTTATATCTTTATGTTTGAAGCCTGAAATGTGGCAAAAGGCCGAAAAGTCCAAGGGGGCCGAATACTTTCACAAGGCACTGTATGTGTAAAGCAAATCATGTAGAATTGCCTTCATTTGAGCCTGTTCCTAATACGCACATTTTGTTTGCTGTCGAACCCCGGACCCAATTTCAACTGAACATTCCATCCCCACACAAATGAATAGGGAAGCCAGGCACAACACTAAAGTATGTACGTTTCGTCCTTTTCATGATATTTACATAATTTCTGTGGTTTCTTTATCATTAACTTATTATGAGATGATGTTTAGTTGGACGTGTATCCGACCCCACAAGAAGCAGAAACTTAGCTGAATCTGAGCTAGCATTTAGCTCAGAGGACACTTTTAGACGCTAATTTGTATCTAAAGTAAAATTTCAGAAGGTCTGAACATTCATTAATGATTTCTAACTAGGCTTTGACCTAAATGTGGTTGATGTGTTGACAACAGCTGAAAATGTCTGGATTGTTCATAACTTGGGGTGTTTGATGGCTAATGCTAATGGCTGTAGTAAAGCCATAGACATATTATTAATAGACCGTCATTACTCACTCCTCCCCGTTTACCACAATGACCACGTTCGAGGGGGAAATCATGGCGGATTTACAGACTCCTCCTCCCCAGCTCTGACGACGCATGTTCCTAATAAGGGTATAAGGGCGGGATCTTCACTGTAGACTCAGCCCTTGCGTGACGTGTAGCTCGCGCAGCTCCAATGCTAACAGTCCGACCCTCATTAAGTACGAGATTTCTAAAATGTATCCTACGATAACCAGCCCGGTGCCTCTGATTGTGTCTAACCCAGCGTAATCACAGGAGGAATATCTAGCTGTAGACAGTTCCAGAAAATTAGGCACCGGGCATTAAAGTTGTTTTTAACGTGTCTAAAGTGCAATGGATTCCAATGGGGGACTAGCGGCTATATGGAGGTACTACAGCAATGGCGGCCTCCAGTGTCGTCGTCGCAAAGCAAAGCAGCCAGCGGCCATTGAGTAAAGCACATGTTTCGGGCTGGGTACCATTAGTGATAACTTTTTTTTCTGATACCAGCAGCAACTTTTAATGATTTTGTGAGACAATGGCAAAGCAGGTACAATTGTCTGGCATCTGCTCTTGCGCTCTACCACTGAGCCACATGACTCAACATCACTTAAGTAAATAAAGCCTTAATATGATCGGTTCTAACCCACGGACCATACATTACCCAGACTCCCCTACTCAACACTTTCTCTACTCACCACATTGTTTTTCATGAAGAATGGAAAGTCAGATTTTATAGACGACGTGTCCCACCACGCTCCACTTTATTAGTCCTGGAACAATGGAACATCTTACTGGAACATTTCTGACCTGTGTTAACCTCAGTCAGATGAGGAGCTGCTGCAATGTTAACCTTCTGTTCCACTACTCTACTAGAAACCATCCTTTAATGCATCAAGAATCTAATTTGAACAATCCTAAAATTATATCAAATTTATGTGGAAATGGGGGGTTTAAGTTCCATAACGACTGCACTTCATACAATTTAAGTGGTTAAAGATAATGTAAAATGTATGAGGTGGATCCAATGGCCGCTGGGTGCTCTGCTTTGTTGCTAGGGGCCGCCATTGCTGCAGTACCTCCATATGTGGACGGCAAATCAAGATAGTTTTCCATTAGAAACCATTGCACATTACTGTATACACGTTTTAAGCAACTTGTTTTAGGTCTTTCTGCAAAATATCTTCATAAACTTGTGAATTAATTTTTCTATTGATGACATCACGTTGTCCAGGCCCTGAGGCAACAAAACAGCCCCACACCATGATTCTCCTTGCTCCATACTTCACAGTGAGGATAGGGTTTTGATGTTGGTGTGCTGTTCCATTTTTCCTCCACACATGACATTGTGTGTTCCTCCCAAACTATTCAGCTATATGATAAAATGAAAATGTTTGGGTGGTATTAGTTTAAGCAGACACTGTTTATTCATTCCTGTGATTTTGATGAAGATCAGACCACATTTTATGACCAGTTTAGGCAGAAATGTGAGAAATTCCAAAGCGTTCACATACATTTTTATCCTATCTTCTCTGAAAGGTGTCCGAAAGTAGTGACAATATTCGAAAACATGAGCGTGATGTTGGCCAATAGGAAGGACTTTCAGACATAAAAATAATGTGTCAGGTTTGTGAATCCAATCACTGTCAAATAGGCTACTGATGAGGAAGAACATTTGTTAATTTTCGTTTTGGAGATTTCTTACAAAAACTGTACTGGCATCATCACATTCTAAAACGTGAACGCCACCTATTAAAGAAACAAGGCTGGTTTTCATAAGGAACATTTTAGAAATCTCATATTCTAATGAGGGCCGGACTTTGATTGACAGGCCGTTAGCATTAGAGCTAATGGCGCGGCTACGGCCGAACTTAGTGCCCCGCGAGGGCCGAGTCTACAGTGAAGATCCCGCCCTTAAGCCCTTTTTAGGAACATCCGCCATGATTTCCCTTTCGAATGTAGTCATTATGGTAAACTGGGACGAGTGAGCAGGTGTCTATTCATTCTACAGTCTATGGGTGGATCATAGATTGTATTGAGTCTGAAGAATGTGTTTTTAGTAGTAGGCGGGAACCGGAGAAAACCTACACAGACACGGGGAGGAACATGGAAACTCCACAGAAAGGCCCCGTCCAAACCAGGGATTGAACGCAGGTCCTTCTTGCTGTGAGGCACGAGCGCTGTGCCACAGTGACACCCTTTTTAAGTAACTGTACTTCTTAGAGTAGTTTTATCATACAATACTTTTTTCTTCTACTTCAGTCATATTATATTGAAGTATCTGTACTTTCACTTCAGCAAAAATGTCTTACTCGTTTCACTGTGAGAAAATCTTTAAGTGACAAATCTTCATTTTGACATGAATTTAGTGTTTTACGTAATTCTTGACAATCATTGAATTTTTAAGGTATTTTCTTTGGAAATTTTTTTATTCTTTTCTTCTTTTTTTTAATGTTCTTTCTCATAATTTATTAGCCTGGCATCCAGAATGATATCCCTCTGTATATTTTATACACGGTGAGTTTTGCGATTCATAATTCTGTTTGAATATTACACATTTTCTCCAAGTACTTTTTTCCTCTTATTTGAGTAACTATTTGAAACACTACTTTTATTTTTACTTGAGTAAAATTGTTTTAAAGTTACTCTTACGTGAGTAAATATTTTGGCTACTCCAGCCACCTATGCCTTATTTGGGACAAAAGATGGAAATTATAGCAAAGTGTCCTTTACCATATGACAAATAAATAGCAATAAAGATGCTCTTCACAGTGCACAACAGTTTCCGTGAAGAGTTGAATTAACGATCAAGCTTTCAATAATAATGTCGTTCCCTCAAATGTCACTGTTTGTTACGTGTGTTTAAGGAATCCCAAATGAGTTCATCTCTGGACAGA
This sequence comes from Neogobius melanostomus, assembly GCA_007210695.1. Lineage (NCBI taxonomy): Eukaryota > Metazoa > Chordata > Actinopteri > Gobiiformes > Gobiidae > Neogobius > Neogobius melanostomus. The sequence continues at coordinate 192,561 of VHKM01000887.1, forward strand.
AACCAGAAAATCACACATTCATAAAAAAGTGCCTTTATTAAATGTTATTATCTGTTAACGCCCCACTCTTTCCAGAAGGGGTCAAAGAGAGTGGCAACAGAAAATGATTTCCATACCGTGAACCTCTCACAAAGATTGTAAAGGTTTATTTATAGAGCACAATGCAAGGCAATTCAAAGTGTTTCACAGTCACATAAGATTACAAGAAAGCAGATAAAATCAATCCATAAAACATTTAAAGCGCATATGACAGGTTTTACTGCTTTTGAAAATATGACTTATTTAGAAGGATAACATCAGTTGCATAATTATCATTTTGTTTCAGTGTAGCAGCAATTTTAATGAAGAAATGTTGGGCAGAAAAGTTATTTTTATTTGAATGTTTAAGCTACTGACAGGAAGTGACATAGAAGAAGGTAAAATTCTATAGCAGTTTGACTCACTCATTTCCAATACGTTTGTTAAGTGGTGACGTCACAGCTCTACTTCCGGGTCCGGCAGATGTGCGAGAAACTACGAAAAAAACTCTTTAATACCACAATCAATATTTCTGAAATTCAACAGAGAGTTACTGAACATACTTATTTATCAGGCCCATTAGCCAAAAATGCTACTGCTATAAAAGTAATATTTACCAAAATCGCTACATCCGGGTTAGCAGGGAAAAATGCTAACGCGCAGCAGCTCTGCTAAACCCGGAAGTAGCGACTCCAGTAAATAATACTTTTTAGCAGTAGGTGCGGCATTTTTGGCTAATGAGTCTGAGAAATAAGTAGCTTCAGTAACTCTCTGTTGAGTTTCAGAAATATTGATTGTGGTTTTTAAGAATTTTTTCTCGCATATTTGCCGGCCGGCACGGACCCGGAAGCGGATGCCGTGATGTCACACTTAACAAACGTATTGACTTAACATGGTTGACAGTTTTACCTTCTTCTATGTCACTTCCTGTCGGTGTCCAATAAGGAAGTGAAGCTACAAATATCACAAAAATTGCCAAACTAAAGAAAGCTGGGTACAATCTTTAGCAAAATCTTAAAGAGGGGTTTTCAATCACATAGCACCAGTCTATAGCATACTACAATGATGACGTAACCTTCTGTTGGTCTGTATATGCAGTAAATTAAAATAACTGCCTTGAATAAAATTGCTCTCTCAAAATGGCTGTACTGAACGTCTTGAAATAGGCCTCTGTCTCTTTAGGAAAGCTTTCCGACACGCCCCCTTCAGCACACTGCTGTGGCATCTAAACAACACTACTGTGCGGGGAGGGGCCTCTGCTGAGCTGAGGAGCAGTGGTTGGTGGCTTGGCTGGTGACGAAAGGTCCAGAGGCGTCTCCAGGAGGTGGGGGCGTTCCTAGGAGGACTGAGGCATAGCTACACCTAAAATGGCTGCCGTCTAAGTTTTTACTGATTACTCAAAAATATGTGAATGAGCCAAGGCAACACTCCAGGCATGTGTTTAATGAGGGAATGACATAATAACATGATATAAAGCTTGAAAAAGTCGATTTTACATAATACCCCCCTTTAAATATAATCGTGTGAACCATGTTTTAGCAAAAATTGTGTCTAATGTGTCATATGCACTTTAATGACATTCAAAGCAAGGACTCAGCAACAACTCAGCCTCACCGTGTTTCGCCAGTGCAGAGACCTGAGCACTGGACTAATGTGGTCATATTTCCTGGTTCTATAGCCAGGCCTGGAGCAGCAGCGTTCTGGATGAAGTGTAACTTACAGCTGGTGTAGAGGCCAGTGAAGAGGCCGTTACAGCTGGGGACAAAAGTATTAGGAACTCTTGCGTCGATACAGGCCAGCACACTTTAAACAAAACAAAAAAAACGTAATTGAATATCTGAATAAAAGTTGCCTGAGAGCGTGAGTCTGAAATGCTTTTAAAACGCGCCTCAGTGTGCGGCTGTGGCTCTCCGCTGCAGCTCGTCTATGTTTTGGCAGACTGATAAAAAACTCTAATATTTGGAACACTAACTCCTGCCTCTCCGACAGGTTTACAGTCCGCTCTGGCAGCAGCGGATTCCTTGAAATAAACTCTGCGAGGCCTGTCGAGTGCGGAGCGAAAACAACTCCCTCTCCTTTGAAACCGGGTGGGGAGGGAGGGGGCGAGGCTGTGGGCGATATTCATCAGAAGGGGATAACCTTTGGCCTGGAATCATGTGAGGCTGAGAGCTGGAGGTGCTGCAGCCAGACTGTCTGCCCCGACGCGCTCACACTCTCTCCTCCCGCTCCTCCCACTTACACTCACTTTGTGCATTTGAAATATTACAGGCACGGATCATAGCCTCCCGGGAGCCTGCAGTTCATTTGCGCCTCTGTAGGGGACACGCTAATACCGCTCGCATGTCTTTCGCCGCGCACGGCTTTTGGTTTACACGAAGTTGTGCAACATAAGAGTCATGTTTAGACGCTGCAGATTCTTTTGTCTGACACTTGGCACCGCATTGTGTCCTGACCTGTGTGTGATCAGTGGTCCTCGGCTGCACAGAGCGGCAGCTTAAATAAAAGGGATATTTCAGGATTTCTAGTTATCCAGAGTGTTGTTGATGTCTGGAGATATTTTTTTCTTAAATTCATGCAGTTCTTATATTTGAAGAGTCTAGTGGCGCTAGGCTAGGGCAAGGCTAAAGCATTTCTATGGTATCAGTTAGCCTGCATTAAAAACAGTCTGACCCACTCCACAGTGCACCTGAGGTAAATCACTTATAACACCAGACTAACACCAGACTAATAGAATAATTTTTGAAATATAACTGACCTTGTATCACATGAATTACCGCATTTTGAGGGACTATTTTCTCGCAGATCACTCCCCCGCTGCGTTAGCTTACAGCCACGAAGCTGATGCTGCTCAAATATAAGTTATTTTAAATGCAAAATGGTTAAAATTATTCTATCGACACAGACATTTATATGGTTAGTCTGGTGTTATAAGTGATTTACCTCAGGTGCACTGTGGAGTGGGTCAGACTGTTTTTAATGCAGGCTAACTGATACCATAGAAATACTTTAGCCTTGCCCTAGCCTAGCGCCACTAGACTCTTCAAATATAAGAACTGCATGAATTTAAGAAAAAAATATCTCCAGACATCAACAACACTCTGGATAACTAGGAAATGAGGCCCTATGTCAAAAATCCCGAAGTATCCCTTTAAAAAACAGCTTGAGATGACCTGTTTCTTTTTGTTAACTTAAAAGCTTATCTAGTATGTTCATTAACATGCACTGCCCCGACCAAATAAACCAATAAAATAAAATAAAATCTGAATTTGAAATATCCCGATATACGTGATATGGTCTAATTCCATATCTCATTTAAAAATATATCGATATTTAAGATATATCGATATATCGCCCAGCCCTATCCAGAAATCAACAACACTCTGGATAACTAGGAAATGAGGCCCTATGTTAAAAATCCTGAAATATCCCTTTAAGTATCGGTGGCTGCAGGAGTTTTGCCACCGTCAAAGTTCAATAAATACAGTGGCTGAGAAGTATCACAACAAATACACGTTTACAGTTTTCCAGACTCAGATGCGTCTTTACAGAATTATCTTTATCTAATATTTAGAACATTATTTAACAATTATCAATAAAAATATGTAGATTTTAACATTAAAAAAACCTTCACGTTTAAAAAGCTTAAATGGAACATCAAAGGGGCTGCTGCATTAGCCTGCAAAATGAAAGAATATTCCTGCTATCACACATGACGCACACACAGCTGGAAGAGCATAGCCTTGTGCAATCTTGTTTAACAGATCAGCAGAGAGAGTTTATAACAAAATGCTTTATTTTTCTTTTGTTCCTAGGAACAGGCGTCACCATTGCGCACAAGCTACCAGTAAATGGAGGCGGAATTTATTATATAATTGTCTAAGTGCAACATTGCCCCATGTTGTTAGGCTTATCTCGCTGGTATAGTTTACAAAATGATTCTGGCTATTATTCTCTTCTGGCAGCTGCATTTTGTGTGTACCATGCTCTGCGTCTTTCATTAGGATGAATTAGTTCCAGCTCCACCACAGAAAGCTACGAATATTTGACCCGTTTAAGTCTCATGAATTCAGCTTAGGCGACAGTGAAATATACATATAAATATACATACATGTGAAAGTCGTATCCAGAGGCAGTGTGTGTTCACAACAGGCTTAATGTAGTCTAACATAATAGCTACAGCATCGTAATAGTCCAGTTACATCAATAATAGGAGTGTGACAATATATCGACGATACGATACCAATACTTTCTATTCCGATATCGATACTTTTGATAACATAATGCATATTAATGAGCAACGTCATGCATATTAATGAGGTAGCCGTGCTCCACAGTTTTCACAGTCAGAGGCCAACAATGATCAAGAATTCAGGACAGCAGGGGCAGCACTACAGTTTTAAGCACTTGGACCAAACACTGTCACACAAATAAATTACTTTTACTGATAGTTTTTATAATTACAAAGAAGATTAATTTGGGGTTGATTTATTCCTTTTTAAATAGGACTGTGGTTTCTTGTTTATTTAAATCTAAATGAAGTCACTGACAGATCTATAGACCCATTTTCAGTGAGTAAGTCAGGGATCATTTATAAAAGTGGTACAAAGCACATGAAAAGAAATGTAAACGATGAATAATATGTAGTATGTTAAAATAAAGGTTAAAAGTAGCATGTTTTATTTTATTGTGATGTATCGTAGCTTATTTTTGTGCAATATATCGATTACCGCAGTATCGGCGTATCGTGAGATAATCGTTATCGTGAGCCATGTGTCGCGTATCGTATCGAATCGTGAGGTACCCAGAGGTTCCCACCCCTAATCAATAACCCGCAATAAAGTGCGTCGGGTGAGGTGGCTAAAGCTAGCTTAATGATAGCCACGGCAAGCTATTATAATAAATGCTCGACTTTTCCTCCTGGAATCCCTCGTTGATCTATGTAGTGAAGCTAATTTGATCCACTTTACAATGTATAAAATAGGGATGTACCGATCCGATATTCAGTATCGTTGTCGGTAGCCGATCCGGACATTTTGAAAATATCGAATTGGATCGGATTTGATGACTGGACGGGTCCGATACAAGACGGCCGTGAATCTGCAGTCATGGATCTGCAGTGGCTCCATCCTGCAGGGCTGCAGGGCTGCAGCACTTCGAGGTTTATCACAGCACAGTGGTAAACCTGCAGACTGGACCACAGATTCACGGCCTTCATGCTATCGCTAAGTTAGGCTATTGATTTGCTTTATTTGATTTGATTTATTCTTATTATTGTGTCTTGCACAGAAGTAAGTGCCCAGCCCTCATGAGCTTACGAGACACATTTCAAAACAGAATTCAGATGGCTGCCAAAATGAATCACAGAAACTGTACGATCAATCATAACAGAACAACATCCACATCACACAGGAGGATATAAATTAATGTATCTACTATTGTTAACCTGCCGCTAACACCTGCTTCTGAAAAACGTTCTAATTTAAAATTCAAAGCTAAAGCCAAAACCTCTTGCATGTTTATAAAAAAACTGGTAAAACTACTGTAATATCCATAGGCTCTAATATATATATAATGATATATTTATCATTATAAAAATATAATAATACAAAAAGACTGTATCAGATTGGTATCGGATCGGTATCGGCCAGATGAAGTGTCAAAATATCGGATCGGGAGCTCAAAAAAGCAGCTCGGTGCATCCCTTCTATAAAATATGTAACAGTGTTTTTAGCTGCTAATAATTTCTTGCTCTGGTCACTTCCATTTTGGTTAAGTTGTTGTGTTGTGGCTCAAAGTTGTTGTGGTATAAATGAACAAACTTTTTTTATTGCTTTATAGGAATTACTTACTGTGCAACTAAATAATTATATCAAAGTTTTCACGTAATTCCCCCTTTTATCTGTCCTTAATATCAACACTGAAACATTCTCACTGTACATTATTTTCAAAAGCAGTTTCTTATTTATTATTATAATGTATTGTTTCGGTCACTCATTTTACAGTGTATTTGAGTTAAATAGCTTTAAAGTAGAGTTAGTCTTAAGTGTTGGTGAGAATACTACTGTAGTTAGTTACAGAACACTGAATACTCACCTTTGAATGTATTTAGTAACATTCCGTTACTTTGTCCAAGCAGAGTATTGTGTTCTGAATACTTATTAATGATATCCATGCATAAATCTGAAATCTAATGAGTGCAATGTATTCTTTTGATTTTAAGAAAGTAACTGTTTTCTAAATACCCTCAAATGAAAGAGGATCTTTACTGGAACACATGTTTTCAGTTATGACCCAACACTGCCCTTCTTGAGTATTGGCATCTTTCCGCAGATACATAAAGTTAATGTATTATTCATTGACTTCATTTTCTTTATATGCGAACATTTATTCTGTACATGAGCGAACACTAAAGTAAAGCTAGAAATAACCATGAAAATGTTACAATAACAATGAGACACCAGCCTGCACTCACTGGCCCGTGAGTCCAGACTGGGCTGCAGCGCAGACTGACAGAGCATTTCCACACTGTGCGACAGACTGAAACACCTGCTGACAGAGGGGCCGCCCTCTCCCTCTGCCCATGACCTCAGTGGGACGCGCCTCAAGATGAACACCGGGAGATAAGCCCACAGACATCGAGGATATGTTAGTCTACTTGTAGTCAGATCATTGTGTGTATTGATCGACTGAGAATAAGTAAAAACCTAAAAAAAAAAGTTGGATAATTCAATATAGGCTCTTTATCTTTGAACTTATTAACCAGATATCTTCCTGACCCGCACCTTTAGATCAGAGCTGCTCAGTTACAAAGTAAGATCTGTACTTTTTTTTTTTTTTTTTTTTTTTTTTTATTTATTTATTTTTATTTATTTATTTTAATTTATTGTATTTTATTATTATTATTATTTTTACACCTGTTAATTTGTATGTATGTATATATGTGCGTATGTAGGTGTGTGTATATGTATATATATCTTTATTATTATTATTGTTTATTTTTATTTTATTTTTATTTTTATTTTTATTTTTTATTTTTTTCATTTCACTGGGTGGAAAGGAAAAAAGAAAAAAATATTGTGCCAATTTTGACATGTTAATCGTGTAATGACATTTAAAACTTTTGACACAATAAAATAATTAAAAAAAAAGATCTGTACTTTCGTATTTTTATTGAGAACTTATTACTTTTACTCCACTACATTTGAAAGATAAATATTATACTTTATACTTCACTTCACTAAAGGCTCAACAGTAACACATTTGTCCATGTGTTTGGTTTCATTTAAAAGCCTAATAATGCACACTTTATGGACAATAGGTGGCGCTGTGCAGGTGTTTTATCATTGCCACTGACTCACAACAAGGAAAAAGGTTTGTCCCCGTCGTGTTGCCGTACAGAGACGCCATCGGGGGCACAGTTTTTGTGTTATTGAAGCGGCAAACGTGTGATATGCACCTTATTCTTAAAGTGCATATCACACATTTGACACAGTGTTTGTCGAAACATAACACAATTCTATTTTAGATTTAGCTAAACTCAGTTTTCCCTAGTTTGAATTTGTTTTGCGATGTTTATCGTTGTTTATTATTATCCCAATAAGGAATGAGTGAGTTCAAACTTATCCCTCTCAAATTAAATTTAAATTAAAAAAAAAACTTTTCCCTCAAACTTTTCTTCATTTACTGCAGTATAACTAGGATAAATACCACAGACATTATCCATCAAACTAAGTCAAAATTACAACAGGATTCAAACCCGTATTTATTTCTACAGTAAATTCTTCAGTGCTTTCAATTGAGTAAAATTTGACTGAGCAACTTTGACTTTTATTTGACCTGTACTGTTACTCAATGAAATCAAGTACTTTGACCATGCCTGGGTAAACACATAGTGATACTTGAGTCTGATATACGACAGTGACACAGTAATTGAAGGCTGTGCAGAGTAAGCTAAGCTCTGTTCATACTTTCACTCATCTAAACACGCTGTGACCTAATGACACAGGTATGCCCCAAAAGAGCAAACCCCGAGCTCATCGCGTTACTTTTATTCATGACTCGAGCAACATCTGGTTTTGTAGCACGTGCACGACTCTGACGTTAACGCGCTTGACGCCGTCACAGAAATGTCCAATCATCCACACACACACACACGGCATGGCTGAAGTGTCTTGCTCAAGCGCAACAGTCTGCAGTGACAAACACTCAAACATCAAGCCCTTTCTTTCTGTGTGTAGTTTGGATGATCTCCTTGTGTCTGTGTATAGTTTTTCCTCCAGGTACGCCGGTTTCCCCGACAATACAAGTGTAGGCCATTATTATTTGAGGAGCCTTTGAATATGTTTATATAGCTATAGTTATTTGCAAATAAAAACATCTTGAAATTTCACATTTTGTCTTCTTTTTTGTTGTTCAAAACTAATTGAATCAAGTACAACACTGGAAAATTTGGTGTGCTATTAAAGGGACTATACGGAGTTTAAAAATGTTAAAGGAGCTTTTAACCATGTTGTTATGCTATTTCCTTATCAAAAACACCCCAGTGTTTTTTGGTTTCATTCACGCAGTTCTAAGTAATCCTCCTGAATCCTGCTCTCTGAGCAGCTGCTCCGCCCTCTCCTGGTAAACCACTGAGTTGTGACACTCTGACGTATTTTACGTCATAGTGTCAAACAGGAAGGGCCAGACGTCTGTAATGTAATGCCTTACTGCCTGATTTTAATTTATAAAACAGTTTTTTCATTATTTCTATTGTAAGAAAGAAAATTTAAAAAAGGAAAAAAAAGAAGAAAAAAACAAAGTAAGTCTCCGACGCGTTTGTGCTGTCCCGGGAGAGTAAACAAACGCACCCCCGGAGGATCCGAACAGAAGTCATGTTTGTGAAGTTATTTCTTTCCGGGATTCAGCTACTACAGTAAATCAACCAACCTGATGGATGCTTGGTGAACCTTGGTCAGAATCAAAGTGGATTAACTTTTATAACCAACGCGACCATAACCCGATGGGGAGGCCAGACTGAGCGGTGAGTTAATCAAAACGCGTGTTAGCGTGTGTGTTAGCGTGTGTGTTAGCCATTTATGAAGCTGCGTTGCACATGTCAACTCCTTATAACTGCATTATGTGAAGTAACTTCACTTTTTGCAGCGATATTTATATTTATAATACTGCAAATGTGGAATGAGCGGAGAGAGGGGCGGAGTTAACTGAATCGAAGCGTCTTGTCTTACGGGTAGGGAAAATACCCCCAGAAAATACTTATATGTCTCTCAAAAATGAGTACTCCATAGAGGTACATCATATAAATGCCTATAGTTTACTTTGGAATGGCTAAAATAGCATGATACAGAACCTTTAATATAATGTATTTTCCTCCCCCTACATGTTCCAGCCATGTCCTAATGTAGAATGAGCCCAGACCTGTTCACCACAACTGCCTCTAAAATCCTGCACTGTCACTCAAAAAGGTGTTAATTCGGGTCCGAAGTGTCGTCATGCACGAGCTTAATATAGAGACTGCAGTTACGCCTAAGACCTGAGGTGGCAGTAGTGAGCATAAAAATGACCAACTCGCATCCAGTCCCTTTAAAGTGGAGAATCTGGAAGTTGATGTTCCAGTTTCCCATATACTGTATCTATGGAGAAATGGCGACTCAGTACAATAATTAAAAACCTCATTGTGAAAATCCAAGTGAAAGTTACCGTATTTTCCGGACTATAAGTCGCACTTTTTTTCACAGTTTGGCTGGGGGTGCGACTTATATATCAAAATATATAATTTCACATGTTTGTTATTTTCACACTGACGGCCGCTAGAGGGCGCTCTAGGCCTGTGTACCAGTATCTGCTACTCCTGTACCACTGAAGATTTTAAAACATGGTAATCGAGCAGCAGAAAGAAAGTTTGGAGTGAGCGAGACACTTGTGAGGGACTGGCGAAAAGTGGAGGATACTCTTACTGCTTGTACTGCTAGTTACGCGTCCATGCCCAGGTAGTAGCCACGGTGGGTGCGACTTATACTCCGGTGCGACTTATAGTCCGGAAAATACGGTAATTATGTTAAGAAAACACGCTCAAACCCCAAAAATCGTACAGAAAAAAATTAATGTTTGCCTGCAGTTTCTCCCCTTAATGTACTGTCTGTGCCCATCCTTTTGAGCAGCCTCAGCGCAGCGCCCCCTTGTGAGCCATCTCCACAGACTGTCGTAGCAGGGGTGGGAGCCTATTGTGCATGTTGCGAACTGATGGGGGAAAGCAGACAGGGGAGAACAGGCAAACTTGAGCCGCTAGCAGCGTGACGAGCACTTAACCACTGTGACACCTGGTCTTGCAGTACAGTTGCAGTACATACGTGTGTGTAAAGCCCACTTTTACTTCAGGTTACGGATTTTGACATATTTATGGGGAGTTAGTCTCGCATTAATCAACACCGAAGCACACTGCGCCGACATAATTAAGTTGTGCAATTTCTAACCACTGTAATTCCAGCTCCGGAGACGCTTACGTCAGCTTTAGGTTCCAGTGTTTACAGTAAATCAAATGTAAGTGTCGTAAGTCAGTGATGTTTGGCAGCCGAACATGAGCGCAGTTTGTTCGGACGGCTGTAAGTGGCTTGTAGTGTCTAGTCGAGGGCACCGCCCCCTTCTGTTAGCGCAGTAATACAACCGAGGCATTCACGTGGTACAGCAAATCGAAGAACTATAACAGTTTGAGTTTAGAGTGTTTCAGCAATCATAAACTCATTTTATTTACTGAACAGGTTTGAGTTATTAATTTAAAGGAGACATAATGCAACATTGACTTTACCGCGCTGCAAAGTCGTCCTTTCATCAGTAACAACCTGGCGTGGTGTTTCGCTTCATTCACGCAGTTTTGGGTGATCTTGTTCACTTTGGTCATTTCTTCTTCTGCTGTTGAAGCGCTCCGATTTGATGCACAGTATTTTCCCCACCCCCACATATTAATCCCTGTAAGTGCATTTTCGCTAGTTTGGCTTTACCCAAAATCTGAGAGCTTCTTGAAACAAGTGTCAAAATAGCGACAAACATGAGATGAAACAAGGATGAAAAAGTGCGGCGAAGACGTGACGAAAAAGAAAGTGACACAATTGTGATGAAAACATAACAAAAAAAGCCACAAAAAAGTGACAAAAAAGCCACTAAAGAGTAACAGAAAAGTGACAAAAAAGTGTCGAAAAAACCAATCAAAAAAGCTATGACAAAATTGCCAAAAAGTGACGACAACGCGGCAACAATGCGAGGAAAAAGATTATGTTTTTAGGAGTTTTGTAGGTCTTAGCTTTCAAATTAGGCTTTAAACTGTTGAGCCTGTGTAGAGCCTTTAAGAGGAGCACCATCCCATGACATCAGTGGTGGAAGAAGTACTCAATATTCTTAAGTAAAAGTGCAGATACAGGACCAAAAATGTACTTAAGTAAAAGTAAAAGTATCTGATACAATTTTTACTTAAGTAAAAGTACAAAAGTATGCATTGTAAAATGTACTTTATAAGTAAAAAGTAAAGTATTTAAGAGTCTAATTTTTTTAATCATTTGAATCAAACCAGGGCTAAACGAGTAAACCATTAACTCAGGAACAAAACCAGGTCTAAACCCGGACTAAACTAGGCCAGGTCTAAACCAGGTCTAAACAAGGTCTAAAGGATTAAACCACTAAACCAAGTTTAAACTGGGACTAAACCAGTTCATCGTAAAGAGGTCACTTTGAAAATAAAATACTTTTACTTTTAACCCAATTTAAAAATGTAGTGGAGTAAAAAGTACAGATACAGGCTCTAAAATGTAGTGAAGTAAAAGTATTCTTCATAAAATGTACTTAAGTAAAGTAAAAGTATCTATAATTTGTACTTTTTACGTGTACTTGTACTTTTTACTTTGTTACTTTCCACCACTGCATACCATGACATCAGGTGGGCATGAGTTTTGTGCTTTTGAGAAGAAATATGCAGGACTGTGAATAAAACAAAACTCCAGGTACGGTTTCCTTTAGGACATATTATATAAAAAAACAAAAAAACATAACAAGTGGCTTTCCAATGTACAATTTCACATAGAGAAAAGTGAAATCAGTGCAATATTTAATTGCGTATAGTAGACTACAAAGAGAACTGATTATGTTGGCGATTTGGACATGCAGCGGCACTACTAAGTAAGTGCTTTATTTGTCATTGTACAAGCGTATGAAAGGTGTTAGTCCTGAGCCGCTGCGACTGAGCCACTGTGGGCCGACCTGACCCACATGTTTCTGGAGGTCGTGTAAGCCGTAGCGCCCGGAGGAAACCTGGCTGGCTTCAGTCTCCTCTGATCCTCTGAAACGGTGCAGCGCCTCCTGGGTTTGTCCCTGTTTCAGAGCGTGGTGTCCTGCACTGGTCAGCTCCTCCACCTCCTCTTCCACCTGCGCAGCTCCCTCCGCTCCACAGCAGTCTTTCACCATCTTCTGGGAAGAGCTTAGCAGTTAGTCTGTTTAATTCTCCAGTGAATGTTCATCAGCCACAACAATAGAAGGCATGTGTGGCTTAGCTGTGAGTATCGCCCGGATACCTCCTTGTTTGTTCCAAGATCACCCAAAAGACATTTGTAGGTCTCAAATGGGTTTGTTTACATCTGGACCATCATGGACTCTGCAGTAAAACAAATCTGGCAAATCCCACAAAAACACTGCAAAGACGTCCAAAAGCATCCAGTAAAACAATGTGGAGCACAGAAACCACAAACGCAGCTGTACCAAGAGAGAGGGAGGTTGCATCTGTTTATGTGTCAACTTTCGGACACCACTACAGAATGTGCTATAGGGACTAGTGTGGACATTCGGACACAGCCAAAGATACTTTTTTTTTTAACATCATTTCCTGGATATTCGAGGTTATAGGGCTCCATGCCTGTTCCCTCTGCCGCAGATCAATGCTGCTTTGTCAAAAACTTTTCCTCTCTGACCAGCTGTCCACAGACCACCACCACCACATCCCCAGCTCGGGCGCACTAGACAGTGAGAAATTGATGCGAGACAGAATTCATTAAAGTTCACGTCATATTTGAGATTTTTATAGAAAGGCTACAGTTTGTTTAGCATGAATGAGGCCACTGATCTCTCAGAAACCACCTGTGTGTTACCGTACGCTCCCGATGTGTACATAATGCGCAGCTCATGGATATTTGGCTTCACACCTCAAGCGTTTCTCGATTCCTGGTAGGCACTGGCTGCAGAGAATCTCAAATAAAGTGTCAGCAAGCTGTCAAATTTTCAAGATTCCTCGACCCTCAACAGATTGATTTGAAATGATGGTATCAATTAACCAAACCAGGTGCTGGAATGCAACTTAGCATGTGGCTTATACGTTGTAAGAAACTCTGATTATTAGTGGTGCAAATCTGATAAGCCGAAATGAGTCTGCGCTGTGGCCTTTTAGCGTTTGTGAGAAACAAAAATCTCCCTGGTCATGATATTACTCCTACTGACAAATCAATCCCCTGCTCATTTGAAAGGGAAACCCCACATTCTTCATGAAAAAAGTTAGCACAGACAATGTGTTAATTAGCTAAAGAACCAGAAGTTACAGTAATTTTACTTAAGAAGAAGTAAAAAGTAATTATAAAAAATAGGGAAAACGTTACTTGAGTACTGTGACTGTACTGAGAAACTATGTGAGCGTATCGTATCGTAGTCTGATTTACGATTCAGTACTAACACAAATTATGAGAAACAGAACATAAAATGGATCCTGGTATTTATAACGGAAAGGCCAGAAAAATACACAAAACCATTTTTTTCTGAAGAATAAAGTATGTGAAACACAAACTGCATCTATTGTATGTGTCAATATGAAGTTTTTCAATCAATCAATCAATCAATCAATCAATGGTTTTGTATAGCCCAATATCACAACTGGAGTTTCCTCACAGCTGCACCGAACATTAAGGCAGTAAAACAGAGCAGTAAATAAGACAATGTGAAGTTCAGGTGAATTAAGTATCCAGGCAAACATAATGTCCAAATAAGTGTCGGCAGGAGGTGGCGACGAGCGGCGCGGGTGTCCCCTGTCCTTAGACTCTCCAGCACAACAAACAAAAAACTCAAAAACCCGGTGGGAGAAAAGAGAAACCTTGGGGAGAACCACAGATGGAGAGATCCACGCCCATGGACGGACAGGCTATAGACCCAGGGCCGATGGAGTCCCTGAAGCAGACGGGCCAAGATCGCAGACCGTCCAGTCTTTGTTGTCAATCCAGTAGGCAGGGTTCCTCCGTTCAGCCGGGTTCCTCCATTTGATCTAGACAGACACTCCCAAGGGGGAGTGGGACAGGAGACACCATGTGAATAGTAATGAACAGACTACAGATAATCTAAATATTGTATCATAATAAGACAAAGTTTGCAGTAGAGGAGGATAGCGCTCAGTGTACCGTACTTCCCACAGCAGTGTTTCTTCTAAGGCAGCTTTACTTCAGGCTGTGGGTTAGTGCTTTACCTAACTGACCTGATCATAAGCTCATTCAAAGAGGTACGTTTTTAGCCTAGTCTTAAATGTAGGGACTGTGTCTGCTTCTTTAACGTGAGCTGGGAGTTTATTCCATAAAACCGGAGCTTGGTAGCTAAAGGCTCTTCCTCCTACAGTGAGGAAGAGCCACACAAGTTTTTAGCTTGTGTGACTTTATCAACCACCTGCACTATGACTGTAAACTGTGCACAGCCCATGGTGAAGTTTTGATATTCTACATTTTGATATTCTGTCCCAATTTTGATTTTTCTACTACTTCTTGCCCCTTAGAGGTTTTTATTCATTGTATATAATATACCTCTCTTTACTATTTAATTGTTTGCACACGTCTTTGATTGCACATTTTCTATTTGCACCCCCTGAGTGCTGAGCTGATGTAACAAGTGAATTTCTCCATTGTGAGATCAATAAAGGCTTATCTTATCTCTCCTAAAGATTTACTCACTGTGAAACGAGTAACTATTATTTCTACTCAAGTCAAAGTACAGATACGTCATTATAATATTACGCAAGTAGAAGTTAAAAAAAAGATACGTTAAGTTACTCTGGTACATTTACTTGAGTAATGTACAATGACAGGAAACAGTCAGCATCATGTTCATTTCTGAATAATAATAATAATAATAAAGGTTATTTCAGTGTTGTGTTGATTTGTAATAAAATAGTTCCTAAATTATACCTATAAAACCAATAAAATGGTAAAATATTCTTCAACCGTTTCCTTTAGATTTACCTGTAACAATCAAAGAAGACTTGTTACCATGGTTACATACAATCCTTGTCTTATAACGGTAACGGTATCTTTCCCACTTGAAAATTACGTCTTATGACCTCAGAGCGTTCCAGGTGATTAAAGTCGTCTAATGCTACACAGTTAGCTCATACGATGCTAACGCTTTATGAAAGTTTCTCCAAACCAGATATAATAAAAACATGCGACATAACGTTATGTTGAAAGCTGTGACTGAAAGTAACGTTCACATTCACAGTTTTAACATTAGCTGCGCTCCACCACCGGGGCCGCCATTACTGTCTCCATCTCGTATACGCACTCGTAGTAGTCTTGAGGTTTCCGAGTTTACAAGTTGTAATTACCAGTTCGAGCGGCGTTCACAGGCATTTTTCCAAGTGGGAGGTGGGAAATATACCAGTTACCAATTGCCTGGAACGCACCATTACCTATGACCAGTGGCGGGTACTCACTTACATTTATTCAAGAACATGTACTTGAGTAACTTTTGGAAGAAATTGTACTTCTTAGAGTAGTTATATCATACAGTACTTTTTACTTCTACTTAAAATTATAATGAAGTATCTGTACTCTTACTTGAGCATTTTTTTCTTTTAAAAAAAAGGATTTTTGACATTGGGCCTCATTTCCTAGTTATCCAGAGTGTTGTTGATGTCTGGAGATATTTTTTTCTTAAATTCACGCAGTCCTTATATTTGAAGAGTCTAGTGGCGCTAGGCTAATGCTAGGCTAAAGCATTTCTATGGTATCAGTTAGCCTGCATTAAAAACAGTCTGACCCACTCCACAGTGCACCTGAGGTAAATCACTTATAACACCAGACTAACCATATAAATGTCTGTGTCGATAGAATCATTTTAACCATTTTGCATTTAAAATAACTTATATTTGAGCAGCATCAGCTTCGTGGCTGTAAGCTAACGCAGCGGCGGAGTGATCTGCGAGAAAATAGTCCCTCAAAATGCGGTAATTCATGTGATACAAGGTCAGTTATATTTCAAAAATTATTCTATTAACACAGACATTTATATGGTTAGTCTGGTGTTATAAGTGATTTGCCTCAGGTGCACTGTGGAGTGGGTCAGACTGTTTTTAATGCAGGCTAGCTGATACCATAGAAATGCTTTAGCCTAGCATTAGCCTAGTGCTACTAAGTTCTTCAAATATAAGAACTGCATGAATTTAAGAAAAAAAATATCTCCAAACATCAACAACACTCTGGATAACTAGGAAATGAGGCCCAATGTCAAAAATCCTGAAATATCCCTTTAGAGATCAAAATGAGACAGGCTCAGGCTCCTTGTTCTTTAGAATTATTTCGTTTTTCTGTATTTTCTGCCATTTTCTTGGAATTTCCTTTGGACATAATCACTATTTCCACATGATTTTATGTTTTGTTTCACACAATTTGATGGCATCATTAACTCAAGTAACATTTTCTCCAAGTACGTTTTTAACTTTTACTGGAGTATATATTTGGACCCCTACTTGTTCTTGTACTTGAGTAAAAGGATTTCAAAGTAACATCTTTTGGCTCTTCTACCAACTCTGCCTGTACGATTGATTCCCCTTTCCCACCGACGCCCCGGCCGTCCCCTCACTGGCGTCTGCAGCTCCCAGTGAAAGTGTTGTCCCTAATAAGGCCCTGACCATTACCTGGAGTGACAGGCCGAGGGAGGGTCTGCTCACTCAGCCAGAAAGCCCCCAAAACAGCGGGGCCAGCACAGGTCAAGAGATTTGGCGCCTCGGGTGAAGTATTAAAGCCGTTTACAAGAGACTTAAGGATTTACGTCGCCCGCTCGGCCACGTTATGTCTCTCTGCGCCGGCACCAGACTGTTGCCGTTTTCGAAGCCTCTCAATCAATACCAAAGGGCCGTAAAGAACGCCGGGTTTTTACTGGTGTTTGGCTGCTTGTTTTGTTGCCGGGCCCGAGACACTTTAATGGGTGGCTCCTGACGCCTGGAGTGCAGCGGGGCTCACGGAGAGAGAGGGGAAATTGTATTAAGAGCTAATAATAGGAAGACTTAGGGCGAGACACAGAGCAGAGGACAGGAGTAAAGGCTATTCAATATCAAAGGGTGACGCTCTACGGTCCAGACATGTCGTAAGGTTATTGTGGATACATCTATGAGTCGTTTGTCTGAAAATATAAATAATAAGTCCTGACCTTAATTGCTGGGTTGCAGGTGACATCACAGCGTTCTAAAGGCCTATAATATTATGTAGAGGTAAAATTGTTTGACTTCTGAGGACATTTTTGGGTCTTGTACAGAGAGATCATGGACCCAGTGACTGATTTTAATGATCATTTTTGTAATTAATACATTTTCTTTCTCCATATGACTTGTGAAAGTATAATGCAGTTAATAGGAAAAACTGTCACATCATCACAGTCTAGAACAGGGGTGCCCAAAGTGGTGCCCGCGGGCCAAATATGGCCCGCCGAAACAATTCTTTTTGGCCCGCCAAAGAGTGACCTACTTTTGCGCTGTGGTTAATACCAACTCTCTCCCATTCATTCTCAATGGTAAATATGGATGCAGTACACTTTTTGGCCACCAGCGTCATATTGGGGGCGCTGTTTCACTCCTTTCGCAAAGTTGAGGAAACACTGTTTTGGTGTCTTAGTGTTTATCACAGAGCGTTGTAGCATCAACTTTCCCCACTTTAAAAATGGACTTATAAAAGAATTGATGCTGAAGTGACACTTTCAAAATGATCTTATGTGGCATTTTCTTTGAGTTAACAAATGAATGAGGTAAAGTCAATGTAGGTAATGTAGATACAGGTGTTGTTTTTTACATTTTACATATTGCTACAATTGTTGATTTTGTTCTACTAAAACTAGGCTTTTGCCATAGTTAACAATTTGTTTTATATAGTATGTTATTTGCATAGATATAATCAAATGCAAATGTATATCGAAAAAAATAAAAATAAAGTAACTATTATTATTACTATTATTTGCAGTTATGTGTTTCACGCTTGACATCGCCGTGTTTGGTCCGCGACCCACAGGCACGATTTCATTTTGGCCCTCGGAGACAAAAGGTTTGGGCACCCCTGGTCTAGAACCTGCAACCCAGCAATAGAGATCGGCAATATATCGTCTACGAGACAATATCGAAATTTCTTTTTGGAAGATATGCCAATACAATATTGAATTTATCTCCAATTTCAAAAATATGGGAGAAAATGCAGGAACATAATATTTGAAAAAAAATGACAAAAGATGGGTGTGGAAAAAGTGTGAACAATTGTGGGGGGAAAATAGCAAAATATGGGTAAATAACAGGGCTATAACTGAGAAAAAAATATAGGTGCAGAAAATGGGGAAAAACCCTCAATGTGAAGTATGGAGCAGGAGCATCATGGTGTGGGGCTGTTTTGTTGTCTCAGGGCCTGGACAATGTGATATCATCAATGGAAAACATGAATTCACACGTTTCTGAAAATATTTTGTAGAAAGACCTGAGACATTCACAACAGCGTGGAATATTTGAGTGATCCCTTATTAAATAGCTGCTGAGCCTTCTTTAGTAGCTGCTTTTCTGTAGTTGCAGATTAGAGATTCAGACGGTGTACTTACTTATTCCTCCCTGTCCTGTGAATGTTTACATGTTATGACCATTACAAATATGCTAAATGTAAATGTTTGGGTCTTATTAGTTTAAGCAGACACTGTTTATTCATTCTTATGATTTTAATAAGGATCAGACCACATTTTATGACCAATTTAAGCAAAAATGTGAGAAATTCCAAACGGTGTACTCACTTTTTCTTCCCACAACAGTGAATTTCTCCATGGTGAGATCAATTCTGATTCTGTCGGGTGAAAACACTGAAGTTGTTTATTCGCTAAATATGTTTTCTTTTCTTTTACCTGAGTGACTATTTAGGTCAACACTTCTTACTTCTACTCGAGTAAGCTTTTAAAGTCACGGTAAGTAAAACAAAATGCATCAAAGTGTTCCTCACTGGCGCATGTAGAAATGTGGAAAGCCTTTAGAGCTGTTTGAAAAGGGCAGGAGGAGATTCCTTTCTGATTTTAAATGATGAGCCAAGCAGCTAAGACCTGTGCTGCCATCTTGTGGCTAAACTGTGGAGGCAAACACATTTGAACATTTTGCAACAGGTAGGCCTTGAATCACCTAAAACACAGCCTAGTTGATTAAAATAGAGAATAAAAGTGGATTTGGTGACATAATAAGCCCTAAGTGACTCCTGCCCTGTTATCATCCTGGTCAGTAAAGATTGCATTTACACTGAAAGCTCTTCTTTTTGGTGCACAATTAAAAGAATCCCCACAGCGTCTCTTTGCTCTTCCGATCACGTGCTTATAGCTCACAGACAAACCCCGGTGCTGGTTATTAGGAGACAGGCAGCACATACTCGCCTGGATCAGACCCCAGGAAACGCATTTCCATTGCGAACGCGGTAGCGGTGTGGCACTTAGTTACCATGGTGACGGGGCCCTGTCTGCAGAGGTATAAATATAGACCTGGGGCCGATCCCGGGTCAGATCAGGACTCTGTGGACAATCAAACAGACAGGGATTACACGAGCATTAGTCGTCCTCAAACAATTAATGAAAAAAAGAGAATCAGTTTCACAATTTAGTAAAGGAAAAAAAGCGTCCCCAGTTTTTAGTTTAGAGTCACACCAATAAAGAGAATAAAATATAAGCATTTACTTAATTACAGATATTTTTATCGCTGAAGTGGTGCAAAAAGCAGGGAGTTGAGTGCTTTGTCTCTCATAAAGGCTCAGCACAAAGTCATTTAAATGTAATATTGCGTCATAAATATTATAAATAATGAATTTCTCCATTGTGAGATCCAATAGCATTAGCTCATTTTGAATAGTAGGCATTATTTATACAGCACATTTCATGCACAAGGCAACACAATGTGCCTCACAGCAACACCAAAAAACACATAAACGCAATAAAAACACAATAAAACAATTCAATCAATGCAACTCATAAACATATATAAAATACAAATATGTATTAAAATGATATATTAAAATGAGTCAAAATACAGTCAATTACCATAGGCAGCAGTAAATAAGCATGCTTTCAGCCTGGACTTCTACATAGTCAGGGTTGAGGCCTGTTTCACGTTCTCACTGAGGCTGTTCCGGACCTTTGCTGCATGAAACTGAAACACAGCCTCATCGTGTTTAGTCGTGACTCTGGGGAACCACCAGGGGTACTTGCAATTTAGCACCTGGCTTAGTGAATCAGGCCCTTAGACTTTCACGTCAGTGCTCAACGCTGAAAAAACGCCATTCATATCTGTGATAAATGGCTTAAAAATGTGTTTGAATTAAGATTT
The DNA here is from genome assembly GCA_007210695.1 of Neogobius melanostomus. NCBI lineage: Eukaryota > Metazoa > Chordata > Actinopteri > Gobiiformes > Gobiidae > Neogobius > Neogobius melanostomus. The sequence goes on from VHKM01000887.1 coordinate 213,181, forward strand.
TGAGTAGGTTTGGACTGTCTTGAAATGAAATTGCCAGTGGAACAAGCAATAATTACCTTGACATTAAGTAACATAATATTCATAATAATAGAAAACCTTGAAATGAGACAAAAAGTCAAAGACAAGAAAACTCATTCTTGTTCCATTGGCAGTGAGTCCAAACCTACTAAAAATCTGCAAATATTCCGATGTTTTGTCAAGGGAAAGTACTCAGTTTATTCACTAAATATGTTTTTACTTGAGTAACTATTTACTATTTCAAAATGTATCATTGAAAAATACCTGATAAATGACTTAAAGGAGGGGTATTGTGTAAAATCGACTTTTTCAAGCTTTATATCATGTTATTATGTCATTCCCTCATTAAACACATGCCTGGAGTGTTGCCTTGGCTCATTCACATATTTTTGAGTAATCAGTAAAAACTTAGACGGCAGCCATTTTAGGTGTAGCTATGCCTCAGTCCTCCTAGGAACGCCCCCACCTCCTGGAGACGCCTCTGGACCTTTCGTCACCAGCCAAGCCACCAACCACTGCTCCTCAGCTCAGCAGAGCCCCCTCCCCGCACAGTAGTGTTGTTTAGATGCCACAGCAGTGTGCTGAAGGGGGCGTGTCGGAAAGCTTCTTAAAGAGACAGAGGCCTATTTCAAGACGTTCAGTACAGCCATTTTGAGAGAGCAATTTTATTCAAGGCAGTTATTTTAATTTACTGCATATACAGACCAACAGAAGGTTACGTCATCATTGTAGTATGCTATAGACTGGTGCTATGTGATTGAAAAAAGCATTCATAAAGGACTTTTCTACCTTCATATACGCACTCAAAGCACTTTACATCAAGGAACCACTCACCCATTCACACTATCATTCATACAGTGGCCAAAATGTGTTGTAGCCTCTTTCACTTTTGATAACCGACTTCAAAGACCCTGTCCCATTGGAAGCACATTTACTATGCGAGCAGCTGTTTTCTGGTGGACCATAAACATATTCATCACACAAAAATAAAGTCAAGTCAAAGTCAGGTCCATATGGCTGTTTTGAAAGCGTAAATTATCCAGTAGAAGTTCAAAACTGGCACTCTAAACTAGCATGTAGCATTAGGCTAACATTAGCTTTTATGGTTAGCTTTGTTTGTTATATGTATGAGCTGTAGAACCAATTTGCTCCTCTCCATATCTCTGTATCTTTAAAATATAGTCATAATTCAGCATTTATTAAAGTTGTGGTGACAAAAATGTGACAAAAACTCAACGACATTGTGGCAAAAGTGAGATGAAAAAGAAAGTTAAAAAAGTGACGACAACGCGGCAACAACGTGAGGAAAAGATCAGTTTTGTAGGTCTTAGCTTTCAAATGACTTTTAGCTTTGGGTAAAGGCGAACTGGAGGAAATATGCTCAGTTAAGTGGTTGCAAAGAGCTAAATAACTGTAATACTACGTTCAGCTGAACTAAAATGCTATTGTGTCACACCCCCCACTGTATACCATATGTTTAGTCCCAGAAGGCACTGTAGTTTTTTTTGTTTTTTTTAACTCAAACTATACTTTATAGATCTGAAATGCTGTTCTGCTTCAGTGTTCACCAAAAAAATAAAAAAATCTCCACCAGCAGTAGTATTGTAGAATGATGATCAGTATTAGCATCTCTTGACTTGGGGCGAAGAAGGCTGTGCACAGAGGACAAGTTGAATCTAAGGGCTCTCCTCTTTTTCACCTCTCTCAAGCCATCTCTTCCTCAAGATGGTTTGAGGGGTGGAAAAAAAACTAGCTACAGTGGCTTTTGGGGTGAAAACGCTCTCATCATATTTACCCCTCACACTGACAGACCTATAGTCGACGAACCCCAACTTCCTTCACTCAATACTGCAATTCTTGAAGTGTGAAGTCTCCACCGGAGCCTGAATCCTTCTGACAGAGCTGGGTTCATGGGTCACTCTTGTTGCTGTTGTCGGTCAGAGGAACGGCCTGTGAAATCGGACCCTCACGCCCCGCTGAGCCCCGCGGCAGACGGAGAATCGACACTGGGCTGACCACTCGCGACGCAATCAGCCTCCAGAGCAGCACTGGAGGGGTACGGATTAGCCGCCAGTCCAGACCTGGATTCAGCGTGATGATTTATACCATGTTTAGACCATAGTGCAGTCTAAGTTTGGCTCTGGTCGAGTGCCTTAGAGTCCTCACATAACATTCTATTCTGTGAAATGCCTTAGGTTGCGTTTCTGTGTGATAGAAGTTTTCACTTTGATTGCAATTTGCATAAAGAACACAGATTAGCATATTTTAAAATACAGCGGTTCAGTCATTAGTTTAGACCAGCCTTTCATAAAGACCTGCGTGCCCAGTTATGGATCCAAAAAGACCCCCAACAATACGAATTAACTCTTTCAAAAGATATGTAATGTTTTAACTCATACATTTCTAATTAAAACTCAACTCAAAAACGACCTTCAATCAAATCAACATGGCACTAAATGTTTTCAAACGTGTCAAGATTAGGGCTGGATATAGTTACACTTTTCGAACGATACTTGGTTTACAATACCGATACCTGAACAATACTTCTTTCGATACCTACACCTAGTAATATCTTCACTTTACTGCGCGGATGCCGAATTACTCCTGGTATTATTACGCCTTACAATATAGTTCCCCTTTTTATCCGCTTAGAAAATCCACATTGTTTAATTGTGTGTAATTATACTTTATGGTGTAACACTCACGTAACCATATTTAAATAGGGAAAACGTGGAAGAGTTTGGTAGCTTCTATCTTCACCTCGTTTGGAGCTATAGAGGAGAAGAGAGAGGCTAAATGCTAACGCCGTCTGTGCTGTGTTTACATGAGGGGGGGCACACGTGAAGACCAGACAGGTACAAATGAACTTGTTAAAGCTAAGGTAAGAACATATCTCAGTATGTAAAAATGGTGGCCTATTCCTTTAAAGAAATAACCACAATGCTCATTCCAGCCACTAGGGGGCAGCTTAAATTTAAAAAAAGAAAGAATTCCACACGTGTCCAGCAGAGGACACTGACATAATACATCAGCATATAAACAGCATATTATAACCATGTGGTAAACGGTCAGTCCGCCCCAGGGTGGCTGTGGCTACAATTGTAACTTACCACCATCGAGTGAATGAGTAATGACTTGTGTAGCACTTTGAGAAACATGTGACACAGGCTGATAAAGCGCAATAAGTGTAAGCCATTGTTATTTTTTAGGCCACAGTCTTTTACAATATATGTGGCCCGCGACCCGCCGTGGGGACTGAATTTTGGCCCACGACCCAAAACGAGTTCGACACCCCTGCATTAAAAGAAATGTTAATTGATGTGCACTGTTCCTGTAAAAAAAACAAATACAAAGAAAATAACCTTTTCGAAATAAATCAATCATTTTGCATATTAAATAAACAGTAGGCTGTATACTGATTATAATTAAATGCACATAAAATGAATTTCTTACTCAAATTGCTTTTGTGTGTGTGATGCGTGGCTAACCTGCAGGTCCTCTGAGGCTCCACTTAGTACTGGTTTAGTCCGTGTTTAGACTGACTTCAGGTCCTAACCTAGTCCGACATTAATCCTAGTCTTAGTTTAGTCCTGCTTTCATATGTTTATCTCGCAAAGAAATTCAGTCGTGGTCCCGAGAAGCGACGGAGCACTATATTGATCAGTTCTGGCCGTCATTGTGCAGACAGAGCTATATGGCCCCTGCGTTAAGCTCCATCAGCCGCTGAGATCAGTGCCGCTGTGAAAGTCCAGCTCTTGTTTATTGAAGCGAACACAAAGCGGCCGTTCCGTGCTTAACTTTTAAATTGGTTTGTGGGAGTTTACGAGAGCACTTTACCGCTCTACAAACGCTGAAGTGTTTGTGTGTTATAATCTCAATTATTTCCCCCACAAGTGCCACAGTGAAATCATTGTTCTGTGCGACTTTACTTTGTTTACCAATAATGTAGCTCCCCACATAACAATGAACTTTAAAATGATCAATAAACTGTGCTGGTATTGTCCTTGGTGTTCCTCAGGGGTCAGTTCTTGGACCTGTTGACATTTGTTTGCGAGAAACTCGAATAAATGGGAGGAAAACTGGAACCCAACTCATGCAGAGCCTTTCCACGTACGGCTCACTTCCAGAATATTTCAATGTTTCCAAGAGGTTGTTAATTAATATTAGTTATTTATTGAACATGAAATACTGTGGACATAATTCAGTGACCAGCACTTACGTTTATCTTCATTACTTCAAAAATGTTCTTAGTTTGTTTCAATCAATTGCATTATTTTGAAAGGGCAAGTCAATATATGGACATAGATTTCTCCATTTACATCTGACATGAGCTGCTTAAGTAATTAGTCTTTATTATTATCCCATATGGAATATTGTCCTCTGTATTTGACTCATCCTTCATGCTAGTGGGGTACATCGTGTCAGGAGTAGTTTTCTTGAATTTTTTAAGCCTTCATTTCATGGTGTATATCTCCTCACACAAAAGGCGGATGCTTGGAATTACATCCTGCAAGAGGTAATTTGTTGGCTGCTATGTCTGAAAAAAAAAAAAAAAAAAAAAACTACAGAATGCTATGTCTCAAAAGTTTTTGATGATTTTTCTTCCATTTACACATCCAGACTTTGTTTTGCGATCGTATTTCTTGACAGAATTGGTCAAGTCATGGCACTTGCAGCCATAGCATTTTCACATTTTTACATTAGGTTAACTGGACTTTGTTAAATGTTTTAAATTAAACCGTATTTGAAAATGATCTATTTTGTCTTCTTTTTTTTTTTCAAATTATGTAGAATTTGAGTAGGTTTGGACTCATAGATGGGACTGAAAAGCTGAGTGGCCGTAAGAAACTCACTTATCAAAAACATGTTTCCATTTGCCAGGAAGTTTTAAGATTGGACTCTGGAGCAATGGATCAGGGTAAGAAGAGAGGCAGGTGAAGTGATGCACCCGTCATGCCTGTGGGGCAGTGTTACAGTTGGTCAGATCTAGGTTCAGTAACACTATGTGCTCAACGAATGAGATCAGTTGACTCATTCTGAATGACCAGATTATTCGATCAATGGATTTCTTCTTCCCTGATGGCTCGGGTATATTCTAAGACGACAATGCCAGGATTGATGGGGCTCACATTGTGAAAGAGTGGTTCAGGGAGCACGAGGAATCATTTTCTCACATGGATCGGCCGCCACAGAGTTAATCCCATTGAGAATCTTTGGGATGTGCTAGAGGCTAGAGAAGGTTTTGCACAGTGGTCACACTCTCCCATCATCAGTACAAGATTGGTGAAAAATTAATGCAACACTGGATATAAATAAATCTTTGAAGAAATGAAATGAAAGATCTGCATGACTGTGTAGCTCGCAGGTTTTTTTTAATGCTCACCAAGTGACGTTTCGGGTCTTAGCCTTTCTTCAGACAATAAAAAACAGCTCAAACACACCTGTATATATACAATGCTTGATTGCATGGGTCATGTGTCAGGGTGCGTCACATGACGCAAGACATGTCACATGATCTGAGTCCAGAAGAGAACATATACACACACACAATGTTGCCAAGTTGGAGCACAGGGACCAAACCTAAACAGGTTTGATACAGGTACCGAACAGATGTGTATTGGCTAATCTTAGCAAGGCAAGTGAGTAACAACCACAAAAGATATAAGAATATATATACATATATACCAATGTACAGAATTTACAAATATTTACATTTATATACATCGGAAAAACAGTTACCCCGGGGTAGACAATCTTACATCATGAACATGAACACTGTAGTGATACCTTGTTAGAACAAAAGTCACAGGTAGACACTAGAGCAGGGGTCGGCAAGTTGGCTTGGCTTCGGGCCAATATTTTTTTGTGGCGGGCCAGCCGGTCAATTGATAAAAAATAGATTTATTCATGCATGGATATTCAATACTAGATAACCCCAAACTATACATATTTTTATGTAAAAATAAAATATTGTTTGAAACAATACTATCCCTGAGTCTGTCGGATTTTCGCAGGTTACACAGCACTATAGCAAAAAATAAAGTTAGCATCACAAACATGTCGCTTTCCAAAGGACAAAAAAGAAAAGTGGACAGTGAAAACAGGAGTTTCAGGGAGGAATGGCAACAAACATATGGTTTCATCCTACCTGGATATGTGAATGCCAAACCTCTGTGCCTCATCTGCAACGAGGTAATCTCCGTTTGCAAAGAGTACAATATTCGGCGACATCACTGTTACGCCGAAAACTGCATGACCGCCGAAAAATGCCCCCCTCTTACCACGCACAGATGAAACAACGACAGGAAGGTTTCTAGGACTGTCTCTTAACAATTATATGAGGAGTGTGGCGTGTGTGAAAGCACTCAAATGCGTGTGTCTCACGGTGAAAGCGTGAGAGTTGGCAGCCCTGAAGAGGGGGTGCATTTTTAGGCGGTCATGCAGTTTTCGGCGTAACACCGGCACGCCGCAGTTGTGTGAGCAGCGCTGTAGCGCCTGGATGAGGTAAAGTATGAGGATCGGGACAAACCACAATTTAATAAAGAACAATTAAGTCTCTGTTAGGCTTTTTTTATTTTTTATATCCTCTGGCGGGCCAAAAAATATTGGCAATGGGCCAAAGTTGTCCCCCGGGTCGGACGTTGTCGACGACTGCACTAGAGTATACCAGTCAGCATTGGGATATTAGTCAAATAAAAGGTCTAAGGTCAAATTCCTCATTCATGCCTTTGGGACTCATTGTGTCCAAGGTGTACAGTGAGGAAAATAAGTATTTGAACACCCTGCTATTTTGCAAGTTCTCCCACTTAGAAATCATGGAGGGGTCTGAAATTGTCATCGTAGGTGCATGTCCACTGTGAGAGACATAATCTAAAAAAAAAATCCAGAAATCACACTGTATGATTTTTTAACTATTTATTTGTATGATACAGCTGCAAATAAGTATTTGAACACCTGTCTATCAGCTAGAATTCTGACCCTCAAAGACCTGTTAGTCTGCCTTTAAAATGTCCACCTCCACTCCATTTATTATCCTACATTTAGATGCACCTGTTTGAGGTCTTTAGCTGCATAAAGACACCTGTCCACCCCATACAATCAGTAAGAATCCAACTACTAACATGGCCAAGACCAAAGAGCTGTCCAAAGACACTAGAGACAAAATTGTACACCTCCACAAGGTTGGAAAGGGCTACGGGGAAATTGCCAAGCAGCTTGGTGAAAAAAGGTCCACTGTTGGAGCAATCATTAGAAAATGGAAGAAGCTAAACATGACTGTCAATCTCCCTCGGACTGGGGTTCAGTGCAAGATCTCACCTCGTGGGGTCTCGATGATCCTAAGAAAGGTGAGAAATCAGCCCAGAACTACACGGGGGGAGCTGGTCAATGACCTGAAAAGAGCTGGGACCACCGTTTCCAAGGTTACTGTTGGTAATACACTAAGACGTCATGGTTTGAAATCATGCATGGCACGGAAGGTTCCCCTGCTTAAACCAGCACATGTCAAGGCCCGTCTTAAGTTTGCCAATGACCATTTGGATGATCCAGAGGAGTCATGGGAGAAAGTCATGTGGTCAGATGAGACCAAAATGGAACGTTTTGGTCATAATTCCACTAAACGTGTTTGGAGGAAGAAGAATGATGAGTACCATCCCAAGAACACCATCCCTACTGTGAAGCATGGGGGTGGTAGCATCATGCTTTGGGGGTGTTTTTCTGCACATGGGACAGGGCGACTGCACTGTATTAAGGAGAGGATGACCGGGGCCATGTATTGCGAGATTTTGGGGAACAACCTCCTTCCCTCAGTTAGAGCATTGAAGATGGGTCGAGGCTGGGTCTTCCAACATGACAATGACCCGAAGCACACAGCCAGGATAACCAAGGAGTGGCTCTGTAAGAAGCATATCAAGGTTCTGGCGTGGCCTAGCCAGTCTCCAGACCTAAACCCAATAGAGAATCTTTGGAGGGAGCTCAAACTCCGTGTTTCTCAGCGACAGCCCAGAAACCTGACTGATCTAGAGAAGATCTGTGTGGAGGAGTGGGCCAAAATCCCTCCTGCAGTGTGTGCAAACCTGGTGAAAAACTACAGGAAACGTTTGACCTCTGTAATTGCAAACAAAGGCTACTGTACCAAATATTAACATTGATTTTCTCAGGTGTTCAAATACTTATTTGCAGCTGTATCATACAAATAAATAGTTAAAAAATCATACATTGTGATTTCTGGATTTTTTTTTTTTAGATTATGTCTCTCACAGTGGACATGCACCTACGATGACAATTTCAGACCCCTCCATGATTTCTAAGTGGGAGAACTTGCAAAATAGCAGGGTGTTCAAATACTTATTTTCCTCACTGTATATCCAATAGGCTTCTCTTTTTAGTAGTTGATTGTTTATGTCACCACCTCTGTTTGGTAGTTTGACATGTTCTATACCCAGATACCTTAGTGTGCTTATATTGTGTTGTGCTTCAGCAAAGTGTGTTGCTACAGGGCTCCTAGAATCTTGGTTACGAATATTCGATCGATGTTCTGTGATTCTGGTTTTGAGCGGTCTTGTTTTGCCAATATAAGCAAGCCCGCACGGACACTTGAGCATATAGATGACACACTGCAGGTGTTGCAGGTGATAACGCCTTTTATTTTGTATGCTCTGCCAGTTCAATGTCCGCACCTGTAGTTACCATGAGGAATGTCTTGTAGAAATAAATCTTTGACATTGCAGAAGCTTACTGAAACAATGCCACCGCTGCAATCAAAGCTCAAGGCGATCCAACAAAATATTAGAGCGAGTGACCTTGCGAGTGTCAGACAGTGTATGATGCATTGACAATCTTGTTCATGTAAGAGTTCAATGCAGAAAGTCAACACAAATTCTCTTAATTCAAGCAATCTGCATTACTGTACCTCTTTTAAGTTGGACATTTGTTGCAGTTGCGGATCGGTGGTCATAAAGCTCCTCCCTGAAAGTCTATGAAAACATTCGGGTAAAGTCAGACTGTTCAAAACCCTCTGAGTCTCTGTCCATCTCACCTTTTCGCTCACGCAGTCCCTGTGCGCTCTGGTCACACAATGCGCCCGGTTGTTTGAGTCTTGCAGATGAGAATAGCAGCTGCGGAGAGAGGAAGGAGAGAGAGAAGAAGTTTGCAAACTCCCCAAACAGACGAGAAACTTTCACAGTGGACGACAATGAAGCCGGCATTTATGATTTTCTTTCTGCAGCGTTGACACTCACAGCGGCGCAAAACTACTACCAGGGGCTCATGGATTACCTCGACAACAGGCTGTTAGCAATCGAGGTAAGAAACTGCAGTATCTCAATAGTGATTAATGGTTGTGTACAAAGTCGAAGCATTGGCTGTGGGGATGTTCAAATCTCGTAGGTATTAGCATGGATTTAAAGAGCTGTGAATCTTGATGCCTTTATCTGACTTTTCCCACAACTTTATGTGATTTAGTTTTCTTTATGTACAGAACACCTTGAAAGGGACACGGTGGAGAACAGAAAAAGGCAATTTTCCATAATATGGCTGTTTATTTTGATATTGTGTGGAGGCTTTTGATGTTGTAGAAATGCTTACAGTAACAAGACATAATTCTGCCCTGCCAAACCTTGAGCGCAGTAAGTGCTGTCATCAAAATACATAAATAAATGCCTTTTTGTGAATAAAAACAATGTAGCCAAGTGCTGAAAGATTTTTGGGGGGAAATAGATGAAAGTTTTCAAACAAATGATGAAATTAAATTAAATGCTTAATACAACAATTGAGGCTGTTCTTTTGTCCAGTGGAGAGTGAACTATTGTTGATGAATTATTGGCTGGGGACCGTTACATTTTTCGATAACGGTATTTTAACGATACTTGTTTACGATACCGATATTGACCGACTTTTTCCGAAGCCTAGACCAAAATATTTGTCATGTATTTTTTAATTTGGTTGGGACAGCACATGTTAAAGGGGGGGTATTATGCTTTTTTCAATCACATAGCACCAGTCTATAGCATACTACAATGATGACGTAACCTTCTGTTGGTCTGTATATGCAGTAAATTAAAATAACTGCCTTGAATAAAATTGCTCTCTCAAAATGGCTGTACTGAACGTCTTGAAATAGGCCTCTGTCTCTTTAAGAAGCTTTCCGACACGCCCCCTTCAGCACACTGCTGTGGCATCTAAACAACACTACTGTGCGGGGAGGGGCCTCTGCTGAGCTGAGGAGCAGTGGTTGGTGGCTTGGCTGGTGACGAAAGGTCCAGAGGCGTCTCCAGGAGGTGGGGCGTTCCTAGGAGGACTGAGGCATAGCTACACCTAAAATGGCTGCCGTCTAAGTTTTTACTGATTACTCAAAAATATGTGAATGAGCCAAGGCAACACTCCAGGCATGTGTTTAATGAGGGAATGACATAATAACATGATATAAAGCTTGAAAAAGTCAATTTTACATAATACCCCCCCTTTAATGAACATACATGGGACCCATGCATGTAAACAGGGCACGCGGGATTGTGGCCAAGGGGCTAATTTCCATTCTTTGTCCCACACTCGCTCTCTCAAACACACTCTCACTCATCCTGGCCTATTGTACATGTTTTTAGTGGTAGGGGAAACCTACGCAGACATGGGAGAACATGCAAACTCCGCCCCGTCTGGGGATCGAACCTGGCACCTTCTTGCTGTGAAGCACAATCGGTAACCACTGCGCCACCATATCGTTCTCTAGAACCGCTAAATAGAACAATAAATTTGGCTGTAAGTACGGTTTAAGTGGCGCTAGCCCGCAGTTAGCTTTGCCCGTTAGCATGTTAGCTTCTTCTTCGCAATTCCATTAGTGTGTATTGGTGACTCCGACCCGGCACCCCCAGAGGGACTACAAAAGGATTTATTAAGGCAAACAAGTTACTTAGTACTGCTTTAATGCTGACCCTGGACCAACAGCCATCAAAAGTTGGTCCTTAAAGATATATATATTTGATACTTTTATTTTTTCAATACTAGTAGTACCTAAACATTTTATCTATACCTACTGGTACTGTTTAATGGTACCCAGTCCTAAGAGTCAGCCTTATAATGCTCCTATCAGAAGAATTCTATGAAGAAATACCGTATTTCAGTGCATCTCGAACTCTTCACCCTAGTATCTACTGCCTCAAAAGGTAATCAATCGGTCACCCAAGTACCAGAATCCAGATTTTATCAGGACTAAACCAGGTCTAACCTAAATCTAAAGAGGCCCAACTGTACCACCAGTGATGCAGGTACCACAGTTTGAGAACCACAGCTGTATTTATAGTCAAAAACATTCCTAAAAAGGACATAAGGGCGGGATCTTCACTGTAGACTCGGGGGGCACGTAGTTCGGTCATAGCCGTGCCCGCGCCATTAGCTCTAATGCTAACGGCCTGCCAATCAAAGTCCTCAGCCCTCACTAGTATACGAGATTTCTAAAATATTCCTTACAAAAACCTGCCTGGTTTCTTTAATTGTTACTAACCCAGCGTTATCACATGAGCAATATCTAGCTGTAAAGGGTTTCTATAAATTAGAAACCAGGCTTTACAGTTGCTTAAAACATGTCTAAAGTGCAATGGTTTCAGACTGATGAAAGGGCTGAGTTGGGGCCCGAAACGTCACTTTCGTGGTGTGCGAAATAAAAATTGATTGGGAGCATTCAAGCTGTGCGGATCTTTTTGCTTTCTTTATCTACAGTTCTTCTCTGGATCCTGCACGCTTTTCAGTTTTCTGCGATGTGCGTGTCTGCTTAACCTTTAAAGTGCAATGGTTTCTAATGGAAAACTAGCTTGTTTTGCCGCCCACATATGGAGGTACAATGGCGGCCCCTAGCGTCGCGGTCATAAAGTAGAGCAACCAGCGGCCATTGGGAAGAGCTAACAAGTGCAAGCTGGAAAATAAAATATACTGTTTTATGGCCATGTTCCACTTTAAAGCAGTACTAAGTAACTCTTGCCCCTAGAGGCCATAAGCGCAACTGCAGGTGTCTTAGCAAGTTACGATTTAAGAGAGAGTCTTGGAGAGTAAATACTACGCTGACAGAAAAGGTGAAGGGAGAGAGAGGTGTTGTACATCCAGTTATACAATGGAAATAATTGTTTTCACTCAAACTTGGCTGTAAATACTGTTTAAAGTGGCGCTAGCCCGCAGTTAGCTTTGCCCGTTAGCCTGTTAGCTTCTTCTCCGTGATTCTATTAGTGTGTATTGCTTGCTCCGCCCCGGTGGCAGTCAAGTTGCAAGCATGGTTTTCTGGCCAGAGACACCAGGGGGAGATGAAAGACCCCCCAATCATCCCATTAACACTTGTATTACCCCCAGAGGGACTACGGAAAGGATTTATTAAGGTAAACACGTTACTTAGTACTGCTTTAAATTATGTGTATTACAGTTTTTGCGCCACAACTTTGATATGCAAAAGAGCGAACGCAACATGAGTAAATACTGCACAAATCCCTGTCTTGCTTCTCCACGTTTGCATGTGCTCGTGCTACTATAAGCAAACACTTGGTAAATGACCCCCTTGGAGTACTATTTTCTGCTCTCCAGAAACCAGTAAGTGCACGTTGCAGCTTTCGACATCAGATTTTGTTTCGCCTCATCCTTTGTAGCTTCTTTTACACAACAATGGGTTTACAAAATCACAACACCGCTGCTACAATCAAATCCAAACACTTACTTTTGAGAGGGACTTTCCGACTTTCACATCATTATATTACACACCGAGTATAATGTTCCCCATTAATGCGATCTCTGGCCGCCTCATCAACTTCGCAGGGCCCTTTGGGGAGAATCTCAGCGATGCACGGAGAGCGTTGCTATCTCCTTCTCATGCGTTGCTCAGCTTCTGTCTGACAACATTAGCATTACTCCGGCGTTTAAGACCGTGACACGCCGGTAATGGGTACAAGCGAGACCTTTGCTTCTGTGGCACAAAAAAGCATCCAACACCCAGCAGCCGCCTAATAGGTAAAGTTAAATTACTTTATAGCCGAGAGCTCAAGGCGCAGAATGAAACAGTTGACGAATGTTTAAGTGGATTTTAAAAAGGCGTAAAGGGAGGGAAAATTTGTCAACTTCAAAGGGGAAAATGATATCAAGAACAAGATGATGACATGCGCAGTTTCTCTTGGGAGTAATTACCTTGCAAACTAATTTAAAGAAGTCCTTTTAGGAGGCTGAATTTCCTTAAAAACAGGAGCGCTCAAAATAGTGGCGCTCGAAAACTATTATCCCCGTGAAATGAATCCATGCACTATTTACAGCTGAATTGCCCGCCGCGGCCCCCCTCCAAGACGGACTTTATTTTCAATACCCAACCCTCGAATTTAGCGGGTGATTCTCATTGAACCTGCGTTTTCATTTGACCGCGGCTCCGTGGCGTGAGAGGAGAGCGGCGGGAGATGAAATGGAGGAGAGTGCAGAGGAAGCAGCAGTTTATTACCCGTAGCTGCACATACTCGACCCGTCAGTCAAAGGGAGATGCTTTCAACTTAATAGGTTTATATAACTAATCTCTACGTATACCGAGATTCAAGAGGTTCCGACAGAGTCATTCCTCAGTCTGATTTGATTTGAAGAGCCTCAGAGGCCATTGGAAAGTGACCCCAAAGGTTGTCTGTCCCGCTCAAATAAACAAATAAATGAATGAAAATAGATAAATGCAAAGTATATGAGTCTGTTAAAATGACTGGAAAATAATTTTTTGACCATGATTTCGTGTCTTTATAGGTTGATTAAATGTTTAACGCACAACGATCAACTGTTATGTACGACCTGGCAGCTCGCTGTGGAGACGGACAATAGTTGGACTATATTTTGGGAGGAAAAGGGATGAACTGTGAAGGAACTACCTGCTCTGGAGAACTGAACTAAAGCTGAGACCAAGAGAAAAGCTAATTCATTATAAATGTATGAACTATTACTGGAATAATTCACTTCCTCCTGAGAGAGGAGGTTTGAAGCAGCTGGACCTTATCTCTCCTACGCCGTCAACACTTCCCTTCAAGGCCAAGCCACGGAGCTAAACCTGATAAGGACTGAGCTCTCTGGGTCATATTTTGCATAACACTGACTTTCAGACTGTAAATAACAGCACACACATACCCCCTCCCTAACCACGCCCCCGTCGTTCAACACGTTTCTTCAGCCCCGCCCCCTGGTCAATGGCCAGTCGTGTATTTCCCATGACTTGATGTTTCTATATATGTGGTTTGCCTTAACCTAACCTGATTGTAATTTCGCATATCTTCTTTTGTAAGGCGCATTGAGTTGCCATGTGTACAAAATGCGCGGTATAAATAAAGTTGCCTTGCCTTTAAATCAACAAAATGTCATTGAAATGCATTTTAATTAATTCACAAGACAAAGCAATTTGCAGTACCAGTATGGTTGCAATATGCAATCTTGGGTCCCCGTGCCATACTAGTTGACAACCACTGCTTTATAACACCCAAATATCACCTTCAAACTTCTCTACATCCCACACACCCGTCACACAGTCTCTGCTGTCTTCAGGGAGGAGACTGCGGAGTCTAATGGGCCAGGGCCAGCTGACTGAAGAACAGTTTCATCCATCAGACTGTCATCAGCTGAACCTTCTCCCTGCCCTCCCTCCCACGCTTTCCTCTGCATTCACAAACTCTGGACATCCCCAGGCCCTCAAGGACACTAAACAAAATCCTAATTCAGATAACTCTACATCATTTTTCAATAAACTACAATTTAATCAATCTACAATTAAGGACAAAGCTATGTTTCCCCACAACTTTGAGCTTATGTTAGGTCAAATTACAGTATTTCAAACTATAATGGCCTTGTCTTTCTGTTTAGGACCGAATGCAGCTGTGGCACCACCAGTCTCGCCGATACCATTCTGAACAACAGGACTTCAAAAAGCTGACTGCGGAGGTGATGCGTGTTCTGGAGAAGGATCACAGCGTTTTGTTTGAGGATGTTGCCGGGGCAGCGGGTCGAGTGGAGCGAGCAGAGAGGGAGATGGAGTATGTGGAGACTTGGACGTCGCCGCGGGCCTGTGTGCGTCCAGAGGAGAGGGTGCTGGAGCGGGGAGAGTGGAGCCTGAGAGAGGGCAGTCTATCGGCGGGAGAGGAGGGCGGCTGGGAGGAGGTGCAGGCGCAGGTCTCTGGTGAGTATCCTATAACTAAATGAAAACGAGGTCTAAGCCAAAGAAAACCCCAACTTTAATTTAGGCAGTTCAGCTGCGGGTGAAGTTATGGAAGCTGATCTCACAACCCGGAGGCCGGCACAGTGTGAAGTATTGCTTAATCTCTTGGTTCTTGCGGCACACATGCACCAGGGTTTGAGAGCAACTTATGTCTGTATGTTTAAAGGGATTATACAGAGTTTAAATATGTTAAAATTAAGTATTTTCCTCCCCCTACATGTTCCAGCCATGTCCTAATGTGTAGAATGAGCCCAGACCTATTCGCCACAACTGCCTCTAAAATCCTGCACTGTCACTCATAAAGGTGTTAATTCGGGTCCGAAGTGCCGTCATGCACGAGTTTAATATAGAGACTGCAGTTACACGTAAGACCTGAGGTGGCAGTAGTGAGTATAAAATGACCAACTTGCATCTACTCCCTTTAAGAGCTCCCAGAGTTTTTGAAATAATGCACACCATGACCTGTGCTGGGTAGAATACTTTGAAATTGTATTTGATTACAAAATACTGAATACTTGCCTTAGGATTTATTTTGTAACGTATTACGTTCAGAATCAGAGTACTGTATTCTGAATACTTGGAATACTTTCATAATGATTTGCATTATAGTTTTGTATAACCTGTTATCTGCCATCTTACGCATATTGACAGGAGTGCTTATAATATACCAGTGCGATACCTCATTTGAAAGCTAAGAGCATCTAGTTTCTAAATAATATGTGTAAGATTTATGAGAGTGAAAAACAACTTACCGTAATATCTGGCCTATACGCCGCTACTTTTTTCCCACGCTTTGAACCCTGCAGCCAACATGACGGTGCGGCCAATATAGAGCCGCCAACAGCCACTAGAGGCGTCTCTAGCAGTAAACGCAAAAGTAAGACGGGACTTCTAATCTGCTCTTGGTTGAGGAACGGTAGATGAGTAACTTTTAAAATGATGAAAGCTCACTTTAGCCTAAATGTTGAAGGGCTTTACTCGCCCCAATGCACTGAAACGCCTTGACGTGCGGCAAAAGAGCCGCCTCCTTTATTTTCTATGAGAGAACGCACACCAAGGTTGCAGTGATGCACGGAGGAAAACCCAGGCTTTTAACCTCCTGCAGAGGCACAGAGGCGGGTCTGGTCAGTGACAGACAGGGAGAAACCTGTGAACTTTGTTTAGACGAGAGAAGCCGCAGAGACAGAGAAACCATCGTCAGGGCTCAGGCATCAGGGGAAGCTTGTTAAACTCGTGTCTGTCACCAACTCGCTATTAACCTACAAAAAAGAGCCAGGTTTGCTCTCTCTCTTACAACACGGACATACGTGTCTTCTTTTATTTAAAATAAATGTATAAATCACGTGTGTAAAGCACCGCACGGTTTGAGAAAAGCCTCTGAAGTGCCGTGACGCGGCGCACTGTGTTCTGGAGTGCGTTGGCCTCTACACTTCCACATTGAGGTCGGCTACACTGGCCATTTCTGCCTTTTGTACGCGTTTATCACTGCCATCCCTCCCGCCCTCCCTCTGCAACTGCACCTTTCTCCGGGATGAGGCGTCTCTTCCTCCTCATCTGCGCCATGGGCCGCTCTGAGCGGATGCACGGCACTATGAAAACCAGCGGCTTGTTTTCAAGTGCGGCCTGTATGTGTACAAGGCTGCACATTTAGCTGGCGCGGTCAATAGTAAGGTACGCTTTATTGGCCGAAATTTACGGTACATGACATTTGCCATCCCTAACCCTAATCCTTACCCTAGCCCCCGACCCCAAACCTATCTCTAACCTCCTGATCAGGGGGACGGCAAGTAACAGGATAAATACATCATTGGATTAAAAACATGCAGCTACGCTTGTTGTGAATTTTTTAATGTTCCAAATTAGGAACATAAAAAAGCACATTGCAAATGCAGTGCAGCAGATCACAGCACGTGCAATGTGGCATGAAGCCGATATAAAATGATTGAGTACTCCTATGTATTCCTATTTTTTCCTCCCCATAAAGTGATTGTATTCTAAATACCCTCAAAGGAAAGAGTATCTGTACCTGAATACAGATAATCAAAATGTGTATTCTAAATACACAATACAAATTGGATGGCGGAAACCGTAAAAGTATTTTGTTGTTGTTGTAATGGATGGGCATATGAGGCACTTATCCTCATATTGGACCCCTTTGAAAACAGGATGATTAATCTCATGGGGCTGATCCTCCAATAAAAATATGTTCATGAATAAATAAATAAATATACCCATTTGGTCTTCAATGGCTACCCCATCTTAAGGCCCTTGTTTTGTATTTTCACAAAAGCAGACTCTAGCGTACAAGTTCTCCTCTTTTTGAACGTGTGTTTTTCTACTTGACTTTTTCAAGGCACCGTCCCACCTGTTACATCAACCTGTGTCCTCTGGGTTTTCTGATCTGGCAACCTCATCGTCTGTGTCTGGCGCTGAAAGCCTCCAGTACATCACGTACAGTATAGGAGCAATATTGGCGCAGTGTTGAAGCATTGCAGGCAGCTCCCCTCCGCCGCGCTCGCCTCACGGAAAATGTGAAACAAACACGAGGTTGTTACGAGTGGTCTAATCTGCCCATCGAGCCACTGAGCAGCTTTGCCTTTCGATTGTTTTTTGCACAGAGTTATTCCCTTGTTTGGTCGAGTGGAGTGCGGCATTTGTCTTTATAATCTCCGGATCCCTGGGCACACGCTGCAAAGAGCTACACTCCATCACGTACGGGGGAAATAAGGCCGTCTTGTCAGCGCCGTGCAATGCCGGCGTAACTCTGTTCCAACACAAAGTGAAACAGACTGTGTCAATAAAGCCACTTCCGCAGCGCAATCCAACACGATCTGCTCTCTAATATGGTTTTAAAGATGATGTATCCTCTTAAAGCCACACTTCAGTGCAGACATACTGAGACATAAAAGATTGATTCCTCTTTACACAAGCTGATAATCAATTAATGCGTGAAAGCGAAGGACTGTGTGATATTACCGATGACATTTTCAATTGTGCGATACATCCACACAGGCCAAACTGTAATTCAACTTAGAACTAAACATCCACCTTGCGAGATATTACCACAAATTCACTGTGGCTGTTGCACACTTGATGATGAATGGACTCGGGGTGTGACTTGAGATGGTTTTATTCTCTGTGGACACAACATGACATAACTGTAAATGTTGTGCGAGATGTTGTCTGCCGTTTGACAGTAGCAGAGCTTCTGTTCATTCTACTGAACATTTTAACACCAGTCAGGTACACATTTACAATAAAAAGAAAATATAATAATGTACACAATCTGTAGCCTTACTATTTTAGTGTTAACGTTTTAGATTTACTAGGTCAAGTTACAGCGCTGCCATGGCAACTACTCTGCCGCGCTAGCATGCTAACATTAGCTTAGCTCGAGTTCTGGCCAACTTACAAATACAGTTCAGAATTTACACAGTGGGCAAAACGGCCAACCTGCCCCACCAGTATGTCACAAATATAATAATTTCATACATTTATGTACTTAACACATTCCCTGTGGACACAACATGACATAACTGTAAATGTTGTGCGAGATGTTGTCTGCCGTTTGACAGTAGCAGAGCTTCTGTTCTAGTGATGTGCGATTCGTGAACGAATCGTTCAAAACTCGAGATTCACTTTATTGACTCGGGAGTCGTGATTCCCCGCCTCCATTAACTCGTTCACTAACTCGCCCGCCCACTGCTTTCTAAACTGCGATCCCTGGGCTGCGTTTTGTAGTCACAATGAATGGCACACTAATATTATGTATGTGTAGCTCGTTTGAGCATAGAAACCAAAAGCTTATTGTTCACAATTAATAACTATTTCCCCCTAACGTTCTCCCTCCTGCCTGCCCGCTCCTGCTCTACGAGCCGTACGAGCAGTGAACGACTCACTGTGGTTCTGGTTCAGCCCCGTCCCGCTCCCCTTCGAGTCGTTCAGCTCTGAACGAGTCGTTCATCTCATTCAGCACACTCTATGATGCTGACT
Source organism: Neogobius melanostomus (assembly GCA_007210695.1). Lineage (NCBI taxonomy): Eukaryota > Metazoa > Chordata > Actinopteri > Gobiiformes > Gobiidae > Neogobius > Neogobius melanostomus. The sequence continues at coordinate 232,388 of VHKM01000887.1, forward strand.
CGTCTCGTAACTCTCGTTCTCCCACAGAGCCGCTAACTGGGTTAAAGAAAGTTGTTTCTTCTGACCAAAAAAAACCCCTCTACACGTGACCACCTCGAACATTATTGATGTTAAATGAGGTTGAATATTTCTGTACCAAACTAGAGTTATTGCACTCAGAAGTCCTATGCTGCTCTGTGTGAGTGAGTGACTTGTATGAACTGAACTGGTCTGGGAGAACGAATCACTCTGTGGTTCACGTCAAACAAAGGCATGAATCAAATGACTCAAATGACTCAACTGCTAACTCCCGGCTAAGCTAGCCTCGCGCTAAAGTGTAAATAAAGCGGAGTGGACAATTCAGGCAGAGTACTGGAAAAACAGATAAATATAATTGAATGCCAAAATCATGGATTACATAAAATATAACTTTATCCAGTTTTACAGTCTAAAATGGCACCAAATTACAATCAAATCACCATGTATTTTTTAATTTTTATTAAACAACAATTATTAATGGATTTAATTATGTGTGGAGGTTACGTTTTTTGTTCACTATGATATTTTCCCAACTACTGTAATATTTTAATTGGTTTAAACGGTGGTTTACATTAGACTGACTCACTGAATCAAACGACTCAAAACACCCGATTCACTTTGGTGAGTGATTCATTTTAACTCGAGTCAGTAAAATGAACCGAACTTCACATCACTATTCTGTTCTGTTTATTCTACGCAGACGCCCGCAGTTCACGTGAAGGTTCCCCCTTGTGGTGGAATGTATGAATTACACTTACTGCAAATCTAACGGGCTGGCTCAGTATTAATGTACTTTTAAAATAAATAGAACTAAAACAAGGAAATAAACAATGATGAATATGATAAAACTCACACCAATGATGAAATATAAAGAATTTGAGGGGTGGCCTATTTTAAATAGTTTCTTTCTATGTCCATTCTTCGTTATCCCCACACTGTCTTCCATCTGCCTTACAGTATTTAGGTTGGATGTTTCACTCAAAAACGAGCAGAAAACAGCTGGTATGCTCTTTCCATAACTTCATTCAAGTGGGAGAGAGAGGCTCTACAGTAAAGTGTCACCACCAATAATTTCATTTTTATTTATTTCAGTGGTGTCATTTTCTTGGCGTTTGTTTCATGAATAGCTGCACTGTCTGTTTACATGATTGAAAAGGAGTATAAAGAAGACAAATCTTATAATAGGTTTCCCTTTCTCCAAACACAATTCATCCCGGAAAGACTCAAACAGAGACAAAAGCAGCGATTAGAAAGATATATTGACATATATATTTTGGTGATCAGGCTCCGGCAGTAGACAGCGATATATACTGTATGGATTAAATTTAGTATTGATGGGTAGGTTAGTATTAGGGTTGTCTTTCCCCGGAGCCTGGGCAATGATGGAGGTATGGGAGACTGGTGAAGGATGAAGCAGTGTGAAGCCGTGGATGGAAGAGGCGGTGAAGGGGTGGAGGTGGGTCACAGCACATCTGCGAACCGGATTAGCCATGAACGCTGGAGCTTAAAGGGATATTTCAGGATTTTTGACATAGTTATGCATTATCCACAGTGTTGCTGATTATTATTCATGCAGTCCTTATACTTGAAGCATTTAGTTGTGCTAGGCTAGTGCTGGGCTAGTGCATGTCTATGGTAACTAGTAGTCTGCATTAAAAACAGTCTGACCCAAGCACAGTGCACCTGAGGCTAATCACTTATAACACCAGACTAACCATATAAATGTCTGTGTTGACTGAATAATTTTTTTAATATAACAATTTTGCATTTGAAAGAACTTATATTTGATCAGCTTCCTGGTTGTAAGCTACGCAGCGGCGGAGTGATCTGCTAGGTTACCGGATCTACAGTAGTTTGTTTACCTGCGACCGGCATTACTACACGTCGAATTCACAAAGGAGCTTTCTACAAATCAGATATGGCAACGTTTGGAGGACTACCCGATAATACAGGCTACTAGTTACCATAGACATGCGCTAGCCTAGCACTAGCCTAGCACCACTAAACTCTTAAAATATAAGGACTGCATGAATTTAAAAAAAATAATCTACAGAAATCAGCAACACTGGATAAATAGGAAATGAGGCCCTATGTCAAAAATCCTGACAGAGGGAGATGATTGGCTAAGAGGAAAGTGTGGCTCGATGCTGATAGGCTGAGGTGGAGGTGTGACCCTCACAGACATTATCATTGGCTGTCGACGCTGAAATGAGTCTTCCAAGTTGAATTGAGGCTATGTGTTAGCATAAAACCTGTACATCTCAGTGTAGTGGAGGACTTGAATGACTTTGCGATATGGACATTGCTTTTAACGATAATTTGGTGATAAGTAAACTGTGCTGCCTTGAGTTCTATCTTGAATATGAAGGAAATTATGAATGAAATCATATCAAATCAAATTGCTTTAAAGGTGCATTGTCGTTGTCATAATTATTTGCTCAAAACCTTATTTCTATGCTCATGTTTTCTAGTTATGCTGACTAAGGAGTCTTTTCTGCATGAGGCATTATATAAAATGAATGGGGGTGAATCACATGCTCCTCCACTGTGCGCTCTTTTATCTTCAGTCTGTCTGTGCGCTGAGCAGGACACAGCACAGGAAGCTGCCCTGGGGTCAGCCATGTTTCATCCTCCTCATGTTTGCTCCGGTCTCCTCTCCACACAGTAATCCATTGTGAACGTGTGTGAACTGACCTCAAACAAACCCCGCGGCATCACAAAGAACCTATTTCAGATCTCTGCAGAGTATAATGCTAATTTTACTCCTGGACTTTCTGTTTTTCTTCTGAAAGCATATTTCAGGCGTACACACATGTCTTGTTGTCTTGGGAGTTTGTGTTTTATTTTCCTTGCAGCAAGAGATTTCAAAACGTACTGGTCATTTGGGCTGGGTTTTTAAGAATTGAAGACGCTTTCCCTCTCCTCCAAGAGTCCTCTTCAGCTCATGGGGATCCACTGCTCTGCACGCTGGATTTAAGTTCATAGGCATTTATCCTATGAACCCCGGATTATATGGACAAAAAAAATCCAACACCTGTTTAATACTCTGAAACATGGTTTTCAAAGTACCTCATAAAATGATTTTCTAAAGTAGTACCAGACCTAGATCAAAATGTAACATACTGTACTGTAACTGTACTTTGTATTTCTATCGTAGTTTGTAAAGCCCTTTGTGACTTCTCTGTCTGTGAAAGGTGCTATATACAGGTGAGACTCGGAAAATTAGAATATCGTTCAAAGGTTTATTTATTTCTGTAATTCAACTAAAAATGTGAAACAAATTTATGATATAGACTCATTACATGCAAAGTGACATATGTCAAGCTTTTGTTTGTTATAATTTTGATTATGATTATGGCTAACAGTCACATTTAGTGTCTATCCTGCACACCTTGAGTGTTTCTTGAGAGCTGAATGTAACAAGTGAATTTCTCCATTGTGAGCTCAATAAAGACTTAATTTGGGGTTTTTACAAGCTGAGCCATAATAATCAAACTTATAACAAATAAAGGCTATACATGTCTCACGTTGCATATAATGAGTCTATCATATTAGTTTCACAGTTTAAAGAGTACCTAAACGGGCGTGCCAAAGCCTTTCCCCACCCACAAACAAAAGTCAAAAATTGCTGTGAAAGAGGCGGTCTCTGAAGTTTGGGGGTGACATGTGGGGGGTGAGTGTGTGGGCCTTTGCATTGGCACAATCACAGCAGACAGATTACATGGGAGGGACTTGGTTATATACCACAGGTACAGGGGCAGGACAATGGGCAGCACCTGATGACGATGTGTGGAGCTGGTGCGGCTTATGACGTTCTGTGGAGGCCGTGGACACGTCTCCAGTCAATCAGGAAATTCTAATTTAGTAGCAGAGTTTACCCTGAAGGGGGCGCAACCCATTCGTTTTCAGGCCAAAGTTAGGATTTTACACATGTTTGCGCTATAATGTCAGAATAATGTCAGGGACCAGTAGACAACACTATGAGACACCCATTGAGACAGTTTATCAATAAAAAAAACTTGATTTGGTGTTTAGTTGCTCTTTAAGTTGAATAACAGAACTGAATGAACTTTTTAATGATATTCTAATTTTCTGAGTTTAAACGTTACTTACTTATTTCTAAATTGGATGTAGATTGTGTAGATCATGTAAGTCCAGAGGCGGTGAGTACTGTACTTCTTGGCGTAGTTTTACCAAAATGGTACTTTATACTTCTAATTAATATTATACTGAAGTATCTGTAGCTTCCTCTCGTTCCACTGTGACTAAATCCTTAACGTTGTAAAAGCTTCATATTGACATAAAAATAGATGTACTTTCTGTTTTGAGTTCCTTATTCTTTAAATTATTATATGTATTTATGTATTTATGTATTTATGTATATATATATATGAACTTTCTGTTACGGTTTGAAGTTGGACCCAAAAGCAGAGCACAGCCGGTAAATGGTTACAAGATATTATTTTACAAGAAAGTATGGAATGGAAGACCAGATAACTAGTTGGACGGGATAAGTAGCAGACAGGTGAGTATTTGTTGGCTGGGTGGTAGGCTGGCCGGCAGGCAGGCAGAGGCTGGAGACAAAAAACAGATCAGCAGAAAATACAAAGGTTTCAAAAAACTAGAGCCAAAAGTCAACTAACTGTTGCAGTACAAACGAACTGGCCAGGAATGGTGGAGAAACTGGTGTTCTTGAAGAGCAGGCAACGAGCTGTGGATTGGATGCAGGTGTGTGTGAGTAACAGGTGTAAGATCCGATGGCTCCGCCCAGGTGAGGAGACAAACAAACACAACAAGAGGGAGGGGAGGAGTGGCCACACAGGACCATGACAGTACCCCCTTCTCAAGGGACGGATCCCAGACGTCCAACGAAAAACCGGGAGGGCGGAGGGGGTCAGGAGGAGGGAACACAGTCAGAGCAACAGAGTCAGGGGGCCACGGAGGTAGACTGAACACAAGGGGAACCAGAGAAGGGACACAGGACAGACCAGAAGACACCGATGAGTCTGGGGGCCAAGGAAGCAACAGCAGAAACGGGCTGGGAGCACCCGCAGACAACAGAGGCGGGTCGGGCACAAGGGAACCTGGAGAGCCCGCAGACAGAGGTGGCGGGTCCAGGATCTCCAGCGGGGTTTGGTCCGGGAGCTCCGGCAGAGGCAGGTCCGGGAGCTCCGGCAGAGGCAGGGGGTGGGGGCAGAGGCAGGTCCGGGAGCTCCGGCAGAGGCAGAGGCAGGTCCGGGAGCTCCGGCAGAGGCAGAGGCAGGTCCGGGAGCTCCGGCAGGCAGAGGCAGGTCCGGGAGCTCCGGCAGAGGCAGGTCCGGGAGCTCCGGCAGAGGCAGGTCCGGGAGCTCCGGCAGAGGCAGGTCCGGGAGCTCCGGCAGAGGCAGGTCCGGGAGCTCCGGCAGAGGCAGGTCCGGGAGCTCCGGCAGAGGCAGGTCCGGGAGCTCCGCAGAGGCAGGTCCGGGAGCTCCGGCAGAGGCAGGTCCGGGAGCTCCGGCAGAGGCAGGTCCGGGAGCTCCGGCAGAGGCAGGTCCGGGAGCTCCGGCAGAGGCAGGTCCGGGAGCTCCGGCAGAGGCAAATCTGGACTGCCCACAGCCAGAGGTAGGCTGGGTAGAGGTGAATGTGGCACGCCCGCTGAAGGCACAGAAGGCTCCAATGACGACTGTAGCGGGTCTGGAAGCTTCAGCAGAGGCAGGTCTGGGAGCTCTGGTGGAGGCAACAAGGATCCAAGGGTAAGGGCAGGAAATGATAGCGACTGGGAGGTACTCAGACAAGAAGCAGGGACAGGAGCTGGAAGAGCCCACCTCGGAAGTAGGTCTCGGTCTGAAGGCGGATGCCGGACAGGAGGAGCCCACCCTGGACGGAGAACAGAGTCCAGCGGTGACTCCGGGACAGAAGGGGCCCACCTTGAACAGAGGTTGGGGTCCGACAGTGGCTCAGGGACAGAAATGGGAACAGGAACAGGAGAGGCTTGGGGGACAGGTGAGCATTGAGGTGGAGCAGCTAGGTCCTGGGAGTTTGCAACTGCAGGAGCAGGAATAGGTTGAGCCGGGTTGGGGGTTAACATTTTAAGCATGGAGCTGACCTTGGCAAGTTGTTCAGAGATGGCTTGCTGACTCTTCCTTAGGCTACAAAGAGTTAGCTGATGCTGTCCAAAATTTGCGAGGGCTCGAACGACAGGGTCTGTGTCCGCTGGGTCCATATTGGCCAGTTCGTTCTGTTACGGTTTGAAGTTGGACCCAAAAGCAGAGCACAGCCGGTAAATGGTTACAAGATATTATTTTACAAGAAAGTATGGAATGGAAGACCAGATAACTAGTTGGACGGGATAAGTAGCAGACAGGTGAGTATTTGTTGGCTGGGTGGTAGGCTGGCCGGCAGGCAGGCAGAGGCTGGAGACAAAAACAGATCAGCAGAAAATACAAAGGTTTCAAAAAACTAGAGCCAAAAGTCAACTAACTGTTGCAGTACAAACGAACTGGCCAGGAATGGTGGAGAAACTGGTGTTCTTGAAGAGCAGGCAACGAGCTGTGGATTGGATGCAGGTGTGTGTGAGTAACAGGTGTAAGATCCGATGGCTCCGCCCAGGTGAGGAGACAAACAAACACAACAAGAGGGAGGGGAGGAGTGGCCACACAGGACCATGACACTTTCACTTTATTCACTTATGTTTTGTTCTGATTATTCATTAGGCCTGGGACAAAATATCGGATCGTATTGTAGACTTTTTACTGCAATACCAAGTATCGATACTTTGTCAAGTATCGCAATACTTTCAATATTTGTGTTTGGAGGCATTTTTAATGCACTGTTTAAGATTAATAAAGTCAAAATTACAAAGGATCCTGCACCACCTGTAGAAGCCCAATTCCACCAGTGATACATTTACAATAGGTCTAAAACACGATCAATAGATTAAAGGGGGGTATTATGTAAAATCGACTTTTTCAAGCTTTACATCATGTTATTATGTCATTCCCTCATTAAACACATGCCTGGAGTGTTGCCTTGGCTCATTCACATATTTTTGAGTAATCAGTAAAACTTAGACGGCAGCCATTTTAGGTGTAGCTATGCCTCAGTCCTCCTAGGAACGCCCCCACCTCCTGGAGACGCCTCTGGACCTTTTGTCACCAGCCAAGCCACCAACCACTGCTCCTCAGCAGAGCCCCCTCCCCGCACAGTAGTGTTGTTTAGATGCCACAGCAGTGTGCTGAAGGGGGCGTGTCGGAAAGCTTCTTAAAGAGACAGAGGCCTATTTCAAGACGTTCAGTACAGCCATTTTGAGAGAGCAATTTATTCAAGGCAGTTATTTTAATTTACTGCATATACAGACCAACAGAAGGTTACGTCATCATTGTAGTATGCTATAGACTGGTGCTATGTGATTGAAAAAAGCATAATACACCCTCTTTAAAAAAACACAAAAAAAACCTCCTTGCACTTCTTCTTCGTCTTCTTCTGATGATGATGCCAGACTGATTCTAAGGTGATCTTGCTTGAACAAAGAAAGTAAAATGATGGGACAAGTGCAATATTCTTACCCCAATCAACCAGAAATAAAGACAAACAATATTGAATCGAGTCAGAAACATCTCAGAACAAGTGAAATGCAAATGGCCAACTAATTCGTAACTAGTCAAAACATCTCAAAGTTAATCTCACATTTTAAATATTATGCTAAATTTTTGAGACATTTTATCTAGATATTCATTTTCGGAGTGTTCTCTACATTACAAGATATTTCAACAAAATTAAAGACATTGACCTGAATTTTGTCCTTAACTTTATTTACCAGATTGGTTTGTAGATTCTGTTCAAAACGCTCAGAACAAAAAGAAAGCTTTATTATATGTTTTTTCCCCCCTTGAATTCCTTTTTCTCCGGAGTGCACTAGTTTTACTCCTGGACATTGTTTCTCTTCTAACTAAAAGCATCCTCCTGCAGTCCAGATGCCTCGTTCTATTACGTTTATCTATCCCGATTATCCTTTTACTTTGAGAATTTGCCATTATGTACAGCGGAGATGCAGAAGTGCGCCTCTTTTGCTCCGGGCTGCCTTCTGACATTTCAGTAAACATGAATCACGAATGAAAAGCCGCGGAGTCCTCGCATTTTCTTGGGAAGCGGCCCTCTTTTATATTCCGCATTACTCAACATAATACGCGCTTGCTGCATGAATAGTTAATGCATTTGCGGAGATTGTGTCTCACGTTCTCTCTCCCCGCTGCAGACTGTGTGGAAATCATCTCCGGGATCAGGTCCGTGAAGATCCTGAAGAGGGCGGGCGGCGCGAAGGGCATGTGGACGCGTGACCCCAAATCCTCTAAGGTAAATACTGTACGCATTGGTGAGTGATAAGACAAGACAGCGCAATTTGAATTTAAAGGGGCCGGATGCAAAACCAGCTGGTGTTCCCTCATGGCACAAAAACTACCCAGGGGCTTTGTTTCATTCATGCATGTTTGCGTAATCTCACATTTTCAGGCGGCCTCCTTTTTCATGAGCTTATTTAACACGCGGTGCCCACCTGCTGATGTCACGGCCTGGTGCTCCTCTAAACAAACGTCCACACGGCTTTCCTTGATCATTTCAGATATTAACTAGCTTCCCTAAAAAAAATTGGAGCCACACTGCCTAACCAAACAAAAAGCATTAAAAAAAAAACAAGGGCTGCATCCCAAACCATTAGATTATAGCCTCTAAGTACTAACACTAGCAACTAATCCTTAACCTTTCATGGGGTCAACTGTTAGATCTCTATGCAGTTAGTGAACTTCTGCTTCAGCAGCATTTGCCCAATTCCACCGTCCTTACCCAGGGGAAGGGGAAGTGACATAACCAACAGCTGTTCTTCTTTAAAGTTCAGTGCAGGCCAAACAAAAGCACATACCACCACCTACTGTATATTGTCAAACAACATTGTGCCCAAATAAAGACATTTAAAGAGGAAAAAAAGAAACATCCAAATGATCCTTCACATTTCCCTTTATTTTATCTCAACAACAATTTCATAAAGCTACAGTATGCAACTTAGCCATGTGGCTTAAGTTTCTACTAAATGAAGCAAAAGCACAAACTGCCTTCATTTAGGCCATTTACTGAGGAGGCTCTTTAATCATGTGACTGAGCTGTGGTGACGACAACATGTATTTTGTCACTTTTATAAAGTTTGGCTTGTGCAGAATCTTAATTTTTTTAAATTATTTTTATTATTAAATGTGCACCTGTCAATCAACAGTGGTTGCGCATGAATCACTCCAGGGTGGGGGCGAGGGGGGTGGGGAGATTGGCGCAGTGGCTTATGGGATGGCACATAGCTCCTAATCGCCAGTGAGTTAGCATCAGAGGTCCCTATGCTAAAGTGGCTATGATAGTTAGCATACAGGCCACTTTGATTGATTGGGTTTATTTGAGTGATTATTTACATTAATATTATTACAGTGCAAAAAATAAATAAAAAAAACTCAAAAGGAGTAGGCCGAAGCAAGAAAGCTTATAAGTGCCTACCCCCATATTCAAAATTAATTTACATTCCGGATACAGTAATACAACAGCTCATGTTTACATACAATATAACACTTTACAAATTCCTAAATTGTACAATTACAATTGTCCGCGTTAACTTTACATATAACAACATTGTTAAAGAAAAAAATTTCATGTTTTACAAAAAGCAAATCACTTTCCCTAACTCCTTCCTAACCGACAACCCAATTCGGATGCTTCTTATCATGGCGGACGCTGACGCACATCCGGTTTGGCGTAAGACCTCTTACCAATTTACTGGTTTCGGATGGAGCACAGGTCACACTCTAATACACACTCACACGCTGTGGCATTGTTTCAATAAGCTTCTGCAATGTTAAAAGATCCAGTGGTGCGAATATGTTTCACCAAGAGCTTGTACATTCTCAACAGGGTTAAGATCTGGACTCTGTGGCGGCCAATCCATGTGTGAAAATGATGTCTCATGCTCTCATTTTCTGCCTTCATTAGGCCCAAAGCGCTTTAAAGCAAGGAACCACTCACCCATTCACATTCATGCACCAATGTACGCAGACACTGGAGGCAAGGTGGGGGAAGTGTCTTGCCCAAGGACATAACGACAGTGGGCACCTTCAGGAGCTGAGAACCACTAACCTTCCGATCATGAGACGACTCGCTCTACCAACTGCTCCATCGGCCCTTTCTGAAACCACTTCCTCCTTCCTTCTCCTATACTCCCACTTATTCCTTTGTAAAGGCTTTTCCACTGCCATATAAAATAATTTGAGGTCTCATTGCTGCTTTCTTTTTTATTAACAAATATCTATATGAAAATCGATTATAAAATTGTTTCACGCTCTTAAATAAACGTGGAACTGAAGTTGTTTAGTGCCCGTTGCTCGTGGGCTGCTCTCCAGTGTAACACAGACCTGTTTAGTCTGCAGTGATGCTGACTCGCTGTGACGGAGCTGATCAGACACTTCTCCTGCTGGGAACGTGCATTTGAAGTGTTAGTGCTTAGGGAAAGGAAGGAGGAAGTACTTTTGGAATATGCCTGTGCCATCAGGGAAGAAAAAAATCCATAGTCATAGATGGTTACTCAGAATGTTTGGGCACAGAGTGTTTCTGAACCTAGACCTGATCTAACAGTTTGCCAAAGATATTCTAAGATATTGAAACATCCAGAATAAAACACATGTTGAAGGTAATCACAGAACTGTTGTCACTATCATCATCGCATTCTTTCTCTACTTTACATGTACTTTTCTAAGGTCTACATTTTCAACGGGACTTCAGGAGACAGCCTGCACCAGTTCAAATCCGTGCGTGACTTCTCCAACTCCTCTGGGCTCGACAGCAGCTCTGCCGTCAGACTGAACATCGAATGGACTGGACCTGGAAGCGCCGTTTACAACAACCATCTGTTCTACGTTACACACGATGAAGATGTGCAGGTACTGTGAAACACTCCATTAAATGATGATCATGGTGGTGGTAGCAGGTGGAGCTGGTGTGTTTGAATGTGAGTAAACAGGTAATGAGTTAAGTTTTGTCTTATTTTGAAATGTATAAATCCACGGTCACGTACTCATCAACATTTAGCATCAGTTTTGTACTGTAACTGCCCAGAGACTACAGGCATAAATCAGCATTTTTGCTATAACTTGGTCCCATACATCTTTCCTTTTTGGTCAATGTTAAAATCTGTCCCCATTTCAAAACAAAACGAAAAAACATGACATACAGCAATGCATTGACCAAGACAAAGTCAGGAAAGGTGCTTTGTGACATGACTGCTAATTCACGTACAGTAATCATTGTTCAACAGATGTTGAACAAAGACACACAGTGTTAATTGGAAAATGGACCAATCAATAAGTCAAACATAAGTGGATTACAGACAGTGCCGACATACATGCAGCAAATATTTATAAATAGAATAAGAGGAAAATGTGACTTTGCTCTGCCCAATCCCGTCAGATCTTGGAAGCTAAGCAGGGAAGGGCCTGGTCGGTACTTGGATGGGAGACTGTTTGGTGACACCAGGAAGCCTAGAGAATGTAGAGAGTGAGTAAGTGGTTGGTGGTGGTCAGAGGGGCCGATGACACGGACTGGCTGCCTCACTTCCGTCAGTCTACCCCAGGGCAGCTGTGGCTACAACAGTAGCTTACCACCACCGAGTATGGAGTGAATGAATAATGACGACAGTGTAGCGCTTTGAGAAACTTGGTAATACAGGCTTGTAAAGCGCAATACAAGTGTAAGGCATTATTATTATTATTATTACTACTACTGGTAAAATGGCTATTCAATGTACTTCTCGAGGAGAATGCAGCATCCCAAAATGTAGAACTGCTTTCAGTAAATCAGCCGTCTCCATATTGAGTAAGTGGAACAAACTGCCAAACAGAGACTATACATACAAAACATTTGCACATTTAAAGCAGTATTAAGTAACTCGTGCCCCTAGAGGCCATGAGCGCCACTGCAGGTGTCGTAGAATTTTGTGGTTTTTTTACTCATTAATTGTCCGTGAGAGTAAATACTACGCTGACAGAAAAGAAAAAGGGACAGAGGGATATTGTACATCCAATTACACAATGGAGATCTTTTTTTTCCACTCAAACTCGGCTGTAAATACTGTTTAAGTGGCGCTAGCCCGCTGTTAGCTTTGCCCGTTAGCCTGTTAGCTTCTTCTTCGTGATTCCATTAGTGTGTATTGGTGACTCCGACCCGGAGGCAGGGAAGTTGCAATTGTGGTTTCCTGGCCAGAGACACCAGGGGGAGATGAAAGACCCCCCAATCATCCCATTAACACTTGTATTACCCCCAGAGGGACTACGAAAAGGATTTATTAAGGTAAACACGTTACTTAGTACTGCTTTAACTATGGCTTCTAGAAAATCAAATTTACACTCATGATCAATAACGGTGAGATGAGGGAGTGTCTGTTCACCTGGTCAAAGGATTTGTGGAACATGGTGAGAAATAAAGTTATTGTCTGATTTTGAACATGATAATGTTTAAATCTAATTTCAATTAAATGTATGTATATATTGATGTTATAATGTATAAATCCATGGTCACATACTATATGTTAGGAATCAGTTTTGCAGTGTAACTGCCCAGGGCTACAGGCGGAAATGAGCATTTTTGCTATAACCTTTTTGGTCAATTTTGAATCCTGCACTATCCCTGTTTAAATAAGTCAGGGAAGATGCTTTGTGACATGACTGCTAATTTACAGATTGATGTTGAACAAAGAGACACAATGGTTGTAATTGGAAAATGGACCAATCAATAAGTTAAACATAAGTGGAGCCCTTGGAGAAAGGTAAAAATGGGCAAAAAAGCGGAGGCACTCCGAAGGTAAATTAAAAGTCCTTTATTAAAGAGGGACGCCCACAGGATCTTTGTCAGGGCATAGAGAATCAATTGTGCCCAGGTGTGCTTAAATATACACAAGTCATGTGACAAAAAATGGCATGTGAACACCACATGATAGCCAAACAGGGATAAATACATACACATACCCACAAGTCGACAGAGGATGTGTCGACATGAGGTCAATAAACCTACAGAGTGTCAACATAAAGAGCAAAATAGGTAAAAGGTAGGTGAGAATGTCACACATATGAGTTCAATACAAAATACAGTTCAATATTTACAAAAAACACTTGCGCAAGTGTGTTACAAAAGTGAGTACAAAAGAGGGACATAAGCACGGGACCAACATATCACCACTAAAGAAAAACAGAATAATCCAGGTCCTGATCTCATTGAGACCAGGAAATTTGGTAGCTTTCAGGGTTTCTATCCAAAAGGTTTCCCTTTGAGAGAGGAGAGACAACTCGATCACCACCTCTAATGTTGGATGGAACGGCGTCTATGACCATAACTTTGAGGAGATTGATTTTGCATGAAACAGAGGATTGAAAATGTCGAGCAATAGGATAGTTAAGGTTATTACTCCTTATGGCGTATTTGTGTTCAGAGAAGCGGTCTTTTAAGCGTCTTTTTGTCCGGCCTATGTAAAAACATCCACAGGAGCAGTCCAGCCTGTAAATGACACAGGTGGTGTTGCAGTTCGCAAAGTGGCGGTTGAGTCTTTAAAAATAGTTGTTTTGTTTATGTAATAATACATTGAACTTGTATAGCGCTTTTTTGGACACTCAAAGACGCTTTACATGGGGAACAACAAAACAAAAAAACAAAAAAGGGGTTTACGGAAAAGCTAGTTTGAACATGTGGGTTTTGAGTACTGATTTAAAGGTAGGTAGTGAGTCAGAGTTTCTAATGGGCTGTGGGAGTGAGTTCCAGAGGGTGGGGGCGGCGATGGCAAAGGCTCGGTCCCCCAAGGTCCGGCGGTTGGTGCCGGCTGAGCGGAGGTGGCGGGTGGGCTGGTGTTGTTGCAGGAGCTCAGTGAGGTAGGGCGGGGCCAGGTTATGGAGGGACTTGTAGGTGAGGAGGACAGTGTTGGGTGTAACGAGTTACAAAGAAACGCGTTACACTAACGAAACTACTTTCTCAGGGAAAAAAGTAGAGTAACGCGTTAGCTACCGTCAATTTAGTAACGTAATGCCGTTTATTTTTCAATCCGCCGCAACGTTACTTTTTGTTTACTATGGGCAGATGTCACCGTGACAGTCATCTGCTGGGCGCTTGCGCACACGACTCGCGCGCGCGAGTTCTCACTCCGCATGAGAGACAGTCAGAGGCTGGCCGCAGGTGGTGGCGGCAAAAAGACGACGAGCGACAATGGCAAGCGAAAATCAGCCAACAACGAGGCTAACATTTGAGGGATGGAGGTATTCTCACTACTTCGAACTTGTTGAGACTAAGGGGAAGAATGTAAGTGTAAGGTGTACACTGTGCAGAGTCCTGCACGGGTCCATTTTTGGAGACCCGTACCCACCCGCACCCATCCGCTACAGCACTTACCCGCCCGTAAACCCGTGATTATATCAAGAGTTAAATCCGTACCCGCCCGGACCCGTTAACATTCTACCCGTTACCCACCCGTGCCCGTGATAAATCACCCAAATTAAAAGCATTATATTGAATCACTTTATTTTTTTCGATGCGCATCTGAACGAAGCAACGTGACGCTATTGAGGGTTGAATGCAAACTGATAATACATCGGTGCGGTTGATTCCTGTGTATTGTCAATGTAAGTGCGCGCACATGTGCGGGTGATGAGTGTGCATGGCGGCAGGTGCCTTGGAGCTGTGGGAATCAGCGGCAATGCGCACCCGCTGTTCAGAGCGCCTGAGGAGGCCGGAGGAGTAAAAACACAGATTCGCGAAAAATGTATTGAATTTGGAACATCATAACCACTCGGAGACACTGCCTGGAAAGAGGAGCAGCAGCGGTTTGAAATGCCTTTCCCGAGCCCAGGCATTCGGATCAGAGGAATCATATGGAAACACGTGCGCGATTAAAATAAAGGATGCACTGGATTACAAACATGTTTTTAAGTGGATTTTATCATGACATGATCGCTGGACAGACAGGTAGGCTACTACACACTCCAAACCCACACGTATTGAAATAATATCCAGGAGAGGGAGAGAGGAAAGCGGCTCGCCTCTTTCCTCTCTCCCTCTCTATTTGCCTCAAATGTCAGAGAAATGTAGGCTCGTAAAACTATACTGTCACCAAAGAAGCAACAGCACGTTGCTGTTATGTCCTTAATAGTAGAACTTCCATAACACATTTAGGAACAAAGTCGAGCAACATAAAAGTAACACAAAAGTAACGTAAAAGTAACGAGTAACGTAATAAGTTACTTTCTTTAGAGAGTAACTAAGTAAAGTAACAGGTTACTTTTTAAAAGAAGTAACGAGTAATGAGAAAAGTTACTTTTTAAAAGTAACTTACCCAACACTGGAGGAGGAGGAGCTTGTATTGAATCCGATATTGAACGGGGAGCTAGTGGAGCTGTTGGAGGACGGGGGTGATGTGTTCTCTGGACCCGGTATGGGTGAGGAGGCGGGCGGCAGAGTTCTGGATGTATTGCAGTTTTTGGAGGTGAGTGGTGGGAAGTCCATAGAGGAGGCTAGGGGCGGAGGCGGGCACTGTTGCGGAGGTGGAAGAAGGATATTTTAGTGATGTGGTTAATGTGTGTTTGGTATGAGAGGGTGGAGTCCATTATGATGCCGAGGTTGCGTACAGAGGGGGAGGGGGTGACATTGTGACCGTCGATGAGGAGGGTAAAGTTCTGGACAGAGGAGAGGAGAGATTTGGGGCCAGTGATGAGGAGTTCAATGTGACAGCAGTGTTTGCAGGAGCCACAATGGTAAGTACCTATTGGTTTTCGGAAGAAAGGTCTTTTTCAGAGGGCAGGTAATTCTTTACCAAGAGGTCCTTAAAGGGATACTTCGGGATTTTTGACATAGGGCCTCATTTCCTAGTTATCCAGAGCGTTGTTGATGTCTGGAGATATTTTTTCTTAAATTCATGCAGTTCTTATATTTGAAGAGTCTAGTGGCGCTAGGCTAGGGCAAGGCTAAAGCATTTCTATGGTATCAGTTAGCCTGTATTAAAAACAGTCTGACCCACTCCACAGTGCACCTGAGGTAAATCACTTATAACGCCAGACTAACCATATAAATGTCTGTGTTAATAGAATCACTTTTTGAAATATAACTGACCTTGTATCACATGAATTATCGCATTTTGAGGGACTATTTTCTCGCATATCACTCCGCCGCTGCGTTAGCTTACAGCCACGAAGCTGATGCTGCTCAAATATAAGTTATTTTAAATGCAAAATGGTTAAACTTAACCTATCGACACAGACATTTATATGGTTAGTCTGGCGTTATAAGTGATTTACCTCAGGTGCACTGTGGAGTGGGTCAGACTGTTTTTTAATGCGGGCTAGCGTTTACCATAGACATGCTTTAGCCTTGCCCTAGCCTAGCGCAACTAGACTCTTCAAATATAAGAACTGCATGAATTTAAGAAAAAAATATCTCCAGACATCAACAACACTCTGGATAACTAGGAGATGAGGCCCTATGTCAAAAATCCCGAAGTATCCCTTTAAATGTGGGTGCTCTGCGTGTAGCAAAAGATGGGGGATCATTAAAGACTGGAGCAAGAGTGTTGTCACTTTGAGAATGTCCCAATTGCTTTTTATAATGTCTTTGACGGCATCAGACAAATGGCTATGTCTTGTTGGAAAAAATATTCTGTTGTTGATGGAGGACCTTTGCCTCTTGTTGAAAAGTTGTGTTCTTTGTGGATTACAGTCCCGACATAAATGCAGCAGTGGTGAAATAGTCAGATTTTGTATTCCACCTTTCTTACCAATATCCTACTGTGATATTTATAAGCAGAAATAAAGGTAAATTGATGAACCTGACCACTCTTTTCGCAGGTGGTGAAATTCGACCTGACCGGCGGATTTGTCACCGACGTCGCCATGTTTCCTTTGGCCAGCGTCTCTCCCGTCTACAGCCTCAGCCCGGGGACCGTCGCTGATCTCTCCGCGGACGACGAGGGCTTGTGGCTCCTGTTCGCGTCCAGTGAGAGCGAGCCCAACATCAACCTGGCCAAGCTGGACCGCGCCTCGCTGGACATCGAGCAGATATGGGACACGCGGTGCCCGAGGGAGAACGCGGAGGCAGCGTTCGTCGTCTGCGGCGTCGTGTACGTGGCCTACAACACGCGCCTGCCCAGTCGATCCAGGATCCAGTGTGTCTTCGACGTCAACGGGATGGTGCTGAATGAAGAGGCTCCTTTGATATACTTCCCGCGGAGGTATGGGGCCCACGCCAGTCTGAAGTACAACCCGGAGGAAAAGCAGCTCTACGGGTGGGACGATGGGTATCAGATCATCTACAGACTGACGATGAAGAGGAAACTGATGGTGGGGAAGCGGGCTTAAAGGAAAATATTTGAAGCGTGGACTGTGTGTAATTATATTTGGCTTGCAGATCTGTTTTCCCACATGTGGCCCGTGGTCTGGTTCAGAGAAGCGAGACCCGGGGAAGATTAGTTAGAAGAGCATTAGTCAGTGACTCATGAGGTTCTAAATAAAACAAGAAAAAACAAATAAACAGTGGCATATTTAATTTAAGTGAGTTAGATTCTGTCAAAGCAATTTTTGTGTTGTACAAAACCTGTACCTTGTTTTACTGTCAAATCTTTGCTCCTTACCACCTGCTTCTGTTTGCTCCTTTGAGTCCCTCCCTGGCTTCTTCTCAGTTGCTTATATGATTGGGACAGTGCAAGATATTGATCACACAGAATCAGAGGTGGTCAGTGAAGAAGTAAATGTAAAAAAAATACTTTGGAGATTTAAATTAAAAGGGAAGGTAGATGATTTTCATTCGATACGGGATCCGTTTCTGGAGTACTTTAAAGGGATACTTCAGGATTTTTGACATAGGGCCTCATTTCCTAGTTATCCAGAGTGTTGTTGATGTCTGGAGATATTTGTTTTCTTAAATTCATGCAGTTCTTATATTTGAAGAGTCTAGTGGCGCTAGGCTAGGGCAAGGCTAAAGCATTTCTATGGTAACAGTTAGCCTGCATTAAAAACAGTCTGACCCACTCCACAGTGCACCTGAGGTAAATCACTTATAACGCCAGACTAACCATATAAATGTCTGTGTCGATAGAATAATTTTTGAAATATAACTGACCTTGTATCACATGAATCACTGCATTTTGTGGGACTATTTTCTCGCAGATCACTCCGCCGCTGCGTTAGCTTAAAGCCACGAAGCTGATGCTGCTCAAATATAAGTTATTCTAAATGCAAAATGGTTAAAATTATTCTATTAACACAGACATTTATATTGTTAGTCTGGTGTTATAAGTGATTTACCTCAGGTGCACTGTGGAGTGGGCCAGACTGTTTTTAATGCAGGCTAACTGATACCATAGAAATGCTTTAGCCTTGCCCTAGCCTAGCGCCACTAGACTCTTCAAATATAAGAACTGCATGAATTTAAGAAAAAAAATATCTCCAGACATCAACAACACTCTGGATAACTAGGAAATGAGGCCCTATGTCAAAATCCTGAAATATCCCTTTAATAAGTTCCAGCAAGCAAGTGTGTGATTGGGTAATAAATGAATGGCCTGACCCCCCCTGCAAAGTAATTTTTCATGCGTCTTACTTAAACAGACTCGTACTTTCTACTTTGAGCCATATTTGAGCTGTTGTGTCTGTACTTTTAATCAAGCAACAAAATCAAGTACTTTGAACACCACTGTACACGAGACGCAGAATTGTAGCCACCAGCAACGGTCCGTGTGCCCTTCCTTCCTGCATGCCACCTCACTCGGCAACTGAGTGAGGTGGCATGCAGTCTGATGAGGTCAAACCCACTGCGCCACCCGTGTTCACTCACAATGGCTTGTAAAATACACAAAGCAATTCTAGAAATGCCCAGGAACACAAGGAACTGCACACTGCGCCCTGTAATTGGCCCAGTGGACTGGTTTGTAGCAATTAGTATCGCCAAGTTATACTGTAACACATGCAACTTTAGTGTGGGTCTATATCTAAATCTACGTATGTGTGCCGTCAAAGCTAAAAATGGCAGGTATTCTTATTGGCAGAGCGCACTTTAGTCTCGCTTGGAGAAAAAAAGGGGTGGGCTGAGGCGCGGTGCTACGAACAACGTTGACTACAAAGAGTGGCGCTTCCTTTTCACCCTACAAACTATTTCTTCCACTGTGAGTCAAACACTGTCCATCTCCCGAATATATCGTGGGGTCACGATCTAGCCCCACCCCTCCCCTACTCCCCTGAGTAGCGGAAAATATTCCAATTCTGGTACGGTCTATAGGAAGTAAAGCTTGGGGAGGGACCACTGCTTTGCATAACATCGCTATGGAGACTTTTTTTTCCTAATCGTCATTTTTACTCCCCTATCCACACATACTGTAGCTTAACAGGTCAAATCTCTGTGATCACCGGTGTCACAGTATATCCATGCATGTGTTTCTTACATTTAAAGGGGGGGGTATTATGTAAAATCGACTTTTTCAAGCTTTATATCAGGTTATTATGTCATTCCCTCATTAAACACATGCCTGGAGTGTTGCCTTGGCTCATTCACATATTTTTGAGTAATCAGTAAAAACTTAGACGGCAGCCATTTTAGGTGTAGCTATGCCTCAGTCCTCCTAGGAACGGCCCCACCTCCTGGAGACGCCTCTGGACCTTTCGTCACCAGCCAAGCCACCAACCACTGCTCCTCAGCTCAGCAGAGCCCCCTCCCCGCACAGTAGTGTTGTTTAGATGCCACAGCAGTGTGCTGAAGGGGGCGTGTCGGAAAGCTTCTTAAAGAGACAGAGGCCTATTTCAAGACGTTCAGTACAGCCATTTTGAGAGAGCAATTTTATTCAAGGCAGTTATTTTAATTTACTGCATATACAGACCAACAGAAGGTTACGTCATCATTGTAGTATGCTATAGACTGGTGCTATGTGATTGAAAAAAGCATAATACCCCCTCTTTAAATATATTTTTGCACTTTTAATAGTATAAACTACATTCTGATCAAACTTTATTTTTTTAAAGGGCTGTTACAAAAATGATGTTTCAATCAAGATTTTATGCTTAAGTGTTTCATTTCAGAGGAGCAGGAGACACAGATTGAATAAAACGCTCAATAGGCTGGATCAGCAGCTGGCTGTGCTCATAGGCCCCATCTGAAACGAGCAGATTGGTGAGAGGTCTTACGCCAAACCGGATGTGCGTCAGCGTCCGCCATGATAAGAAGCGTCCGAATTGGGCTGTCAGTTAGGAAGGAGTTAGGGAAAGGAGCCTCGATGCTAACTATCATAGCCACTTTAGCATAGTGACCTCTGGTGGTCCCTTACCGGCGATTAGGAGCTAAGTGCCATCCCATAAGCCACCGCGCCGCATGCCCGCCCTCCTTAAAGAAGAAGAAGAACAGCTGTTGGTGATGTCACTTCCCCTTCCCCTGGGTAAGGACGGTCGAATTGGACAAATAGCTCTGAAGCTCTAGTTCACTAACTGCATAGAGATCTAACAGTTGACCCCATGAAAGGTTTAGGATTAGTTGCTAGGGTTAGTACTTAGATGCTATAAATTGATGGTTTTGGACGCAGCCATATTGCTGTTCTCTAGTCTGCTTCCAGACAAAAGGTGCAGAGGAGGTACAGTGTGAACAGGCTGTTCGTGATTTTGTTATTCTTACCTGTCTCTCCTTCTTCAACTCTCAACCCCACATCTGCTGCGCTCCTACAGTAGTCTCTTCGCTGATGTCCACGCGGGCGCAAACAGAATGCCCATGTGACATGTAGCCGACTCGCCGTGATGTGCAGCGCGGGCTGTAACTTTGCAAAAGCAGATCCTTTATAATGAGAAGGACCGCTCATTGATCTGCTGTTGTAGATCTGCTGTTGTGGATCTGCTTTATTAAGCGTGGTCTAAAGAGGCTGCAGCAGCGCACAGTGATTCTGGTGGAAACTGCTCTCGCTCTTATGCTGCCCCTCGAACAATGCCACCGTCGGCCATATCAAAATCCGCCACTGCTTGCAAGCGATAACTTGTTGTGGTGCTCCTCATTTTTGTGGTGTTACAACTATTTGTTGCATTGTTGCATCCTTAACCGTAACCTTAAAAGTACTTGCAAATGTATTTTTGATTGTAGTTTACGATTTGAGTGATATCTTTGAAGCCAGAACTTTACAGTGCAGTGCATTTGCTTCAGATATGAGGTACAGTATGAAAGGACAGGCCGCTGATGTCGTCCTGATGGTCCTTCCCTCGCGTTCGATCGCTTGTCTCATTGGGCGGTCTCGCGTCTTTAATCACGTATCTCGCTTGTCAGAATCGTTTTGTCTGTGGCCTCATACGAGCGGGAGCTTATCGATTGTGGATAAACGTCGTTATGTGTGTGGTCTGTCCACTTTGTATCGCGCAAAATATTTGAAAGGCCCCTACTGTGTACCAGGCCTAAGTTAAAAAGTACAAACTCTAAACTTTCCTTTAGTGCCATAGGAGACACAGAAGCAAAAACATGGGGAGGAAAAGCTATAGCTGGAAGAATACACTTCTCCATATTAATTGCCATGGCGTCTTATCGGAGTGTATAAATGTGTCAGAAACACCTTGAGCGCGTTAATTAACATGCTAATGGGATGTGAGAGGAAAGTTTCTTGACACCGAAAGGTCTTCGGGCAATGAGCCACATGCCCAGAGTGTTTACCCACAGCTGGAGTTTATGTTGTTTTTAATGAATCTCTGAGTCGATGCTTAGAGGAACATTAACGCAAATGTTTTAGGCCAGTATTGTTTCATTGTGTTCAAATGACCTTGTGTGAAGCTGATTCAAGTCACTCTTTTTATCTTAAATGCCCTGATACGCTTTTACTTTTCTTCTTTGCTTACAAACAATGAACGAAGGAGCATGTAGCGGTGAAGAAGAAGAAGAAGAAGAAGAAGAAGAAGAAGAAGAAGAAGAAGAAGAAGAAGAAGAAGAAGAAGAAGAAGAAGAAGAAGAAGAAGAAGAAGAAGAAGAAGAAGAAGAAGAAGAACTTTATTTATATAGCGCCTATTAGTAGTTTACTATTAGCATGTTTTACAAGTTTCAGGTATAGTAGTTGGCACAGTGATGCTAACAACAAGTATCTGTTAGTTCAGTGTTAGTTATTGTAAAAGGTCTTTTAGCTTCATTTTTTTTACACAGCACAAATCTTAGTTTAGTTGGTCACTTTGTAATAATATTGCCAGATCCTCGGGGTAGGGGGTACTCTGAGTATAAACTGGGAACCACTTTGTTAGTTCATGATAAAAATGCTTTATAATTAGTGCTGGAGAAGGCTTTTCACAGTGGTCCCACTCTCCCATCATCAATACAAGATCTTGGTGAAAAATTAAAACCCAACTGGATCTTTTGACATTGCAGAAGCTTATTGAAATAATGCCACCGCGAACGCTTGCTGTAATCGAAGATAAGGGCGTCCAACAAAATATTAGAGCTTGTGACATTTTTTTGACAATAGTCAAAATAGTTCCCCTTTTTATCCGCTTAGAAAATCCACACTGTTTAATTTTGTGTAATTATACTTTATAGTGTAACACTTCACGTAACCATATTTAAATAGGGAAAACGTGGAAGAGTTTGGTAGCTTCTATCTTCACCTCGTTTGGAGCTATAGAGGAGAAGAGAGAGGCTAAATGCTAACGCCGTCTGTGCTGTGTTTACGTTACTGAAGGCACACGTGAAGACCAGACAGGTACAAATGAACTCGTCTAAGCTAAGGTAAGAACATATCTCAGTATGTAAAAACGGTGGCCTATTCCTTTAAGCTCGTGCATGACGGCACTTCAGACCCGAAGTAACAACTTTATGAGTGACAGTGCAGGATTTTAGAGGCAGTTGTGGTGAACAGGTCTGGGCTCATTCTACACATTAGGACATGGCTGGAACATGTAAGGGGATGAAAATACTTACTTTTAACATTTTTAAATTCTGTATAGTTCCTTTAAGTAGTTATTCAGTGTTCATTATGATTTACCGGTTAGCATTAATTGATCTTTTATTAAAGAGGGGGTATTATGCTTTTTTCAATCACATAGCACCAGTCTATAGCATACTACAATGACGTAACCTTCTGTTGGTCTGTATATGCAGTAAATTAAAATAACTGCCTTGAATAAAATTGCTCTCTCAAAATGGCTGTACTGAACGTCTTGAAATAGGCCTCTGTCTCTTTAAGAAGCTTTCCGACACGCCCCCTTCAGCACACTGCTGTGGCATCTAAACAACACTACTGTGCGGGGAGGGGGCTCTGCTGAGCTGAGGAGCAGTGGTTGGTGGCTTGGCTGGTGACGAAAGGTCCAGAGGCGTCTCCAGGAGGTGGGGGCGTTCCTAGGAGGACTGAGGCATAGCTACACCTAAAATGGCTGCCGTCTAAGTTTTTACTGATTACTCAAAAATATGTGAACGAGCCAAGGCAACACTCCAGGCATGTGTTTAATGAGGGAATGACATAATAACATGATATAAAGCTTGAAAATGTCGATTTTACATAATACGCCCCCTTTAAGGCTAAATAAGGTGTAGTTATTATAAACTGAAAACTTCTGTCTTCAAGTCTGCAACATACTAATTATGTTTTTTTTTTTGGCGTCTCATTTCAAAATCCAATTTCCTGTCTTAAATGATATGGTGCCAAAAGTAAAACAGCTGAGGCAGTTTTGCGTGAATCTTTTTAATCCAAAAAAATCATGTCACAAAACACGTCACATCCCATGAGAGGAAAACAACGGGCAAAAAGACAAAGACCATTAAGTTCTGTGTGCTTTTTCTCCGCATTACCTGCACCCCACGCTACGTAATCATAATGAGCCTGTCAACTCGTAATTATGATCGAGATGAAAGGGCACAACTGTTGCTGTCAGTCACCATTTTCTCAGGTTTCTATATATTACAAATACAAAATGATCCATATAGAAAATAGTCTGTTTAGTGCTATCGTAACAGCTGGAAGGGAAACGGTGTCGTATAAACAGACGCAAAGCTACGAAGGTCGGGGGATAGTCCATAAAATTAGGAAATTGAATCAACAGGCGTCTCTACTATGAAAACACGAGCACGAGAGGAAACCATTTCAGAAGCACAGAGTGAAAAGAAGCCCGTGAATAAAATATAGATCAATCATTTGTTATAAACTGTACAGTTCCCATAGAGGCGTTGAAGTACTTTCCATGACTTGGAATAAAGGATGTGTACGGATCATGTGTTTTGAATTAATGAATGTGTTCATTAGACCTTTGTTTTGATCTTTTTGAGGGAAGTCCTGGCCCTATTGTACATGTTTTTAGTGGTA
Source organism: Neogobius melanostomus (assembly GCA_007210695.1). Lineage (NCBI taxonomy): Eukaryota > Metazoa > Chordata > Actinopteri > Gobiiformes > Gobiidae > Neogobius > Neogobius melanostomus. The sequence goes on from VHKM01000887.1 coordinate 256,725, forward strand.
GTAGAAACCAGAGCACCTGGAGGTATAGCTCACGCTCAGCTGTTTGAAATATGAAAAAATGTGTGGTAAAGAAAGTGAGAGAGAGGTCAGGTCAGGATGTTTTGATCGGCCTGGAGCGCCCTGAGTTGCAGAGACGTTGGGGAGACTGCCGTGACCGACAGTCTCCGCAACATCTCCGCAACTCGGACTGACTGTGCGCATACAAAGGTCCTATTTGACCAGCCTCGAGGCTAGTTGGAGACTCGAGTTGACGCTGGTCACGAGATGTCTCTGCATAGTTTCTAAGAGGTCCACGCCGTCTCAAGCAGTTATGGCAACATGGCGAACACTATTTGTTGTCCTCAACCTGTGAGACGTTTCTGTGACGTCCCTGCAATTTCACCCAAGACCTGTCGGATACGTGGAAAAAAAGTCTCAGCTGAAATCAAACCGGTTCGTTTTCACCGAGACTACCTGGAGACTCAACTCGAGTCTCCAACTAGTCTCCAGGCCGGTGAGACAGGCCCTTAAAGTGCATATGACAGACTTTAATGCTCTTGAAAATATTAGTTATTTAGATGGATTACATCAGTTGCAAGTTCATCAGTTGCATAGTTATACATTTTTTCACTGAAGCAGCAATTTTAATGAAGAAATGTTGGGCAGAAAAGTTATTTTTATTTGAATTTTTAAGCTGCTGACAGGAAGTGCACTGCAAAAAGTAAATATCAAGCATTGGCTTAAATGTCTTGAATTGAGGAAATGTATCTTGTTGTGAGCGGTTTTCACTCATTTAAACTTTTTTCCTGGTCTGACCAAGTTTACTTTGCTAGTTTGAGGACATTTCAGACTGGTTCTAAGTTAAATCTTGCTTTAAATAAGAAAGTAAAATTGCCAATGAGATAAGACCGATTTTCTTGCCCCATTGGCAAAGAAAATTACTTGAAATAAAGACAAGATGTATTGAAATGAGTCAAAAACATCTCAAAACAAGCTAAATAATCTAGGTCAAATGGCTAAATACATCTTACCTAGTCAAAACAACTCAAATTTGGATTATTATGCTCAAATTGAAACATTTATACTAATCTAATTAATTACTTTTTGCAGTGTGACCTAGAAGAAGGTAACATTCCATATCAGTTTGACTCACTCATTTCCCATTGACTTGGGACATGGTTGCACGGCAACAGTTTAAAATTGTTTATCTTCCTCTATGTCACTTCCTGTCGGTGTCCAATAAGGAAGTGAAAACATAAACATCACAAAAATGGTCAAACTAAAGAAAACGGGGTATAATCTTTAGCAAAATCTTAAATATAATCGTGTTAACTGTGTTTTAGCAAAAATTGTGTCTAATGTGTCATGTGCACTTTAAAGGCCTTATACCTGATTTTTTGACTGCAAACAATGAAAGAGGAAGGCATTAAATTAAAATAACTTTTAACTCAGAACTTTCCTAATATATTTGTAGCATCCTTCACAGGGACAAGTTTATTGGCACATTTCACAACTTGCAGGGTCACTTTCACAAAAATGCTAGAAAATAGCCTGAAAGTTCATAAAATTTATACCAATGTTTTATAATTTGACGCACACTGTTTCCCCCCACAAACGTTTGAGTTAACAATATACTAAAGAAGAACAAAACAGATTTCATTCCATTTCTAGAAGTAAAATCTGGCATAGCTCCTTTAACGGCAGGCTAGCAACTCTATGGCAGCGTGACGACTACACTGTTGAGCGCAGAACTGCTCAGATGGGTCTGATGTTTGATTATGGGTATTTTTCTGGCCGCGGGGACGTCATAATAAAAAATCTCAAAAAAAGTTGATCTATCATGATATGTCTCCTGTCGGTGGTCCTCCATGAAATGCTCCTCCTAATTTTTCTCCCAAGATGCATCTGCTATGTGTTTAAAATCAGTACCTTGTGTACCGTATGTGGATAAAAGCTGAAAGCAGTTGATTTCGCGTGACATTTCAAACAAAGCGCGGGTCCTGCGGCGAATGCCTTTAGTCTGGAGGGAGACCGTGAAAATGAGGCTATTTTTACACTTTCGATCCGATGCTTTGATGGATTACGTCAAGCGCGCAGACAATAATGCACTGACTCATTGGCGGCGAAACAAGTGCCAATTAGAGAAATGCCAGTGCTGCAGAGGCCCGACCCCGGCTCCACCTCCTCCTACACGCTGTTTACTGCCCGGTCAGCTGCCAAACAACCCCTCTGAACAATGTGTACCTGGTATCTCTCTCTTAGGTAGTTTTACTTTTACTTCATTTATTCATTCTGTCCCTCTATGTCAGGGGTCTCCAACTGTTTTTAACCCGGCGAGCTGCTTTTACGCAACAAGAACATACGGGACCCCTTGGGGTGCTCAAGGACATAGCAGGGGGCACTTGGAACTATTTCAGATTGAACATTATTTTGAAAGGAAAAGCTATATTTTGCTGTAAAATGTACAGTTTGGGGAGTATTTCAGGTTTATTTTGAGGACAACTTTGTATTTTTACTTACAAATAGTCCTTTTGACTGACTGCTTTCCGCATAAACTGCAACAAGTCTTGAGGGACGGGGTACACAGAGTACCACTAAAGGGTCCGAGGGGTCTACAAGACAGAAAAGGTTGGGAACCACCACTGTTCTAGACCAGTGGTTCCCAAAGTGGGGGTCGGGACCCCTCGGGGGGTCGCGAGGCCTTGGGTGAGGGTCCCCAGATGATTTCAATATGAAATAAAAAGAAAAATGCTACTGTTTTTAGTATATTTTTGAGTGTAAAACTGCCTATAATTAGTGGAATCCATTCAAATAAACTGTTTAAATATATATTCACTTGATTTTAAAATGTTATTCTGGCCCCAAAGTAGCATAAGAGGCAATAACTTTATACAATGGGGGTCCTGCGTTGTTTAGGTGTCAGTTTTTGGGGTCCCAGCCATAAAAGTTTGGGAACCCCTGTTCTAGACCATAATTTTGGTATTTTTCGATGAACTTGTACAGTAAAAAATTGTTGAGCAATGTCATAACTTTTCAAGAAATTTTGAATTAATGCCAGTTTTAATCCATATTTTCCGGACTATAAGTCGCACCAGCCAGAAAATGTGTAATGAAGAAGAAAATAACATATACAAGTCGCTCCGGAGTGTAAGTCGCACCAGCCACGTTGCTCAAGCACCCATTTGCGAAGTTGTTCCTCTAGCTGTGGCTCTAGCTTTTAGCCCGCGATTAGCTTTTTGTCATTTTCTTCACTTTCGCCAGTCCCTCACAAGTTTCTCGGTTACTCATGACTTTCATTCTGCTGCTCGATTTCCGTTTTCGGCTGCTTGTAATCTGCAGAATATGATTTTTCTTTTTGAGGTCTTTGGGTTCAGAGTAGCAGACACTGGTACACTGGCCTAGAGCGCCCTCTAGCGGCTGTCAGTGTGAAAATGACAAACATGTGAAATTACATATTTTGATATATAAGTCGCACCTGAGTATAAGTCGCACCCAAACCATGAAAAAAAAGTGCGACTTATAGTCCGGATAATACGGTAATTCTTTTTCATGACACGTAAGGCCTCATTTAATGACTTTTAATGCTTTTTAATGCTCTGTGGAAACCCTGCCCTTGTGGAACTGAACAAAAAAGTTAAGAAAAAAATTGTTGAGATACCACTATGGAACAACCAACACTGTTAAAGTAATAATATTGGGATTTTTTGTTTGTTAAAGTGTTTTGTGTGTGCGATAAACAGCAAAAGAGGGGATACAAAAGCAAATGAATTGGTTTGCAGACCCTTTGACCGGCTTTAGACTCGCACAGTTCGACATTTGAATATTTACTTTCCCTCCCTCCACATACGCAAAAGCTCATGGGGTAAACACATCTAACAAAACGGCTAAAACAGGCGCTCGCGTGTCTGCTCGAAACATCTCGCCTCCTCGGGTCCATGGCATGTTCACCAGGTGCTGAAATACAACTCACTTCTGACTTTTTATTATGTACCCAGACGTAACTCGGTCATTTCCTGTTGGAAGTGGTTGGAACTGTCTAATAATGTGGCGCTAAAATGCTTGTAACATATCAGACTTACATGAGTGAAGGCTGCTGAATAATACAAAATAAACAAAACGGCACATGACATATAGAATAGAAATAACATGGGATAACGTGAGATAATGCATTTACTAGCCCTGCTTCTTTTGGCCTATTATATAATTTGACAGTCTTTATACGACATAGGTTAAGGGTTATGGCAAGAGGTTAGAGAAATTACCATGAAATAAGGTGTTCGTCCTGTTTCCATTATATTACCGTCACTCCAAAAAATGTATATCTAGATTCAAGGGTGGGGACACCAGTTGTTGGAACATTATTTTTGAAAGGAAAAGCTACATTTTTACAGTGAAATGTACCGTTTGGGGAGTATTTCAGGTTTGTTTTTTTGTACTTACAAATAGTGACTTAGAGTGACTTTCCAAATTAACTGCAACAAGTCTTGAGCGTACACAGAGTACCACTGAAGGCTCCAAGGGGTCTGAAGGACAAAAAAGGTTGGGAACCACAGCTCAGTGGTTCTCAACTGGCATGGTGTCGGGACCCACAAATATGGTCTTTTCCTCAAATATTGTCATTGTAACAGACTCAAGGCGTAATTCTATACTTTTTCTGTACATACATATTAAAAGGAAAGCTGGGAAAAGCTCGTGACCCACCAGTTGAGAACCGCTGCTCGCTACCAAATAAGCAAACTCAGACATTATGCGCGAAACAGCCCTCGTGTAATTACAATCCTGACAGATAAAACGCTGTGGCTTAACAGTTCCTGGCCTGAAGAGTTTGACTCACTTTGTTTGTGCTTTCAAAAGTGTGATTGGCCGACGCACAGTGTGATGAGTTTTGACAAAGGCTGCACAATATATCGCCGAATTATCGGTATGGCAACAGGAAGCCACTGCATTGCAAATTCACCGAGGTCTTCCATCTGAGTGAGATTTATAAAAAAAAAAATAACAATTAGAAAACAGCCAAAAACAAAAATACACAGTAACTTAAAACAACCCAAAAGTTCAGCTTAAGTCGCCGTTTTTCAAATTAATTTCCATTTTAGCCTCATTGTATTTTTAAAATCTTGTACTGAATTTGCTGAAAAAACAAATTGCCTATTTTGGTTTAAAACGTACTGTTGTTGAAATGATTTAAGGCGAAACACTGCAGGTGAATAGGGAAACTTTTTAAATTCATAAATATCAATTTGAAACTTTTGCTGTAGATTACTGCCATAAATCTGAGAAGAAAATGTTTTGTAAGTTCTATGTCATTTTATGTTTTCATATAAAAATAAGACATTTTCTGCCTAAAAATGCCCCATTTCCCCCATATTTTCGAATGGACGTAGCCAGTATATGAATATCTTGTTTAGGTTTAAAATAAGCTCTTTATTAGTGGAAAAAGCTGTCAAAGTTCTCCTTGTTTTTTAAAATTCAAAAGTGAATAAATCAGGCTAGGAATTAGATCAGTGGTTCTCACCTAATATGGCACTGTGACCCACCATCACCGCAGGACATATAATTTGTACTATATAAAGTAAAATGCTGTATTTTTTTTTTGTTAAGCCTTAAAAGCTGATAAAAACAACCACCAGTCGTTTAAAAGCAAACCTAAGTAACTCATGCCACTAGAGGCCGTAAGCGCCATTGCAGGTGTCGTAGCATGTTGCGTTTTTTTACTCATTAATTGCCCATGAGAGTAAATACTACGCTGACAGAAAAGATAAAGGGAGAGAGGGATATTGTACATCAAATTACACAATGGAGATCATTTTTTTCACTTAAACTTGGCTGTAAATACTGCTAAAGTGGCGCTAGCCCGCAGTTAGCTTTGCCGGCGCAGGCAACATTGCAAGGGTGGTTTTCTGGTCAGAGACACCAGGGGGAGATGAAAGACCCCACAATCATCCCATTAACACTTGTATTGCCCCCAGAGGGACTAGGATTCATTAAGGTAAAGTTACTTAGTTCTTCTTTAAAGGGTGAAATGGTAAATGGTCACAACTTATATTGCGCTTTTCCACCATCAGGCACTCAAAGTGCTTTACAGCAAGGAACCAGTCACCCATTCACACTCTCATTCATACACCAGTGTACACAGACACTGAAGGAGAGGTGGGTGAAGTGTCTTGCCCAAGGACACACTGACAGTGTGCACCTTCAGGAGGTTGGATTCAAACCCCCGACCCTCCGATCTACGCCAAAAACGAAAAAGGTTTTTACACTTTTTCAGTTGAGAACCACTGAATTAGATACTAAAAATTCCTTCTTCCCCCCGCATTATTCAGACCAAGACTAGACATTTGAAGTCTGTAGAAGCTACTTATGTGGAGATATTGTTGCAATGAGGAAAAATACTATTTGAGAAAATAGCGCTAGAAATGACAATTTCCCAAATAATCTATGAAACATTGAATCAGTGCACCTGTTTCCAGGTGAAAGTTTTTATGTTAAGAGACTAATTTGTCCCAATACCTGAAGTGTCTCCCCTTTCAGCCCTATAGTTCTGACTATTTAAAAAAAACTGTGAACAATATGACTGTGTACATGTACTTCTTGACTTTATTCTATAAAATATTGAGCCAGTTGCTAATGCTCTTTATCACTGAGATTGCACAAAGTCACTAATTGTTGGATAATGGAAATTTGGTCATTTCTCCAGCTAAATCAAATGCAAAAGGCCAATCAATACCAAAGAAAGCAGCTCTTTGGTTAGTATTGTGGATAGGAATTCTGTGCTAAGGTGGGTTATGGCTATAGTCGGGCGTTTTAATGGGCTGGATTAGAAATCCGAGGAAAAGTGTGTTGATGCTAAGTTATAACTACGTACAACAGTGTAGCACATTGGCAAATCTTTTCGCTGCACATTAAGTACTGTACATAAATGCTCCGCCGGGAAAAAAATATATAGCCTGTTTTTATGTTTATTCTTTTACGTTTCTGTTTGTGCCACTCAGAATGGTCTGTACACAAAATATACACAGTCTGTTTGAAAGAGGGCACAGCAATGACTCGGGATACTTCAACAAACACTCGACTGAAGGAGAGAAGGTCAAGTGGAAAGTTCTCTCCGTATAAAATAAAGAGTTTACTCAGCAAACTGCTTCTGCGAGAGACAGTACAAAGGTTAGTTTCATTTTACATCACTCCTACACTGCGCAAAAAAAACAAAACATAAAGGAATATAAGAAATAAGAGTTCAAATGACTTGGATTCAGAGTCTTGATTTGACTTGCTCTTGAGCCTTTTCCCTTCAGGGAGTTTGACTGGTTTGCAAATGAATGTTATCACTATCTGCAACTTGGACTGATTGCGTGCATACAAAGGGCCTATCTCACCGGTTTGGACACTAGCTGGAAACTAGAGTCTATGATTCAAACCTGTTCGTTTTCATCGAGACTGCCTGGAGACTCGCCTTATCTCCAGGTAATCTCGGAGACATCTCCGTGACCAGCGGCAACTCGAGTCTCTAACTAGTCTCCAGGCTGGTGAGATAGGCCCTTAAATATCAAAGCAATTCAATATTTAGTTTTCAAAAATGTTGTGTGTCTTTGTCTTTTCCGATGTCCGTGTGTTGCTGAAGCATCGAGAAACGTACTTGTTTGTCGACAAATGTAAATCCTACTTGCACTGCAACACTGCCTCGTGATTGGTCTGATCTGCCTTCATGTGGTCTTGTAATTATGGTAAATACCACTTGCTGAGTGGAAAATTGCACATGAACGCCTCCTCATCTCATAATGCACTGGCAAAACTGGGAGATCCTTTTGATGGCCGAGTTCCCAAGATGGCAAAACCTTTTATGCCTTTTAGCTGATTGTTATGTAGCGTACACTATGCATTTATCATATCGTCACTTTTCCCACTAGTAAAAGAAAGGGCAAACTTCATATGTTTTATCGACCAAAGCAGATGCAAAGTAGCTAATGTTTCACTTTGCTACGACACAAAAGCACTTGAACATAATGCATTCGTAATTTGCACTTCACAACCGGAAAGGATCATCTTTACCAGGGCACCTGAAGGCAGCATTAAGCCTGAATGTATCAGCCCGAGCCTTTCAAGGTGAAGTTTTGTGAGACTAAACATTCAGATCTCGCTTCAAACCAGCTGCAAACGAGGTAAAGCGATATCCATATCACAAGAGACCTGGATATAACACAAAAACATCATGGGGGAAAAAAAGCGTAATGATTTTCTTAATATAGTTCTGTTTCTGCCTTGGTTTGGTCCTGATTCCAGCTCCTTGTCTTTCTTATTATGAGCAAAATTATCCACAACTGCAGTAAGATTTATTTTTCCTGAATATGGCTCATCCTTCAGTCACTTGGGCCGCCTGACAGCCGAGCGCCCAGGGACCTCTCCTTCAGATCCTGAGCCAGGGCTTTGGTCAGTACCTCGCCGGAAGATTAGACAACTGCCTCACACAGCCTTGAGTCAAGCCAGACCATTTGATTTCCGTCTGCGGATGAACAGACACAGAGCGAGCCAACCCGGCTGGCCACATGAGGCAACACATGTGAAATTATTCATCCCTTGTCTGTGTGACAATAGGAATAGACAAACGTATCATTGGCCATTTTAAAGCAACACTGCATAATGTTTGACTGAAATACAAGTATTTGTTTCATTGCAGGTGTTTTTGTTGGTGAAAAATACTTTCAAATGTATGCCTTTAGCTCGTCTGCAGGGAGATGTTGGTGCTGCTGCTTAGTGTAATGGCAGTCTTTAGACTTAATTAAACTAGAGCCAGTAATACACTAATTGTGAAGTACCGTCTGGCCCGCTTAATCAATGCCGGGACCCATCCCCTGTGCTTTATCTCGGCTCCTCTCGTTTGGAGCTCATGCTGAGCCTTTGGTCGGGCTGCTGGGGAGCTCCGGCTTTCTGCATCACAATGGACACAAAAACCGCTGCGGATTGCCCCTTCACACCTAAGACAATAGGCCAAAGACGTGTCCTGGCTCTAAGGCCAGGTCTGCGTCTTGCTCTAAATGGCCTGCCTTTACATCTGAAACTGTGGCTCCTCCCACCTTGATGCTGTGACCGCCTTTCATGTGCTTGTCTATATTAACTTGATCAGAGGCGCTGCCCAGCAGAGTTCCTCATGGATTTACGTGTATTTCTGTGTCTGTTTCTGGCTCTCCGCACGTGTGTTAAATTAAAACTTACACTTTTGATCAGACAAATATCTTTCCAGCTTCTTTCCTTTATTTTGGTAAGAAATTCCACGACAATTTGACAAATATCTGGTTTTGGTAAATGCTGATCTGTCACGATCTATGTGCATCCCCCATAGAGGAGTACGCAGTACAGATCGTCGTTAAAAGTTTTCGTAAGCCGCAATGAGAAGAAATGTGGACAAACGCTGCCTTCTGGTGGGGGCTTTGCAATCAATCAGAGGTACCAAGCTGTAATAAAACCGAAACCGCTACATATGAACTGTAAAGGTAAGCTACAGGCCAATGTTATGCTAAATTTGCGCTAACCGCGGCTAAATGCTAATATCGGCAAAATCCCCTTTTAGCACAACGGTATGATGTTGTGAAATATTAAATCCGTATGACCTGCGTGTCACTAGTGAGGGTTGTTCACTCTCCCGTTTGCCTATCAGAGGCCAGCAGTCTGTTCACGTCAGATTAGTTCGATTCAGCGCGCTCAGCGGTCCCAAAACGTATACCTGGTCAGACCAGTTTGGCCCTGGCCTCCACTACGGAAAAGCTCGACAAACCGGGTTGGGCATTGGGCAGATACGCGCCTTCCTGTGGAATAAGGCCTACTACTCCCTAAATATTTAGCATTTTGCCCAAGTGGGGATGGTTAGCAGAGAGGTTGCCAACTCTTGTGTGTAATAACCTGTTCAACAACCATTAAAACTCAAATCACACCAAAGTATTATGTGGAGACCCTGCTATCTCCACTTGGGGTAAACTCTGAAGATTTTGGGAGTTTTTGTTATTGGTGATCAGTGTTTATTGACGGTTTAGTTGCTCTTTGTGACGTATAATCTGCAATTTTCTAGATTTCAGAGTAAAAGTTTCTCTTTATAAAGTAGAGAGAGAGAGGTGAAGTTTGTTGAGCAAGATTCTGAATCAAGGTCATTCGTTGATTTTCATATTTTCTTATGTAAAACAGTTTCATTTTCACACACGTACAATCACATCTACTCTTAGTTTGGACAAAAATGGCAATAGCTAGAATCACAAACAATAGCAAAGCAGCCAGCGCGAAGACCAGTGCTCCTCGTCGTGTGCTTTTTAAGTTTCGGCTGCTGCGAAAAAACAAAACATAAAACAGAAAGTTGGATTGGATATTTTCCGTGTTTCCTCAGAAGAAGACGACAAGACGATACGCTAAGTTAGAACTGCAAAAGTCCATTTCACCAACACGAAACGCACAATGGCTTTTTTTACATCTAAGAAATGCTACACTTCTTTGACTAATATTTACGCAAACACAGCACTGTCATATCCGTGAGAGCTTCTAAAGTCCGCTCCACCGAGTTAGGATCTTTTCCCACATTTTCTGCGCGTCCTCATCTCCCCCCGGTGAGACTTCGCTGCTGCTGCTGCTGCTGCTGCTGCTGTGCGGCGTCCGACCGAGTTCTTCCTTCGAAATTCAAAGGCAGCTCTGCTCAAAGCTCAAAGCGTTCAGTGTTTTTTGAAACTCTCCCGCGTGGAGGGGGCTATTGCGCTCTTGCAGACGCTGTGTAGCCTATACCCAAAACCCCGTCTCAGGAAATGGTGTCTCAAATTCTGCCAAGGTTTTTTATCTTTCGCACAAAAGGTCCAGGGAGATCCGCCTTGGCGTTCTGACCTATTCCTCGAGACATCCCGGTCTGAAAGCTGCAGTGTTCTGTTGTCGCTTTACACTCACGCGTCCAGCTCCAAAAGCCGTCGCTTGAAATTGTTTAAACACCTACAGGAGCTCTACTGACGCCGATTAAGACTTTCGCGGACAGACAGACTGACTGGGTCCTATTTCGTTTCTCGGAAGTGCGTTGGAGGGAGGTACAGGAGGAGCACGGACACAGTGGGGTTTGTGCGTCGTCAGTCACACGGGAGAGGAAGAGGGTCGGCGGGGGGAACGGCGCACCCCGCTGGCCGGCGTGGTTCACTCGCAGGTGGTGGCGCTCAGGGGCTGGCGGGGGGCCGGGGCGAGGGGCACGATCCCTGGCTGTCGAAGCTGGCCGTCCGCGCCTTCCACTGCGGAGAAAAACACACATGCTGTATATACAAAGAAAGAGACAGCAGTTCCTATGGCAGTGGAATATTGCATTACATAACAAATAATGAATCTTCTTTTGCATCTGTTACTCTCTTTATTTCTTTCCCAGAGATTACACAGAGTCCATTAAATCAATGCAGCTGGATCTCCTCTAACATCTTTGGCTGATAATTTCCGAAACGTTGCCTGCCTAAGTCAAAGTGCCATCAGGTGCTAGAGCGGCAGTGAGTTCTGCAGTGCAACAGGTGTTAAAGAAATAGGCCACCGTTTTTAAATACTGAGATAAGTTCTTACCTTAGCTTAGACGAGTTATGTGTACCTGTCTGGTCTTTACACGTGCGCTCAGTCACGTAAACAGAGCACAGACAGCGTTAGCATTTAGCCTCTCCTCCTCTCCTCTATGTGGCCAAACGGAGGTGAAGTTGGAAGCGATCAAGCTCTTCCACGTTTTCCCTATTTAAATACGGTTACATGAGCCTTTACCCTATCCAAGTATAGTTATTAAAAATTAAAACATGTCGATTTTCTAAGCGGATAAAAAGGGGAACTACATTGCAAGGCGTAATAACACCTGGAGTACTTTGACGTCCGCGAAGTAATATTGTCAAAGTGCTCCTAAGGTGTTATTACACCATACAATATAGTACCGTTTTTATCCGCTTAGAAAATGTGCTCTGTGCTCTGTTTACGTGACTGAGCGCACGAGTAAAGACCAGACAGCTACGCATCAACTCGTCTAAAGGTGCGTTCAGACCAAACGTGCGTCCATGCTCCTTCAGCCTCTAGTTGGACGCCAAACATCGCCGCTTCACACTCGCGAGAAACGCCTGTTTGCTGGCACGTGAAGTTTTGCAAGCGTCTTAATTAGGAGGCGTGTCATACAACTCAGGCCGAGCGCAAACCGCTATGATCAACTTGTCCTTGATGGTTTTTTTTTTTTTAAAGTAAATAAATACCCTCTGAATTTACTTTATTTTAACGAAAATGTCACTATTTCACACAATATAACATCGACATTTCCCTCTATGGAGTTTGTTATCACAAAAAACAATCACACGGCCCGATTAAGCTTCTGTTGCTTCATTCACGTAACTTTTCCTCCTCTCCCTCTCTCTCCCTCGCGCAAGAGGGGAGAAAACAACGCAAGCTTTCACACGATCTCCTCTGTAACCGTGTTTATTATTTCATTAGGACTTTTATTTCTCAAACTTGTTGCCTTATGCTCACTTTGAGCTCCTCGTGGGGGGTGGAGATGACAGTCCCTCTGCCAATCCTACACTCCTCTCTCTGCCCCACTCCAGCAGTGACTTTTGTTTCGCAAAGATAAGCATGCACAACTAAAGTGACGCCTAACCCTCAAAGAGGAATAAAAAAAAAAAACTTCACCTCCGCGAACCTGTTCATATCGTTCACTGTAAAGACTTGTTCAAAAGAGCCGGATCGTTCGCGACCGACACATCACTATTGGCGCCCCGTCCTTTCGGCGCCCCTATGAAAGGCATATATTGCGTATTCGCCCTTTTTGCGCCACTGCTGCAGGTAACAGGTGACGCTTGTGCTCACTATTTGAGCCCAGTCCCTGATTGGTTAACAAGGCGTAAATGAACGCACGTGTAGATTGTGATTACTTGAGTGCATGAAGCAGTGGGCGGGACATCCCTGCTCGTGTACCGCGCTGTTCTCCCTGGCTTTGACGCGCGTTTATCCTCATCTGCTCGCATTTGCTACGCTTCATACGCGCGGACGGCTTTGCTTACATTTCGAAGCGCGTCGAAGCGTCTACATAGGGTTAACATGCAAGTTGGTGGTGTGTCAGCGTTTGGTCTGTACGCACCTTAAGCTAAGGTAAGAACATATCTCAGTATTTAAAAACGGTGGCCTATTCCTTTAAGAGTCGCACAAACAATGCCAAACTCTGGTTACATTTGAGATGAAGTCCAGGACAATAAATACAGAGTCCATGAAATCAACACAACTGACCGTCTTTGACTTAGACAGAGAATGCTTGGATTCAGTGTTAATTTTGACAACATATTTTAGTTTAGTTTTAGTATTTTGACAAAAAATATATATAAAATAAAATAGTTATAATGTATTCATTTATAATATTGATTATGATCATATTTATTTATACTTCATGTTTATCCTTGACACGAAACAAAACACAGAGCTGTTCCTTTGGCAGTGAGTTTAATGATATGAGGCTCTTTCAAGTCGTCACTGGAAGTTTTGATGATTTCAGTCTCTTTTAATTGTTCATATTTTAGTTGATGAAAATATCTGGACATTTTAGTCATAGTTTTGACTTTTAATTTACTCTTAGTCTAATTTTAGTCAGTAAAAATATCACTTTCACTAAAATGAGGCCAAATAGTTTAGTCGACAAAATGAACACTGCTTGGATTATGTGTCTCTCTGTAGCAGTGGGCGTTCAGAGGACTATGTTGAAATGTGTTCTTAGCAGCTTATTGCAAACAGCAGCAAGATGTTCACAGAAAGATATTTTTTTCTTAAGGAAGGCGTTTAAGAGCTTGAATGACAGGAATGGTTTCGGTTTTCATTTAGTGTTAAGTAAGTTAGTTTTTTTTAATGTTGTGCTGCCTGTGTACGTTTTGTACTGTTGTTATGGGGTACTCATGTATGTTCTATGTTGGTGGTGTGTTTTTTTACCTCATGGGACTGTGGATGGAAATGAGCTCTGAGCTAAATCCGGCACTGGTTGTCTGTTCATTAATATGCATGGTCCCATTCAAATAAATTAATACATGAAGTGAAAATATATGTTTTTAAGGCGCCACAATATCAAACCTTGTTCAAAACTTAACATCTCAATCAACCTATTGTTGCAATAATCACTTGAGGTGAAAGTTTGATTTATGGTAGAGGGCCAGATCTAAACCCGATGGTTATTTTCCGAGGGGCGCAGCTGTTGCGCTTTGTGCCTGCGCCACTTGTGAGAGGGCGTCGCTTATAAAAAGAGAAGAGGTCGACTGAGGCGTGGTTTATTACAAGCAGCACTGAGAGCGGTGCTCTGATGGCAGCCTCACATTCATTTCCTTGTGTTCTTCCTTAAGTATTATAGGCTCTCACAGGTCAAACTAAAAACTTTATTAACCCCATCGTGATCTAAACAATGTTCGTGTCCCGAAAGAAAGAGATGTTGCGACTAAAACAAAAGCACATGTTCACTCCCACCCCCCACATAAAATAAATAAATGAATGAATGGAATCTATAAAATGAATTCCTCAAGAAGAAAGAGCCCCATCAGTGACTGAGGAGCCGCTTATGTTGGTAATCCCTACAATAATAGGAAACAATCTCTTCCCTCATCACCGTATCTGTCCACAACCTGAATGTGTCATTTTGCATCAACCCGTTGGTCATAATCCCAGCAATCTTGGGAGAGCTTTACCTGCTAATCCTTAATCTAAAACGAACAGGGACTGGAAAGAACCCACCTCCTTCTCAGATTTCTTGGACTCCAGCAGGGGGTGCCAGTGAGCGATGGGTTTGCGCGGGTAGGCCAGCATCTCGTTCCAGTGGTCGCGGCCAAGTCCCTCGGCGTGGCACCCGAGCCTCATCACGCCAATGATTTCGTTGTGACCTACCCTATGGGGACAGACCAACGCATTGCACATCAACGGGATGGACTTAAGACGACACGACAGCTCGGACGTCAACTCGCGCTCGGAGACGCCCTGATCCAAAGAGACAAGTACATGACGAGCTGCTGTCGATAGAAACATCAATCTTCAGACATTGATTTGACCGGCGGCAGAACCCATGTTATTAATATAAGCATGTCAACACAAGCTTATGTGACAAAAGAGGACAACCTACGAGAGTTGTATTCACTGAATATGGAATTATATAAACCGGTTTATATTTAGTGAGTTATTTAACCGAAGCCTAATTTTTAAACAGTTTTTAAAGGACTTTTTCAAACTGACTTATCTCCCAGTGAAATATATTTTTCCAAACATCAAAAAGGCCCAAATATAATATAATCTAGTTCTGCGTTTCTCCACTTTCGACCACCTAATCAAATATTTTACCTTTCAAGTACCTTTTCAAGATCAAGCTCAAACCAGGACTAAACCGGGTAATAATCTAGTAATCTAGATTGGACTAAATTATGTCTGAACTTGCCGTAAACCAGTGGCTCCCAAAGAGGGGTCCCCTAGGGGAGTGTCAAAGCCCCTACAGGGGGCCCCCAAAGCTGCTCTACAAAACAAGTACAGTATAATGAGAAAACTTAAATCTGTTTTTGACTACAGTCATTATAGATGCTGTTTTCCATGTAATTTTAGCTGTAACATTCCTTTGGATCCTTTGAAAAGAGTAAATGATATATATTGTGGGGCCCCAGAAGATTTTTGATCAGTTAGGGGTCAGCAATGTCTCGGACTTTGGGAATGGCTGGCGTAAACTAGAAAAAAAAAACACCCAACTTAAATGTATAACTGAAGCATAAATGAAATTATCTCCAATTAAAATGAATAAAGTCTAAAACTGCAGTTGACCCTGAGTAACACCTGAAGAAGCCTAAATACCAGCGGCACTTAAACGCCCCGGTACAGATGACGGTTTAAACTCTGGTGCCACTGAGAGCTAACACAAACATGTACAAGTATCGTGTATGTCAATAATGTGTCAACACTAAATAAAGTAACAATAAGTCTGAAATACTTTTTGAATATGTCAAGTGATGTAGCTATAAATTAGTTAAATTAAATCAGCGTTTTGGACCGCTGTGTGCAATATGTAAATAATTAACACTGTGACGTTCTTTCTAACTGCTGTTTAGATATTTTTTAAATATATTTTTTAAACAAACATAATTCGTGAAAATAGACAAAACATAGGACATCTTGACACCGATTTTAACCAGAGGCAGTGTCATAATAAAGCGATGTCAGAGCGACCTTGGAGGTGTGGCAGTTCACACTTTAATTGGGGCCTGGAATAGATCTGGAGGTGTGTGAGTCATAGACCACGCTGTGATTCTGTACAAGCAAGTCGAATTATTCAATACTTTCAATATTTCTTTTACGGCAAGACACTAAAGGTGAAGAGGGAAAGAAATACAAACATCTCAATCAATTCAAAATTTTGTACATTACTGATATAAATATGAGGGGAAAAAATGTGTTAATATATTAGTTAAAAATATTTTTTTCAGAGGGGATTTTGGATATCTTGGTTATAGTTTTTGAATAAGCTAAAATGCTATAAATTCTAATTTCACCTAAATCAGGCTGAGTATTAGATATAAAAAGAAAAACACTTTCTCTTGGAGCTCTTCGGACTCACCACCCGCCATGTTTGTTTACGTTTAACGGCACATTGGCAAGAAATATTTTTTGGTTTCTATAATCGTTGACCAAAGACAAAACCGGAATATTATAAACTCCCGATAATAACCGGGAAACTTGAGTGCATGTAAACGCACTCCGTGACCCTTGGTGAGCAGTGTTGGGTAATGTTACTTTTAAATGTAACTCGTTAAGTTAGTTCGCTACTCCTCTTATCAAGGTAATGCGTTAGAGTACTCATGTGTTACCAATAATTAACATCTAGCCTATATATAGCCTTGATTTATCGATAATTTTTTTCCTATGAGGAATGCTCCATTTTACAAACGCCAAAAAAGCAGCTCACGCAAAAAGCCTCATAGCAGTAACTGTATACAATCATAGCACAACACATTCACTTTAGAGCTTTATTTTATATGTGACAAATTACAGCTAAAGGCAACAATAATGAGCATGTCAAATTCTAAAAGCTTAGCTTCGTTCGCTACATGTAAACAGATTGGCTCTGTCAGAAACTGCGCCCGTTTTTCAACAAAAAAGAACATTTTATAAAGCAGCTCTTACGCATTACAAAGTGCATTGAATTGGTAATAATATTATATACACAACACACTCAACTGAATTTAGACGTACAGCTTTCCTCAACCACATAGCCAGCTATGAGTTTGTTGTTTACATTGGAAGGACCGATGCTGCCAAAAGCTAAGTTCTGTATTGTCCTTTTCGCCAGTAAGTTCAAAATAATGTAAGTATTTCCATAGGCGCTGATCCCGTGGGTGCTGCGGGGCTGGAGCACCCTCTCAGATCTTAGGCCACCCAGGCCTAACCTGTAAAGCCACTACTCTGGGAGGTTCGTAAACTTAATACATGCGGTTGCAGTTGCTCGTTCTGCGCGTTTAGCTCCATAGGTAGAGTGCCGGGCTCATATGGCCGGGGTCCCAACCACGAGACTGCAGGTTCGATCCCAACCTCGACTTATTCATTTATTTATTTTTACTGGACACCCACTGGGAAGAACATAAATCGGCGCCTATGAGTATTTCCACGATGTGAACGTGCTCCGTGAAAACTCGTCCATGTTGCTGAGTTGCTGAAAGTTTTGTAGGCCCCACGCATGCACACTAGCACTGGCTTGTTGCGCTGTCAGTCTGAGCAGCCGCGGAAGAGATCAGGACCCAAACTAACGCGTTACTGGTTTGAAATAGAAACTAGTACTTCATTACCCGCAAATGCAAAACTAACTTGTTACTTTACTCGTTACTCGGAAACTGAATACTCTAACGCAGTTTTGGCAGCGTGTTTGAGCATTTCTGTCGCGCCGTGTGGCTGTACTCACAGATCGTAGTCCATGACGGAGATGTGCAGGCTGACGTGGTCCATGCTGTCCGGGGGAATGTCAAAGATTATGGCCTCGTTGTACGTGGGGTTCAGCGTGTTCTTCTTGATGCTCGTCTTCTTCTTTTTCAAACGTCTGCCGTCACATATGAGTGACACTTTGACATAGGGATCTTTAAACAAGGGAGAGAAAAAAAGAGAAACCTATCAGTCAAATAAACCTCAAAAAGAATTGACTTAGGGTTAAGGCTTGTGGGCTGCCAGATCAATTTCATGTCAAGTCCTAGAAGGTCAATGTTCCCCCTCTGCCACTGTCTGAGAAGTCGGGTTTGAGAGCTCACTTAAATTTGATGTAGTGACAGCCCAAGCAGCAACTGTACTGAGGACACAACTGCCATTATAATAAGAATCTAGATTGGCGTTTGAGATTGACTTGGGTAAATCACTGCATCTGTCCTCAAATAGTTCGGCGGCTTTAGCGACTTCACAAGTGAGCAAGCGGTTTTGTGCCAGCACTAGTGCCACCCTCTCGCGACCAGGAATCCATAATGCGCACTAAAGTAGATACGAGTAAACAAACACGGCGGGGGGGCCACAGATAGCTTGAGTAACAACACCACAGAGAGGGCTTTCTCCTGACGAATGCTGATTTCAATCTGGACCCATCAGCGGCGGCTTGTTCCTCGTGCGATCCATTACGAGGTGTTTTAGTCAGACATAAGCCGCTGCCCTCAATCCAAAAACAACAAACGAGACAGATCCGGCGGCGCAAAGCAATCAACTAGAGCTTAGAATGTGCTTGAGGAGAAAGATGTAGACCAGCGGTGCCCAAAGTGGGGCCCGCGGGCAAAATTTGGCCCGCCGGAACAATTACGTTGGCCCGCCAGAGAGTGACCTACTTTTGCGCTGCAACTGGTTAATACTGTACTAACTCTCTCCCATTCATTCTCAATAGTAAATATGGATGCAGTACACTTTTTGGCCACCAGCGTCCAATTGAGGGCGCTGTTTCACTCCTTTCGCAAAGTTGAGGAAACACTGTTGTGGTGTTTTGGTGTTTATCACAGAGCGTTGTAGCATCAACTTTCCCAGTTTTCCAACTTTGCAAAGGTTGTTGACATCAACATAGGTCATGTTAAAAATGGACTTTTAAAGAATTTATGCTGAATTGACACTTTCAAAATGATCTAATATGGCATTTTCTTTGCGTTAACAAATGAATGAAGTAAAGTCACTGTAGCTGCTGCAGATACAGATGTTGTTGTTTTACATTTTGCACTATGTTGCTACAATAGTTGATTTTGTTCTACTAAAACTAGGCTTTTGCCATAGTTAACATTTGTTTTAATGCAGGCATGATATTTGCATATAGAATCAAATGCAAATATATACCAAAAATAAAATAAAGTAACTATTATTGTTTGCAGTTATATGTGTTTCACGCTTCACATCGCCGTGTTTGGCCCGCGACCCACAGGCTCTTTTTCATTTTGGCCCTCAGAGACAAAATGTTTGGGCACTCCTGATGTAGACTAAATAGAAAAGAACTTCTCAATGGATTGTTGTATTTATTTATCATATTTTATGCATGTAATACAGTACTGGTCAAAGGTTTGGAAACACTTTTTATGCATCGGCTTTTCTTTTTCTTTCAGCATTTACATTGTGTGATTCTCATTGGTTACACCCAATGGCCGCTGACTGCTCTGCTTTGTGACTACGACACTGGAGGCCGCCATTGCTCCGCTATTGCTGTAGTACCTCCATATGGCCGCTATTCCCCCATTGGAATGCATTGGACTTTAGACACGTTAAAAACAACTTTAATGCCCGGTGCCTAATGTTTTAGAAGTGGCTAGAGCTAGATATTCCTCCTGTGATTACGCTGGGTTAAAAACAATCTGGGGCACCGGGCTGGTTATGGTAGCATGAATTTTAGAAATCTCCTACTTAACGGGGGTCTGACTGTTGGCATTGGAGCTGCGCGAGCTACACGTCACGCAAGGGCCGAGTCTACAGTGAAGATCCCGCCCTTATGCCCTTATTAGGAACATGCTGGGGAGGAGGAGCCTGTAAATCCGCCATGATTTCCCCCTCGAATGTGGTCATTGTGGTAAACGGGGAGGAGTGAGGAATGACGGTCTATTAATAATATGTCTATGGTTACACCTTATTTTACACTACCTCAATACATTGTACCTAACACAATTTAGTACAGTGTAATCCGCTTTGTAACAATCTGTAATAAATAGCACCTACGTAGTACATACACAATGGAATAATGTGTATTAGGGTTAGGGCTTATGGTTAGGGTTAAAGTTAGAGTTACATTATGTGCCTCCAAACTACAAATACATTCCATACATTATTCCATTGTGTATGTAACCCATAGGTACAAGTTATTACACATTGTTAAATAGCACATTACATTGTAGTAAATTTGGCTGGTAAAATCAAGGGTAGTGTAGGGTAGTATAAAGTGTAAACTATGTTTTATATTTTAAATTCTTCAAAATTGCCACTCTTTACTCATTTACTCATTTTCTCAATGAGCTTCTTAAGGTCGTCCCTGAAATGGTTTTCAACAGTCTGTGAAGTGAACGTTTCCGGTGACGATACGGTGAACTCATTGAGGAAAAGTGTAAAGCAGTAGTCAAAGCAAAAGGTGGCCATTTTGAAATGTATTTGAACGTTTAAAACTTAATTATGTACATGTTCGTCCATAAATTAATCAGTGAGAATGTACAATGTAAATAGTCTTGAAATAAAAGAAAACACAATACATAAAGTGTTTCCAAGCTTTTGACCAGTACTGAACGTAATTTCTTGCCTATCCATTCTCTAATTTATTTAAATAGTATGTCAGTGTGTTAATTAGGAGTGTGACAATACATCCATTTTCCGATACCGATACTTTTTATTCCAATATCGATACTTTTGATGACGTCATGCATATTAATGAGCAACGTCATGCATACTAATGAGGCCGCAGTGCTCCACTGTTTTCACAGTCAATAGAGGCCAATAATGATCAAGAATTCAGTCAGGACAGCAGGGGGCAGCACTACCGTTTTAAGCACTTGGACCAAACACTGTCACACAAATACATTACTTTTAATGATAGTTTTTATAATTATAAAGAAGATTAATTTGGGGTTGATTTATTCCTTTTTAAATAGGACTGTGGTTTCTTGTTTATTTAAATGTAAATGAAGTCACTGACAGATCTATAGACCCATTTCCAGTGAGTAAGTCAGGGATCATTTATAGACACTGAAAAAAGTGGTACAAAGCACATGAAAAGAAATGTAAATGATGAATAATATGTAGTATGTTAAAATAAAGGTTAAAAAGTAGCATGTTTAAAAAAAATAGTGATGTATCGTAGGTTATTTTTGTACAATATATCGATTATCGCAGTATCGGCGTATCATTATCGTAAGCCATGTATCGCGTATCGAATCGTGAGGTACCCAGAGGTTCCTGCCCTAGTGTTAATAGCGATTGATGCTTTAGAGGCTGAATGCACAGAATGGCAGCCACATTACAGTCAGCCAGCTATACAAGTATTAGGCTAGTCATAGTTTTTAGCATTAAAATTGAACAAGAACAGGGGTCTTCAATCCAATTTGTGCATAATTTATCTTTCTCTGAGCCAATACCTGTAAGAGTGGTTAGCGCGGCACCTTTACTTTTAATCACAGTGGCCTCTACAACGCTCCAGGACCAATTGTTCTGTGGGTTTGGTGAGAGTGTCCGTCAGCAGTGAAAATCTACCAGACACGCTACAAATAATTGATCCTGGAGCGTTGTAGAGTGTGTAGACTGTGATTGAAAGTAAAGGTACCATGCTGACCACTCATATAAAAGGTCATATACATATTGAAGAAAAGGTGGGTTTTTTTCACATAAAAAGTTCCATAAGGCTCAATTGAAGGCCAACTTTTAGCTTTCTTTGGAAAATATATGAAAATATAAATTATTGTGCAACAAATGGTGTGCGATATTATGCAACTCAGTGAAAAACAAGACTTCACCCATCTCACCTGTCTGTTTATATACATTTGAGAGAAAACGTGAAAACAGTTACATTTAATCTGACTTTACCCAAACTTATTCACCAATTTTCTTTTCGATAACACTTTCAAGCCAGCTTTCAATCCATGAAATCCGTCACTTTCTTGATTTGTTTTCTGTCGCCGTAACCACAGCCTCCGAACACTTTTCAGAGGAGGATTTTGTTTTGTTTTGCAGGATCTCGCTTGTGTTAAGGTGAGAAGAGCCCAGGTCATTAAAATTTCATCTTTAAGGCCTTGGCTGTTTGGCCATGCAGTGGAGGACTCATGGATCACTGTCATGCATGAAATCATGGTTTTCCTGAAAGATGCAGCGTGTCACGTCTGTTGGAGTGAAGAAACATAACATTGTGCTCCCAAAATCTACTTGCCTAATCGGAACCCTATGCCTAACGATATTATTAGAGGATCAAGTGCCTTCAGTTGAGTTCCTTGGTCAACAACAGGACAAGGAGCATGTAGAAGCTCGGGACAGGAAGAGCTGCGTGACGCTTGCGTACATACGGTATAGCACATTGATCCCGGAGCAACATAGAGGCCACTTTGATGGAAACAAAGGCGCTGTGCCAACTGCCCAAAAGGCCTCTGGGTTACTAAAAGGTAAAATACACACCACTTTCAAGGTTTTGATCCACACAAAAGAGTTCTACGATGCAGCTTTAACGCTCTATCTTCCACCAGTAACAACATTAATTTCCTCTTTTTTACTCTATTTCTAAGGTAAACAAAGAAAGCTACAATTTATCGGATACAATAAAAGTAATAATACACGTCATGCAAAGAACAGGAAATTCCTACTCCATTCTTATTTTAAAATTCACAATATAGACAGTCTCACCAATGAGCTCGATAAGGAAATACAAGAAAACAGATGTAATTACTATTTTCAAACAATTCCCTAAGTCGAATGAAATAAATTCTTGTATTCTATCGACTGCGAGAAATGGCATGGCTTTAAAATGCACTGCCTGACCAAACAAAAAGTCACATCCTGATTTAACTCTCTGTTATGATCTGGGGTTGCTGCAGTTGGTCAGGTCTAGGTTAATCAACACTATGTGCCCGAAGAACCTGAACATCCGGAATGACCAGGTTATTGTGAAAGAGTGGATCAGGGATCATTTTCGCACATGGTTCGGCCGCCAATGAGTCCAGATCTTTACCCCATTGAGAATCTTTGGGATGTGCTGGAGAAGGCTTTGCGCAGTGGTCACACTCTCCCATCATCAATACAAGATCTTGGTGAAAAATGACACTGGATCTTTTGACATCGTAGAAACCTTTTGAAACAAGGCCACAGCAAATATGTGCTGAAGGCGTCACAACAAAATATTAGAGCTTGTGGCAACATTTGGGTTTTTTTTGGATGCGGCTCAGGGTTAGCATTTTTAGCATGGTTATCATGGGCTTTTTGATAAGTCTGCTTCCTTGATCCCCATTTTCCACCATTACTACGAAAACCACCCCTTACCAAAACCTGTTCAAGTGTAGCTTGCCATTCTCTCTGGATCTTCTCCTACTCTCGTTATCCATAGTCCTTACCTCGTCTGAGACCGTTGCTCCATCCGAAACCAGTAAATCGGTAAGAGGTCTTACGCCAAACCGGATGTGTATCAGCGTCCGCCATGATAAGAAGCGTCCGAATTGGGTTGTCGGTTAGGAAGGAGTTAGGGAAAGGAGCCTGTATGCTAACTATCATAGCCACTTTAGCATAGGGACCTCTGATGCTAACTCACTGGCGATTAGGAGCTATGTGACATCCCATAAGCCACTGCGCCAATCCCCCCACCCCCCACCCTCGAGTGATTCATGTGCAACCACTGTTGATTGACAGGTGCACATTTATAATAAAAAATAAGATTCTGCAAAACTTTATAAAAGTGACAAAATACATGTTGTCGTCACCACAGCACAGTCACATGGTTTTAAAGAGCCTCCTCAGTAAATGGCCTAAATGAAGGGAGTTTGTGCTTTTGCTTTCATTTAGTAGAAACTTAAGACACATGGCTAATTTGCATACTGTAGCTTTATGAAACAGCTGTTGATAAAATAAAGGGAAATGTGAAGGATTATTTGGATGTTTCTTTTTTTCCCTGCCTTAAATGTCTTTATTTGGACACTATGTTGTTGTTGGACAATATCCAGTAGGTGGCGGTATGCGCTTTTGTTTGGCCTGCACTGAACTTTAAAGAAGAAGAAGAACGGCTGTTGGTGATGTCACTTCCCCTTCCCCTGGGTAAGGACGGTCGAATTGGGCAAATGCTGCTGAAGCTCTAGTTCACTAACTGCATAGAGATCTAACAGTCGACCCCATGAAAGGTTAAGGATTAGTTGCTAATGTTAGTACTTAGAGGCTACAATTTAATGGTTTCGGATGCAGCCCACGTCAGATCAAAACAAGTAGGTGCGGTTACTATTTATGACCTGTGATCACATCCAAAGAGCACTGCTGCCACCTGCTGACTCCATAAAATAACTGCAACTAAGATATTGACCCCAGAGCTCCGCAAGGCTTTCCTACACACGTCCCCATTGAAAAACCCAATTGGCGTCTATAGACGTCATTGGCAGTCAATGAGTTAAATGTGCTATAGAAATACAGTGGATTGGATTATATTAATTTCATGAACTTGCAGGCACGGTGACCCTGAAAAGTGACCCTGCCAGTTTTGAAATGTGCCTATAAACTCATCCCTGTGAACAGTTTAAAATGGTTTGCCTCTATCTATGTCACTTCCTGTCAGTGTCCAATAAGGTTGTGAAACTTTAAACATCACAAAAATGGTCAAAATAGAGAAAACTGTGTAAAACGTTTAGCAACATCTTGAATATAATTGTGTTAACTATGTTTTAGCAAATGTTGTTCTAAGCCTGAAACGCCTGTGTTGTTGTACGTGTGTTTCGTGTGCTGGAAGCAGGAAAAAGAACAGTGGGCCATTAAAATCCGCAGGTGGACTATTTGCTGACGGCGCCTTATTACGGCGCGTGTTGAATCTTAATAAACTGCTGAAATAAACATAAGCGCGCAGTGAGGAGGGATCTGTTCTGTTTGCTCATTTCACTTGACATGCTTACGGCCACAGTATTCAAACACAGGGTTATGGCGCTGATTCATCTGCATGCATCTCCATAACACACACACACCTGAATACCCAGTGATGTCCATGGCCTTGAGGTTTCTGCACTTGATGACAGTCAGGGTGAGTCTTCCCGCGGTTGGCAGATAACACAGAGAAAACATGATCTCCCCCAAGTCCACGCTTTCCTAAAAAGAAAAAAAAAACAAGAGATGAGAAGACCAGGTTTGTTTTCTGTCGTAGTGGTTATTATTTGGGACATAACATTTGCTGGGTTTGGGGAAACATTTTCACATTCATTGGGCTTGTCGCTGTCGAAATGCTGATTATTTCCGATGCTTTCAGTGTCATTTTTGTCTTCTTGTCATATAGTGAGAGCAGCTGAGAAGAAGATCCTTGGTGCCCCAGTCCCCTCCACTCACATTTACCCCAGCTGTCTCACCCTGCAAGCCCTCAGCATCAGGGGTGATCCCACGCACCCATCACAGTCTCTTCAATGTCATGGGTGACTACAGAGTCTCGAGGCTATACGTCCATCGTAGACAAAAGTTCTCAAGCTGTCGTTTGTACTTGGTAAATCAAATGTTCTGAGAATATTTATCAGAAATGTTACTAACTTTAAGGGCACGATCTTGTGCTTTTAAACGCTGACTGTAGACTAGACTTTTGCGCAGACAGGGGGCGCTCTGTGCAATCAGCTTCATACCTGGCTGGACAGACTCCCATGGCGATGTTATGCACAGCAGTGGTCCCTCGCCAAGCTTTTCCTTCTACAGACCGAACCAGACTGGGATATTTTCCACAGTAGCCGTGGGTGTGGGAGGCGCACGTGCTGGTGTTTTGAGCCCTGCGCGCTTTAATACTGGGCTATAGCCTGATCATCGATATATTCGGGAGATGGACAGTGTTTAACTCACAGTGGGAGAAATTGTTTGTAGTTTGCCCTGCGCGCGATGTTAATGTGAAGAACAAGGGAGTGTAGAGGAACTGCTTGGTGTAGTCAGCGTTGTAGCAACCACGCCTCCGCAGACCCCTTATTTTTCATAAGTGATACCCTCAGGCTACTGGCAAAAGCACTGGTGCACCATTGTTTGTAGGCAAGGTTGTTGCGCCAGGCGGCCCAATGTGTTTCAGTCTTTCTTTCCTTTAATATATTTGTGTTGTGGTCAGACATGTCATGCCTTCTATTTCTTATTATTTTATGCAGGGTTTTTAAAACGGAAAATGAATGGGATTTATACTTCCAGAACCAAAACCATCACCTTCAGATGACATTGCAAGAGCCTATCTCTTACTAATTTCTTTGTTAATAGCTCTGTACAGTAGTAATGATGCATTATATGAGAAATACTGCTTATTGACTATATATTTAATGTAGAACCCTGGAGAGAACATAAAAAACACATCATGCATACGACCAATTTGATTAGTTTGGGGATTTAATAAGGTACAGCAATACTTTGTCATCTGAGCCCAGGGTCCTAAAGGACACTTAAGTCGACTGGGAGAATTTGAAGCATCTTCTCACCAGGCCTAGCTCTTTGAGAGCACACAAGGGTACAATGATCACATGCAAATAAACAACAAATCTGCTGTGTCCCACGACTCCCAACACTGCAGACATGACGAGGAGATTGGCTCCCAGGGCAGATATCAGTCATCCTTCTTCAAAAGAAGGGACGCAAAATATGTATTACTACAGCAGGTGCATGCGAGCTCCATTGATTCAGTGGACACATGAATAAAGGGGCTGCTATTGATTGTATGTTAATTTAATGAGAACGATAGGATAGGATATAGGATGTTGTGATGTCATGTGGAACCCAGCAATCGATCGTGTCCGTCTCTTGTGTGTGACATGACTGAAGATGTTCTCATAGCAATGCTTGGATCTCACATTACAGCTATTGAACAGCGAGCTCAGATGCACTGGAAATCCATAATAGTCACATATTCATCCAGGCTATTACCGTCCTGGTCATGAAACAAACTGCCAAACAACTACACATGCATTTTTATTATGCATTTATTAACATAACCATTCTGAGCAGCGACGAAAACCATAATAAACCTGGCGATATTTTAATTTTGAGTAGGGCAAAGAAAAATATCCACTAAATAATGCATGGTATGTGTTAGTTTTAATAAATATGAATAAAACAAGCACACTGTAAACTGGAGAAGATTAAAAATAAACTTAGTGGGTCTGGTACATTTATAGTATAATGTGTTTATAATGAAGTGCAATTCAAACTCTGCAACATAAAGCATTGCCCTTACTTTGTAACAGTGAAGATACAGCATCCAACAATTAAAATGACCATGAGCGCCACATCAAGACAGTTGAGTGTTTATTTAGTGCCATTACAGACTCCCCCCTCCCTGAACAGTAAGCGGCTGGACAGACTCCCAGCAGTAGTTCCTCCCCAAGTTTTTCCGGTGCCATGCCATTGGTCCGACAACCCATTAGTCCGACGTCTCATTATTCCGAAAATTTACCATTGAGCAGAGGTGCCATTAGTCCGACATCTCTAACACAGTTGTGTTGTGGATTAGAGAGCCATATACAACCACTGGGCCTAACCTTAAGGTCAGTGGACTCTTGCCTGAAGCTAATTTTATTTTTCAACCTTTACTCAATGGGACATTTTTGGAATAATGAGACGTCGGACTAACTGACCCCAGTTTTTCCTCCTACAGACCGTACCAGACTGGAATATTTTCCACTTGGGTGGTGGTGGGTGTGGGACGCGCACGTGCTGGTGTTTTGATCATGTTTATGTGGCGTGCAGAACCCCGCGCTCTTTAATACTAGAGCGGGACCATCGATATACTCTCTCTCTCTCTCTCTCTCTCTCTCTCTCTCTCCTCTCTCTCTCTCTCTCTCTCTCTCTCTCTCTCTCTCTCTCTCTCTCTTCCTCTCTCTCTCTCTCTCTCTCTGTGATATGGACACAGTGTTTAACTCTGAGTGGGATAAATAGTTTGTAGTTTGTCCTGAGAGGAAAGAGGAAGCAGGAGCTAGCGCGTAGTCAGTGCTTGTAGTAGAGCTGGGCGATTTCCCCCCCGAAAAAACATCCGCAATTTTTTAAATTAAAAACTAGATTTAAGGTTTGATTCGATTCGATACAAAATTGCAAAGGCAAACCCTTTCTTTAACTGAAAACAAAGATTGTTAAACATCCAAATTATTTATACTGTATTTGGATTGAGCTGATAAAACAACTAAAAATCCGTAGGTGGGCTCTGTTATTCTTGGCACATTTGTCTAGCAGGACCTTCTTCCTCTGAGCAGAGGGCAGAGAGCTAAACAAAAGAAGAAGAAAGAAAAATCGATTTTTGGAAAATATGAATCGATTTGACCAACTTGATTTTTAAATCAAATAGATTTTTCCACTGCCCTAGCTTGTAGCACACAGTAACACACCTCCGCCGACCCCTTTGTCCCCTACGCAACCCCGTCGGGCTACTGGCGAAAGCACTGGGGCACCGTTGTTTGCACGCAAGATACCAACCTCGCCTTAAGCAACGCTGTTGTTGGGCCTGATGGTACATCTGGAGCAAAGCCTTTTAATGCATTAAATTATTGTTCTGTTTTATAGTTTTAGTACAGGTGTTGGAAAAAGTATCATTCAGGTAGTGTAAACGAAATATATAAATACTGGTATCAATACAGTATCCACTCTTACTGATTATTTCATGAACATCACTCTGAGGAAGTGGCTTGATTTGCTTTTTTTAAATGTATGAATATTGAGGTGTTAGATTGATTAATGCTTAAGAATTAAAAGATGTAGAAATGATATATATTTTTAATATTCACTGACATTTTAAAGCTCATTATACTGTATGCACCTCTTGTCAAATGAAAGTAACTTTTGGCTGTTTGGAATCATCGAAAAGAAACTATAGATGGCTGATAAAAAATGATTTTGCGGCCTCGAGAACACAGTATGGACACCCCGCAATAAGCAGAAAGAGAAAACCCAGTTAAATTGAGCCCAGGATCTTTTTCCTGCGAGGCGAGAGTGCTTATAAATTGCCAAGGTGCTCCCTTTATTGTTGTTTTGAATGTGGTTATTTTTATTTTACCTTAGTTTAGCTACCAAACTGGCAAACAATCGACATAATGGAATACAACATTCTTTTGAAGCACTAATACAGGCTGTCACACTTTTAATAGTAATGTAATGGCGTTTTTATGCCCCAAGCGTTTAATCTATTGTACTGTATTCTACAAAGGGGCCTTGCAGCACAACATTAAACAACCCAACCGCATCATATCCCTGGCAGCTTATCCGGCCTCTCCCCTCACTCTGGCTTTGTTTCTTGACAGAGTCCTGGGGTCATCCAGAGGAACAAAGTGTTCTGTGCGTCTCAAAACACTGTGAGGCTCCTCTGAAGTAGCTGAAGTCGAAACACTTTAGGGGCTGTTCGATAATCCCAATGTTATTGCTTAGGAGGCAAGAAAAAGGCAGTCAGCCCCTCTCCTTGGCACACAGACTTTATCGAACCTCCGAATGATTTTCTGACAAAATCCCTTGCTCCCATTAAATTTAAGCTTGGCATAAAAATGTCAAAGGCACAGATGGTGCGGTTTCAGTAGCAACAGACAAAACATGAGGTGGCGGCTAATGCAACTCTATGGAGAGAAAGACGGCGGCTTAATGAGAGAATAAGACTGTTCTTATGTAGAAGGATCAAAGAGGTGAACTCAATAACACCCATCAAAAGCAGGATAAAGAGGCGACTATATAAGAGTACACAGCTCCTACATGCAATTCAATACAAACAAGTAATAATAAGGATTAACCGTTGTGCCCAAGACATACTGTTTATAGGCGGAGTAAAGCTTCAAGGTAAAGTGTTTGCTTTTTAAGGTGACACAAAGTGATTCAAAGTGCTTTATAGAACAAAAATGGTGTGCTAAAAGACGTAAAGCTATACTCATAAGGAAAATATGGTGAATAAAATAATTGTTAATACGTGTCATGCGCAGCTAAATGGAACCGTTTTCATCCTGGATTGGAATACTGTCAGTGTAGAGTCACTCCTTCAAGACTGTTGCAGATTTTCGCTACGTTAAACTGAAAGTCTGAGTTTAGCAGGAGAAAGTTGTTTTCATTTTATCTACAGTTGTGCTCAAACGATATTTTTGGGACTATTTTTCAAAGAATATGAAAGATAACACAAAAGGTTTTTTTCACTCATAGTTAGTGGTTGTGTGAAGTAGGGCTGAAACAACTAATCGATTATTGAAATAGTCGACAACTAGTTTAGTAATCGAGTAATCGTTTTCTGGTTCACACAGACTCAAATAGAGCAAAAATGACAGGAAAATGTAGTATTTTTGATGAAAACCTACTTTGTTTTTATAGTTGGGGTCTGTAGTGTTTTGTACATTGTAAATTTCATGAATATCTGTCTGTGTCTCATCCAATCAGAAGCAGAATTAGCGCTAAGAGCCTCCAACATTTACATTGAGTTTATTCCATCAACACGTCCTCAAGAGGCGCCAAATTTTTTTGAAAAAATAAAATGTTCCTACACCATTCACAGCCAAGCGATTAATCGATTAATCGTAAAAATAATCGATAGATTAATCGATTACAAAATAATCGTTAGTTGCAGCCCTAGTGTGAAGCCATTTGTGGTGAAAAAACGGAGTTTGCTCTTTTTAAATCATAATGAAAAAAGAAAGTTCCAAAATGACCCTGATCAAAAGTTTATGATCAAGAGGAATGGGCCGCTTTACCATTAGATTATATACAAAACCTTCTCCACAACTACCACAAAATACCCCAAGCTGTCATTGATGCTAAAGGGGGCAATGCACAGAACTGGGGTATATAAACTTTGGATCAGGGTCATTTTGGTACTTCACACAACCATTAACTATGAGTGAAAAAAACCTTTTGTGTTATCTTTCATATTCCTTGAAAAATGGTCAAAAACTCTGCCAGGTTTGTAGCACATGTTCACCAGTGACCGCTTGGTTGTGGTAGAACACATCATTGCTGCGTATTAAATGACCCAACGCAGATTAAACAAAAGGGGTCCCAGGATGGACCCCTGAGGAACCCCACAGACAAAAGACATTTTTAGGGTCATTTGAGCACAAGGCCAGATGTCAAGTCGGTTTAGAATAGCTCCTGCTCCCATATTTGGTTTCTGAAGACACCCTTGATGACTCAAAGTAAAGAGGAATGTTTTTGTAGATACTTTTCCCCAACAAAACAATGCATGAATAAATAAATGTGTGTATTTTAATCTATTTGTGTACTGGACAGTGTTGACCTTTATGTTTTTATAGTTCGACAGTGTCATAACCCGCTGTGATCAGAATCTTATTATAGCCTTATTATTATTGGCTGATCCCTCCCATAGTCGCCTTGTCAAGAGTCATTACGGCTCTTCAGAAGGACGTGTTTGATTCTCAGAGGCGCCGCGGCGGCTTGTGTTCCTACAAGGACAAATCAAAGTGTCACTCGAAGCTTTTACAGCATACGACGTTTGTGCCACACTCTCACACTGCAGACGAACCCTCACACCCTTCACTCCGGATCCCTCCACACCTCTGCAGCACGAGGCGCCAAATGTTGGTGTTGAAGAGGAAAAAAAAATCTGACTTTTGTCACAACACGAAACAAGTGTTTAGCCCGTGAGCTCCCTCTACAAATTAAAACGGCAGAGAGCTGCTTATGCTTGAGGACTTGAGTCAGGTGCTACCGTCGAGTATTTATGAGGAAAACAAAAGTGTCTGGCATATCTTCTCCCTTTCTTCTGATAAAGCTGTACACAAGCCTGAAATATACATACAACACAAAAAATCAGGAGTTGTGGTTGAAACTAACAGTTAAAACTCCATTACCACCTTTTTTTCAGAATGAAAATGGAGGGAAAAAATCCAACAGTATTAATCATACAAACTTAAATAATATGTTGTTGTTTTAAAATGTCTTTCAATCATCCTCTGAAACTTAGATTATATTTCGACTATCACCTTGGCATCCTGTAGCGCAGCATTGGCAGCACAACCCGAGCTGTTAGAGAGGCGTGGAGACTGCGGCACAGGCAGATGTGCTGGGATTTCACAAGATCCAACAGTTTTCTCTGAGCTCCTTGACTGTGATTAAGGGTCGGGTCAAAATGCAGTTTGTGGAGAGGCTAACAACTCACATGAGGGAGGTAATGGGACTTTAACTCCGCTCTAAACAAGGTCACTTTATTTACTTTCTGTGTTTGGCACCTCCTTCCGTGTCACTATGGTAACCTGTCAGGAGCTCTGTCTAGATCTCGAGCCAGGATTTTGATGTGTACCGAGAATATGTCTATAATGTTAATGTTTGGGTTAGGGATATCCAACGAGTAGCTCTGGAGCTATGAGTGGAGCTCCAACCAACTCCCCAAAGCCTGGCTATCACCAGACTAAATATCACAAGTGATATTTAGTCTGGGCACAACCTATTCATTTTCTCGTAGGAGAGGTGTGGTTTATTGTCCATAGAAGTTTATTGGGCGCTACGAATGTCTCATGCGTCGGCACGTAGCTATAGCCAATCGTATCAGATGACGTATGACGTACCCGCTGTAAACGTTCGAACTAAACTATTTAGAACATGGTCTAAAGCAGGGGTTACCAACATGGGGCCCGCAGGCCAAATTTGGCCCACCGGAACAATTCCATTGGCCCGCCAGAGAGTGACCCACTTTTGCGCTGCATCTGGTTAATACCAACTCTCTCCCATTCATTCTCAATAGTAAATATGGATGCAGTACACCTTTTGGCCACCAGTGTCAAATTGGGGGCGCTGTTTCACTCCTTTCGCAAAATTAAAGGTCCCATATCATGCAAAATCGACTTGTTGTTATGCTATTTCCTTATCAAAAACACCGCCAAAAAAGTAATCCTCCTGAATCCTGCTCTCTGAGCAGCTGTTCCACCCTCTCCTGGTAAAGACTGAGCTGTTCAGTTGTGTCGTCACAAAGGAACGGAAGTGCTCTGCGTCTGTAATGTAATGCCTTACAGCCTGGTTTTAATTTATAAAACAGCTTTTTCATTTTTGTTGCTGTAAGAGAGCAATAAAGAAAAAAAAAAAAAGAAAAAAAAAAAAGAACTCTCCGATGCGTCTGTGCTGTCCCAGGAGGGTAAACAAACAGCATAAGTGTTGTTTTTGAAGACTGAGCTCTTTCTAACCTACTCTGGACACGCCTGTTCTTTTTTCTTACCCAACGATAATGTCACGGATGCGCGTTTGGCTACGAGAGGAACAGGACTATTCAACCTTCATAAAGAAGAGTGCACTCGCCAGAAGTTGGAATTTCTTTCTGGGATTCAGCGACTATATCAGCCAACCTGATGGATGCTTGGTGAACCTTGGCCAGAATCAAAGTGGATTAACTTTTTTAACCTACGCGATCCCATAAACCGATGGGGAGGCCAGACTGAGCGGTGAGTCAATCAAAACGCGTGTTAGCGTGTGTGTTAGCGTGTGTGTTAGCGTGTGTGTGTTAGCGTGTGTGTTAGCGTGTGTGTGTTAGCGTGTGTGTTAGCGTGTGTGTTAGCGTGTGTGTTAGCCATTTATGAAACTGTGTTGCACATGTCAACTCCTTATAACTGCATTATGTGAAGTAACTTCACTTTTTGCAGCAATATTTATATTTATAATACTGTAAATGTGGAATGAGCGGAGAGAGGGGCGGAGTTAACTGAATCGAAGCGTCTTGTCTTCCGGGTTGGGAAAATACCCCCAGAAAATACTTATATTTCTCTCAAAAATGAGTACTCCATAGTGATAGAGGTACATCATATAAATGCCTATACTTTACTTTGGAATGGCTAAAATAGCATGATACAGATCCTTTAAGGAAACATTGTTGTGGTGTCTGGGTGTTTATCAATCACAGAGCGTTGTACCACATTAACTCCCAGTTTTCTAACTTTTGGTCTAATAAAGTTGTTGACATCAGCAAAGGTCATGTTAAAAATGGACTTATAAAAGAATTGATGTTGAACTGACACTTTCAAAATGATCTAATGTGGCATTTTCTTTGAGTTACCAAATGAATGAGATAAAGTCACTGTAGGTGCTGTAGCTACAGGTGTTTCTGTTGTTTACATTTTGCACTTTATCGCTACAATTGTTCTGTTCTACTAAAACTAGGCTTTTGCCATAGTTAACATTTGTTTTAATGTAGCATGTTATTTGCATAGATAGAATCAAATGCAAATGTATAGGCTACCAACAAATAAAATAAAGTAACTATTATTATTTGCAGTTATATGTGCTTCACGCTTCACATCGCTGTGTTTGGCCTGCGACCCACAGGCACTTTTTCATTTTGGCCCTCGGAGACAAAAAGTTTGGGAACCCCTGGTCTAAAGCTTAATCAAAAGATGGCGTCGCATCCGCTGGTGTCATGTTGGATCCGTAAATAAACGTTTATTTTATTTTTTTATCCGTAAACGAACTACAAGCTTCCGTATGTGGAATAGCACGTTATCGTCTTGCCGTCCCTCCACGTTCTGTAATTGGTCTCAAATCCATGCGAAGATTTCGGCCATGGTCCCCAGACAGTTGTGCAGTTCGAAATGATTCGAGCGCACACAGCAGCATGAGGCTTCCATTTTCTCCCGCTTTTCCAGGACTGGGTCGCGGAGGCAGCAGACTAAGCAGAGATACACTTCCTCCAGCTGTTATAGGGGATCCCGATGCATTCTCAGACCAGCTTAGAGATAGTCACTCCAGCGTGTCATGGGTCTTTCCGAACGAGCTCTCTTGGGAAAACTCGTGCTCTCAACAAACACTCCTCGGACATGACAGACCGTTTTTGTGTGAGTGTAGGACAGGTATAATTCCAACAAAAGGAAGGAGTCCTGTTCGAGGCCCATCACTATGTTAATGCAGCTGAGCATCAGAGCGCACGTTCAGCGACAGCAGTAGTTGGGCTGAGCCTGACTCGAGGGTCATTATTACAGTCGTTCACTAAACTCAATCAATGAGCTGAAGTTATAAAGTCAGACACTCTTCCACTGGCTCTGAACACAAATCAACAGTTATTATGGTGCACTTTTAAGTGAGTGAGTGAGTGCTTTATTTGCATTCAGGTGTTGGGTTAGTCCTAAGCCGCTGCAACTGTGCGCGCTGGCCATGCTGACCAACCTGACCAGAATGTTTTTGGATGTAAAGGAAACCTGGCTGGCTGCCTTCAGTGCTCCACTGAAACGGTGCACCGTCTCCTGGGTTTGTCCCTGTTTCAGAGCATGGTGTCCTGCACTGGACAGCTCCTCCTCCTTCCTCCAGCGCAGCTCCTTCTGCTCCACAACAGTCTTTCATCATCTTATATAATCCATCTAATTCTCCAGTGAACGAACATTAGTCAGGACAATAGCAAGGATAGAGGATTTGTGTAGCTTAGCAGCGAGTCTTGCCCGGATACCTCCTCGTTTGTCCCTTTTTTGTTTCCTGTAGCGCCTCTTGTGACGCCTCCACTGTGCTGCAGGTGTGGGGGGCTCTTGATGCCTCTTCAGCGCGTCCGCAGCTTAACCCAAAGCACAAGAACAGACGGGATCCTTTAGCAGCAAGCTAAAGTCTGGGTGAGGAAATTACGCACACAACAGCCGTATAAAGTCCATTTAACTCTTGAACTTGTTACCCTTATGTTGGAAGACGTAAGCACAACCTAAACCACTCCTGGTGCAAATATGTGGCGCCGCTGCTGGTACCACAGTTTTTTGTTTTGTTTTTCAGTCTATTTCATATTCTGACGCCTTATCAAAAACTGTTTTAGTCCTGTGAGCCTTGTGAGACTCAAATGAAAGCTAATATTACAAAAATGAGCCGTGAAGCCTTTCTCCCACTGGTGATTTAGAATACTCTTAGGTGTCAAAATATGCACGATAATAAAACTCCTCAATGAGTTTGATGACGGCTGCAATTAGCTCCCATTACTGAGCGTTTGTTTGTTTAAGGAAGTCCCATGTGTGTGAGACAGTTTAATGAAATTAAGACCTTAAGGATTTGTGCTGAGGAATAACTTTTGGAATAATTTTTGCATGTCCCTAATGGTAATGAACCTCATTATGCAATCCAGCTGAGAATATAGCGATGGTTTAATGTGAATGTGCTTTCATTTATGTACATATAAAGAAGATTGCATGCTATAGTCATAATCTGAAAGTACAATGTATTCATTCTACCCTAGAAAGTCATTATATCACCAGGAGAGGTGTAAATCTGTGGAATCATCTTGAGGAATCCTTAAAAGGCGCTGTTAGTCTACAGCAATTCAAAAAACAGTATAAGAGAAGTGTGTTTGAGAAATATGCTAATGACATGTGACCTTGTACTTATTATCTACAAGTAATTTTGTATTACCTATAGATAATTATAAGTATTACTTATACTGTGAATCTGTTTTAACCATATCATTGCTGATAGAACCAATGTCACCAATCTCTAAGTTTAAGTTGTTATGAATTAAAGGAACTGGATAGAAATGAATAAGCAAAAGATAACAACAATGCTGTGACAGCCTGTTTCCACTGGTCACTATTAAACAAAATTGAACGAGGGCGGGCAAGAGATGGACCTGTTGGACGGCCTCCCCCCTGTCAACGGGTTCATAAATCTTGTCTTTTCTAAAAGCACCACCCTTAAGTCTCAGAACTGTCTCACAACAATGACTAGTTAGGGCAGCAGGGTGAGGGCTTGCTGGTGGGGGGCTACTGCCCTCTGCCTACTGGCCACATTACACCCTGGCTTTTAAAGGCACCTCACTAAACAAGGCAAACAACAAAAACAAAACAAAAAACAATAAAACAATCACAACTAATATTTTACAGTGGAAATGGGAATTACAATAATAATGGGTCATGTTGATTATGTAATACTTAATAATAACTAAATCAATTATCAATTACTAGAATGGTGACTGGTGTTTTTAAGTAATAATTGGACATGGTTATGTGAATGGGAAAGAGAGAAAAAAGTACAAATTGTAAATAAAATAAAATAAAAATAAATGTTTATATATATTGGTAAACTGCATACATTTCTATCTTTATATTATGTCTTCTTACTTTGGAAGTCTTGTAAACATCCTGTGATTTTCACTCTGGAACAAACTGGACTTACAACACAAGCAATGCCAAACTGTCCATCGATTCAAACTGTTATATAAACATCGGGTCTGGTCAAAATATAGAGATGAGGGTCTTTCATTTAAATTACTGTTGTCTCATAGTGTTAACAAGTGCTCAATGTTTCCTTACCATCGTTGGTTTAATGTGTTCCTTACCATTATTGGTATATTGTTCATTACCATTGTTGGTATTGTTAAATTTTCTTTACATTGTTGGTATACATTCTTTATTGCGATGTGATAAATTGTTGTCACATGTGGTAATGCCACCATGATATAATTTGTAGAAAAGTTTTTAAACAAGTGACAGTGAAGCTGAGTCTGTTGAACTCTGAGTGGGGAACTGGGGGTGGGATTAAATAAGTTTTCTTCTTCCCACTCCCTTTCAGGTGGAAGTGGATTTTATTTTGTTTTTTGTTTTGTTTTCTGCTGTATATTCTTCTTTGTTGCCCTCTGCCTGAAATAAATAAATAAATGAAAAAAATGAATGAAAGTGTTGTATGAAAACACGAGATGTTGTATCACTGTATCCGGAATGTAAATTCATTTTGAATATGGGGGTAGGCACTTATAAGCTTTCTTGTTTCGGCCTACTCCTAGTTTTTGTTACTTTATTTATTTTCTGCACTGCAACAATGTTAATGTAAATAATGTAAAGAATCACTCAATTAAATTCCAATCAATCAATCAATCAATCAATCAATCAATAAACTATTACAACATGCATACTGTATATCTAATGTTATATTGCTACAATAGTGTAAAGCTATAAAGATATGAATTATACGCCCTATTCGGCAAATGTAGCACAATACAGCAATAATGGCCTTTTGGTGACTGCAAGGACAGGCCAAGCTTTCAGCGGTGGGTTTGCTTTTATTCCAGTGTTTGATTTTACTGAAAGGCACTTTGGACCCTTAATGTTGTTAAGACTTTCCAGGTCTAGTTGCTATAATCGCTAATCGTCGGATTCACTTCATCTTACTTTTACCATTAAGCTCATTAAGGTCGTTAGCTTAATGCTTTTAGATATTAGCTATTGTGCACATTGGGTTTCTACACCGTACATTAAGATCTGTTCAGTCTGAATAAGGTGTAGTTATTTATTTTTGGGTCTAAGCAATTTCGACAGTTTATGCAATTTTCAGCAATGACCCCGTGCCTGACCCTGCCCCTTAGCCTAGACCAGTGGTTCCCCAACTTCTTGGAGCTTTGTACGACCTGAAGCTTTGGGTGACCAGTCGCATAGCCTCTACTTCATTGTTTTTTTTTGTGATCAATTGTTTTATTGAAGTGTTGAATTGCATTTACATTTAGTGCTTTTTTTGCAAGCATCACACTTCCATTTTATCCCTTTTTTTACCCACATCACCATTTCCCTTATGATGGGCAGATTAAGTCAAATGTGTACATAAAAGCAGTCCCTTACAAAATGAAAAAGATACATATAATTAAAAAAATAAATAAATAAAATAAAATAAAATAAATAAACCCTGTCCAGGTTGACATACACATGTGAAGTAAAGTGTACAGTAGAAGGTGCTAATTTCCTCCGT
Organism: Neogobius melanostomus; assembly: GCA_007210695.1. Classification (NCBI taxonomy): domain Eukaryota; kingdom Metazoa; phylum Chordata; class Actinopteri; order Gobiiformes; family Gobiidae; genus Neogobius; species Neogobius melanostomus. Next base: position 295,467 of record VHKM01000887.1, read on the forward strand.
CAAAGACATCCACAGAAATAGCAGTATACATATGGCTATGTACAATACATCAATCAATTCACACAATACATATAATTATGTAGTAAAACCTCTACTGCATTTTTGTTGGAGCGATAAGGTTGGAGACTCCTGCCCTACGTAGAGGTTAATGAAAACACTGTGAATATAGCACACACAATAAAATATCTGTTTCATCCATTATTACTATGAACTCAAGCACGTTTCCCCACTATTTTACCATTTTGGCTCATCTGGGTAATAGGCTATTAAAAATATGCAGGCCCAATTAAATACAAAAATAGGAAAAAAGTCCGATTTAATTATTTTTTAAACAAATCTGGGGTCGATCTGAGTGTTTTGCTTTGCCCCAGTGGACCAGCTCTGCCGCTTTTGTGACTCATTCTGAACATCAGACAATGGTTTGGAGCTGGACTTCCCCCTCCCTCTGCTTCACATGAGCATCTCCCTCTCTGTCAAACTCGCGGTATACATTCGAGCGCGCTGGTTTAAGTTCTTGAAGATAATTTATACGCAGGACATTATTACATTACATTACATTACATCGGGTCGAGCGGCAGAGCAGGGGAACGATGCAGCTTTCACATTTGACGCACTCAGACAAAAGCTCGACTCTTGAGGTTCAGTTCTGGAATGGACAGCATTTAGGTCCACAACAAGCACATGCACAGTACATCTGAATTAGAAGGCACTTCCGCTTCCATAGCCGTGTCCCGCTTTAAACGAGTCCATATTAGATTGCGATACCAAAAAAAAAATCTCTCCAACATTTCTTTGCGGGTGGTACGCGCGGCCGTTCTGAACCACTGGCCTAGACATAAAAGGTGCATTATGATCCGCGGGCCAGTTCCAGTCGACTGAAGAACAGTTTCATTACACCAGGCCATCAGGGAGCTTTTGATCCTGAAGTGTCCCGGAGGCAACTGTGATGGAAAGTAAAGGCACCATGCTGACCACTCATACAACCGCTGGGTCAAGTTCACACTACTTTTTTTCCCATGTGTTGCGGGTGGAAAGTGTATGGGTATGGGGAAGCGGATTGGAAGTGGGTGACGGGTGCGCGTTTTAGAGGGGTATAGGACTGTGTGAGTGAGTGCATGTGTGACTGTGCAGAATAGATACATGTATTGACGACTGATTGACGCTTTTTTGCTGAGTGAGTGGCGTGTGGTGTGGAGCCGGGCCTGGTCCGGTTGGGGACAGAGGATGGAAATTAGTTTTAGCTCTAATCCTGCATTTTAAGTATATTGAATTTCTTGTAAATGCATTGTCCCTTTTAAATAAATAAATACAAATAGAAAAATAGAAGAAGTTGACTGGTGTTTATAAGTAAAATGCTGACTCTGACATTTTGCTAAATGTTTCTCCCCACTCCTCAGCCCTTTCATGCTCTACAATCAACAAAAGGCAAAAACACTAAACTTCTAGATTAAAATTCAAACCATTAACTCTCTGGTTATGTGAATTATTATTTATTATTTATTTTTTCCCCTCCTGGAACCGCCACCTTAACGTGGTGGAGGGGTTTGAGCACCTGAATGATCCTGGAGCTCTGTTGTCGGGGGCTTTGTGCCCCTGGTAGGGTCTCCCATGGCAAACAGGTCCTAGGTGACGGGTCAGACAAAGAGCGGTTCAGAAGCCCCTTATGAGAGACCAACAGGCCAGGTTAGAACCATGATGCCGTCCTTCTGTGGACCCACCACCTGCAGGAGGAGCCATAGGGGCTGGTGCAATGTGATTTGGGCAGCTCCAACAGCTGCCCCATGACCTGGCAACGGACAAGTGGAAGAAGATGGATGGATGGATTTATTTTTTTTAAGGTGTCCTGAGGTCATGTCCAAAAAGAGCTGAACAAATCAGCAGTGTGTGGGCCAATATTGTGTGTCATGTGTCCTTATTAGTGATAATTATTTCTGTCTACTACCATAATGAGATATTATTGCTTCGCTCTATTTGAATCTTGGCAAGAAAAGAACTCGCTCGCTCGCTGGCATTTTTAGGCAGACGGAGTTTAGAAATATAAAGCTGCCACAAACTCAAATGTATTACACAAACTGCAAAACCCAATTGTCTGTTAAATGCAGTGTCAGTTTTGGCTCAGTGGACTCCTGCCCAAGTGGCTCACAAGGCAATCTATAAACAAAAAGTAGTATCGATCCCGGAGACAGACCGTGAAGGAGTCCATTGGAACGAATGAGAATAAAAATATACGTATGTGTCTTTAAGGGGGAGTGACCTCACATTAAGTTGGGTCATGGTTTCTGTTGTTCCCTCTGCTTTTTTAAACATCACAATAATAATGTGTTACAGCTTTGACATTTATTATTAATAAAAAACAAGCCAGGGGTAGGCAAGCTGACTTTGTAGCCTTACAACTTTCTTCTTCGTCAAACCTTCCGATCGTGGCCCAAAGTTAAAGAGGGGGTATTATGCTTTTTTCAATCACATAGCACCAGTCTATAGCATACTACATTTGATGACGTAACCTCCTGTTGGTCTGTATATGCAGTAAATTAAAATAACTGCCTTGTATAAAATTGCTCTCTCAAAATGGCTGTTGAAATAGGCCTCTGTCTCTTTAAGAAGCTTTCCGACACGCCCCCTTCAGCACACTGCTGTGGCATCTAAACAACACTACTGTGCGGGGAGGGGGCTCTGCTGAGCTGAGGAGCAGTGGTTGGTGGCTTGGCTGGTGACAAAAGGTCCAGAGGCGTCTCCAGGAGGTGGGGGCGTTCCTAGGAGGACTGAGGCATAGCTACACCTAAAATGGCTGCCGTCTAAGTTTTTACTGATTACTCAAAAATATGTGAATGAGCCAAGGCAACACTCCAGGCATGTGTTTAATGAGGGAATGACATAATAACATGATATAAAGCTTGAAAAAGTCGATTTTACATAATACCCCCCCTTTAAAGCACCGGTTTCACCAAATTCTCTGTTCACGGGAAGCTCGTACACCATAAAGTGGGCAGGGCTGAATAAGGTGATTTGATCCAAAAGAAAATCACACAGATTGTGGCCTTGCAGTGTTAGACGATGACAGCTTGAGAACTGTCGCCCACATCACACATCAGAGACAGAAACATTCACACACTTACACTGGTGGCGTACTGGATGTCCCTCCATATGTTCGTCTCGCGGGAGAGGTCCGACAGCTCGAACAGGTTGTCCAGCTCCACCTCCCCGATCATGTCGTGTCGGGAGAACCGGTCGAAGTCGAACACGCTCATGTGCAGCTTCCTCACCGGCAGCTCGTCGTAAGCCACGGGAAACTGGAAACTCTCGTTGAACGTCGGGTTGAGCATCTTGCGGTGAACCCTGGTCTGGAACTTTTTGCGATCGGGAAGAAGGTAGACTTTGACGTAAGGGTCCGACGTGCCGCATAAGTCTTTGGCGGGCAGGTCCACGGCGCGGAGGATGTTGACCAGTAGGCATTCGTTTTCGTAGTCGTACTTGAGGGAGAAGTTGATGCGGCCGCAGTTTTTGTCGCCGCTGTTCTTGGAGGAGTCCTCGGATTCCTGCGCCTTCTGCTGGTAGAGCTCGGGCTGGATGCGACCGAGGCCAGTGGGTTTGTCGTCCTTGTCCACGTAGTCGTTGCCCAAATCGAGGCTGCACACCTGCATCTGTCTGGGCAGGTGTCTCTTGAAGGAGTTGTGCCTGTTGGGTAAAAAAAACAAACAAAGGAATTAAATCTATTGTAAAGCAAAGTAAAACAACGGTTAAAAACAATTCCACTGGATTAATAAGTGGCTTGAGTTTATATTTGTATGATATATATTTAACCAGGAATGTGAGATTCAGAAAGTGTTTTTCAGGGGACACTACATGTGCAAGTTTAAGTGAAAAGGAAAATATCTGAAAACATGATGCTGACAAGCACCATGTGGCCCATGAATTAAAGCAGTACTAAGTAACTCTTGCCCCTAGAGGCCATAAGCGCAACTGCAGGCGTCTTAGCAAGTTACGATTTTTTAACATATTAAATGTCTTGGAGAGTAAATACTACGCTGACAGAAAAGGTGAAGGGAGAGAGGGGTGTTGTACATCCAATTTGCCCGTTAGCCTGTTAGCTTCTTCTTTGTGATTCTATTACTGTAGTGTGTATTGGTTGCTCCGCCTCGGTGGCAGTCAAGTTGCAAGCATGGTTTTCTGGCCAGAGACACCAGGGGGAGATGAAAGACCCTCCAATCATCCCATTAACACTTGTATTACCCCCACAGGGACTACAGAAAGGATTTATTAAGGTAAACACGTTACTTAGTACTGCTTTAAGCCCAAGACCCTTCAATTGCATGATTGTCTACCAGCTTATTAAGCTTCTCCAGGCGCTACAAATTGGTCAATATTCATTCGAGTACCACGGTCAGGTGGTAAGCTACAGCAGTCCAGGATAGACTGACTGAAATAGCCACTCCAACAACCAATAAAATCTTTAACACACGTCGGTTAGAGCAATAAAAGTTCTATTTTTGCATGAAAAGTGTTTATACAAGAAAAGTGCATCAAAGATGGTCGACATTGATCAAACTGCTGAAACTTATGTCTGAAACTACCAAAAAAATGAAGCCCTTTCTGCATTTAAACCAAATATTTGGGGCAGAGATGGATCTGTTCAATGCTACAGCCATCTTTAGGCATCTGTCTGTCAGTAAATTACAGGACAAATTACAGTAAAAAACAGGATTTACTGTACATCTGTTAAGTGTGACATCACTCACAATAAGCTCAGTGTCCAAACTGTTGAGCATAAACTGCAACTTTATCTGAATCTTCTGCTGAAATAATAACAAATAAAAGGCCAAAAACAGTTTTACACCTAATTACAGTAGAATAATATATCTCACCACCCAGGCAAAATGAACAGATTTTTATATTTAAAATAAGCCTTCATGGTGTATGGACACAAAATATTTGATAACTAATGTCAGAAAAGACTTACTAAAGAAAATCTACAGTAAATGTGATATTCCTGTGTGTGATCAGATGTTTAAAAAGAGCTTTGTAGTCATCTATATATTAGGTTTAAATGAGCAAATTCTCATTAAAACAGAAACTTTTCTCAAAAGCAAAAACGTATTATTTAAATGAATGCAATACGTTGCTGTAGAGACTGAATTGCACTTTACCACCTGAGCCACTATCGCTCCAGGGAGACATACATAGACCCAGACAACTGAGAGTGGTGAGACCAATAGTTTGTTGAATGGACACACATTGGCGCTAAGACCCCGTCTGGTATCAGCCATGCAATGAAGGGAGACTGTGAAAAACTGGGAAATTATCTCCAATCCAATGCACTTTTGGCGCTGAGGATGAGGAGAGTTTCCCTGGTTGAATGTCTGTATAGATGTTCACCCTCTAACCCAGAGATAATGGCGGTCCAATCCCTATACGTCTAGCTTTGATACGGTTGCGTCATCAAATAAGACACTCCACTTACGCTGCCTTGTGAGAAGTAACGTGGAAATGTGATTTTGTCCAACTGAGCCAGGGCAACACAAAATAATGCAGATTAACAGCAAAGGTGAGTCTGTGAAAGCGTGACGGACTATATATAACAAAGCGTTGGACAAAAGCAAAATTCAGTGTCTTTTGATTTGGCGGTACTCGTCGTTGAAAAGTGCCACCAAGACCTGCAGACAAACCACCCCGTTTGTCTCTCCTCATAACTTGGCTCCCGTTAAACCTTGTTTCGATCCGAGCGCGATGAATGTTAATTGCCATCTTAATTGTGTCCTTAGAGAGAGGGGGGCAGCGCTAGTCCGGGTTGTTATTACGCGCAAGCAAAACAGCTCCCGGCTAATGTATGGCACTGCAGAGAGTGGGACGGGAGTGGGACTTCGGCGCTGATTGCTCATTCGCCGCGATAACAATAGTTGCGCTTTGACGAGTGTAATACATGTTCCGTGGCTCTCAGCTGCTTAGCGATAATGTGCGCCACCAAAAGCCAAAGCCACCGGAGATCAAAGCAAACAGGTGCACTCTGGGAGCTCAAAGACGAGATGGCAACAATAATAACGCTTGTCAAGATTTGTTTTGCAGCTTTGGTCTTGATGTTTTCAAAGCCGTTTCTTTCTTTCATCGCTTCCCTTCCTTCATATTCAGTCAGTTGACACGGCGAACCAGCGCAGTCATTTAGAGGGTTATGTAAGGCTCTATATCTGAGGCTACCAGGACCACTTAAGACGAGGAAACGTGGGTGACATGTCTTGCCCAAGGACACGACGATGACAAGGAAACAGCACCTATTTGGAAATGTAAGGCAAGCGCAACATCCGGAAACCGATCGTCAGCTCTCAGCCAGAATCTAGGTTAAAAGTAGAGGGTATTAGCCGGTTGTGCATGTTTTGGGTTAGGTTTAGGCAGGAGCGTGTTTAGAGTTGGGGTAGAAGCAGAGGTGGGAGACTCGAGTCAAATGACTTGACTGGAGTCAGACTCGAGTCGCAATTTTCGGGACTTGAGACTTACTTGACCAAAGCTCCAGAAAGACTTGACTTGACTTAGACTTGCCTGTTTGTGACTTGAGACTTAACTTGGACTTGAGGCCAGTGACTCTGAATGACTTGCTGTGACTTTATAGTTATTATTTATTTGAGTGAAACTGTTGAAAGAACAGGATTCATTGCGTAAAAGCGGCGCATCTATGTTTACATATGGTAATTAGCCACGTGCTTTTTCTGCTTCAGATAGAGCGCGTCTTATCAATACAGTGCGAAAAGGCAGGAGGAAATACGACGTGTTTCTTTGGATGCATTAAAAGTTTTCTACAGTGAGGGAAAAGATGAAGATTCATAGACATTTATTAAGGACATGAAAACGTTCGAAATAATGACTGAAGCTATACAGGCGGCCTCCAGAACGACGATGGTAACAGTTGGATTAATGACAGAAATCTTGGGGGCTTTTCGGTGTTTTAAGGCGTTCTCATGAAAATTACAGCATTTAGAGGCTATTTTCCGCAGCCACACAGAGCCCAGTGACAGCGGGACTCAAGGGGCGAATCCGAGTATACAGGGGGTGGGGCATTACAGGGGAACCACTGACAGAAAAACTGACAGAAACTAACAAAAAATAAAATATAATGTTATATTTATCTTTCAGACTGCAGGGAAAAGCAGCTCATATTTAAAAGACTCTGTTTCAATTTTTTTTTAAGTAGGTCCCTCGGGCCCCTTCCTTAAAATGCTTTCTCAGTAATTTTGTACATAGACTGGAGCATTTAAAATATATATATATTTTACATTTTGTGGCAATTAAATATTAATTAGACTTTAAATCCAAATCCATTCTATTTTAAAAAGTGTGATTTTAGCCTACATTTTCAAAATTGCTAAATCTTGAAAAAGCACTTTATATTTTAATGTAGATAAAACACATTTTGAAAAGAAGAATTAGGCTTAACGCTGACGTTTGCGACTTGAGGTGACTTGCCGGCTAAAGAAAGACTTGACTTGACTTGACTTGGCAAAAGCTATGACTTGACTTGACTTGACCCCATGACCAATTCACTTGGACTTGCTTGGGACTTGGACCTTAACGACTTGGACTTGACTCGAGACTTGCATTTAGTGACTCACTCCCACCTCTGGGTAGAAGGCATATACTGGGGATCAATAGATAAGATATTTGTTAAACGTATTCCATTATTTTTTATTCTGAATACTTAGAATACTTTCACATTGATTTGCATTATAATCGTGCATAAAAGTGGTGACATGCAGCTAGACTTGCTACACCAGCTGTTATTAACTTATTTGCTATTAATTAGGAATGTAAAAAAAAAAACCTTTGCATACGCCTCCACAGCCCAGAATGACGTGGAGCTAAACTTTTTCCCCGGCTCTTTTGATCTTCTCTTATTGTGATGATCATGAAACTGAAACTTAATGATTGACTACTGTGAGGTATTCCTTGGATATTAGGAAAGTAACTGTATTCCAAATACCCTCAAATGAAAGAGTAACTTTACCAGAATACAGTTACCGTATTTTCCGGACTATAAGTCGCACTTTTTTTCGTAGTTTGGCTCGGGGTGCGTCTTATACTCCGGAGCGACTAATATGTGTTTTTTCCCCCCCTTTTTTAATCCAAATATAGAATTTTACATGCCACTAGAGGGCACTGCAGGCTAATCGAGCAGCAGAAAGAAAGTTTGGAGTGCGTGAGAAGCGGAGGTTACTGCAATGATGTAAGCAAAAAAAAGCTAATCACGGGCTAAAAGCTAGAGCCACAGCTAGAGGAACGAGTTTTACAAATGGGTGCTTAAACAACGTGCTGTTGGGAGAGGCTTGTCAACGGTGCAGTTACGCCTCCGTGTCCAGGCGATTGTTGAGAAGTGACACAGAGGATGAAGATTTCAATGGATTTAGTGATTTGGAGTGAGATGGAGAGTTTGATATGTTCTTTATGCTATAGCTATCTGATCTGTTTATGTGACGTTAACATACCAGACACCTATTTAGTTAGTTGTTTATGCTTCATGTAGCTAACCGTGTGTTACGTTAGCATACCGCGTACGCCTATTCAGCCGGTTGTTTTTTTCATTTGGCAATGTTTGGCTGGTGCGTCTGATACTCCGGAGCGACTTATAGTCTGGAAAATACGGTACTCAAAATGAATATTCTATATACATGCACTGAATACTGTATATAGTATAAAAACTTAGTAAAGTTGATTCTGTCTACTTGTGTTACTAGTATAACTTTCAAGGTTCATTTGGTCAGACACTATAGGATTAGAGATGTTGAAATCTTTGCCTTTGCATGTTTCAGCCGCCATCTGCAGGCCGACATCAGAAGTATCACGTGCGTGCGGTGAAGTGTCATGTATCGGCTGTTCTTCCTTCCAACGCGTTGCCAGTCTGACGGTCCTGACCATAGATAGACTGTACAAATAATAGACAACTCCTCCTCACTCCTCCCCATTTACCATAATGACCACGTTCCAGGGGGAAATCATGGCGGACTCCTCCTCCCCAGCTCTGACGAAGCATGTTCCTAATAAGGGCATAAGGGCGGGATCTTCACTGTAGACTCGGCTCTTGCGTGACGTGTAGCTCGCGCAGCTCCAATGCTAACAGTCCGACCCTCATTAAGTACGAGATTTCTAAAATTTATCCTACGATAACCAGCCCGGTGCCTCTGATTGTGTCTAACCCAGCGTAATCACAGGAGGAATATCTAGCTGTAGAAAGTTCAAAATAATTAGGCACCGGGCATTAAAGTTGTTTTTAACGTGTCTAAAGTGCAATGGATTCCAATGGGGGACTAGCGGCTATATGGCGGTACTACAGCAATGGCGGCCTCCAGTGTCGTCGTCGCAAAGCAGAGCAGCCAGCGGCCATCGGTCCTGACAGGTCCATCAGACTGGCCACGCTCTTCTCTGGAGAAGGGTGTCATAGGTGTGGGACAGGAGAAACGCTCCTTGATGGTGACGCTGCTCCGTTTCCTGATTTCGGCGGCTTCTTTTATCCAGCACTTGAATTTGTTGGTTTCAGATCCGATGACCCGCACCTCGTCCCAGTCCATTATGTCATTATTTCTTTTACAGTGGTCCGAAAAAGCTCATTATAAATTTTCTTGTTTGGCAGGGGGCGTGGCCAGTGTGATTTGCCTGTCAGAGCCGTCAGACTGGTCACGCCTTGGGAGGAAGAAACAGCCGATAAGTGACACTTCCCTGCACGCCGGTGATACTTCTGATGACGGCCTGCAGATGGCGGCTGAAACATGTAAAGGTAAAGATTTCAACATCTCAATCCTAGTGTCTGACCAAACTCTAGGATTGAGAGTGTTTGGTGTCTGACAATCCTAGAGAGTGTTTTGGAAGTTATATATAAAAATACAAGGGAAAAACTATTGATCTTTCATTTCATTTATTTATTCTCTTTTCATGGTAATGCAACAAGAAAAGCCACCACAATCCACTTTGAGAGCTATGTGGCCCTGTTCCTCACCCCTACCCCTCGCCGCAAAATAGAATTGGGACACCCCTTCGTCTCTCGTGAACGGGGGAGGGAAGGGCTAAGCGGAGGGCTAAGGGGTAGAATTGAGATTGGGCCTAAATCATCTCACGGGCCGCATGTGGCCCGTGGGTCTTGTGTTTGACACATGTGGCCTATACTATAGACCAGATGTTGTTGTTTTCTGTTTTGTTTTTTACAATTTTCACATTCCTCTTCATACAAATTAAGTATTTTCTGTTTGTACTTGTTTCACACCAGATACTGAATTTGTTTGAGTGTTTTTCCTGCAAAAGTGTGTTTAAAGTCATTTTTTCTTCTGCCTGTCTCACTATTTACAGTAAAAAAGGGTTTGCAGTTTTGCTTTGGGGATAACTACTAAGGTTTGCCGCCCGAAAATGACCAAATCTGGCCATGCCCCTGTTTGATGGGTAAAACATTAAAGTGCTATAATGCTCCTGCTAATGCTATGCAGTCTCTTCTTATGTGTCATGAAAAAACAATTACAGCTTATTAGCCTTACTTTAGCGAGACGCACATTCACATGAGTGCGCTCTAAACATAATTGTTTAACATAATGAATTCTGCGGGCCTCTCCCTTGATTAACTGCATATTAACAGTGCAGCATGAGGTGGCCCTGAGGCTGTCGTGTGCACTTTCTTATCTGGTGCTGGGTTAAATTAGCTTCTTTCAGAGCAAGAGATGGCCATTTCACTCCACTCCAGGGAGAAAGTAAAAAAATCCATAGTGCCTAATTCCTACAGGGGCCATAAAATATACAGCAAAATGTTCTACTTAAACATTCGCAAAGTTTAAGTAAAGTCATTTACTTATGCGGCGCTGCAGGTCTATAATTTTGGCATTCACTTATCGTGGGGAAAATTTCATATTGTAGGAAACGCAGGCCGTGGCCAAACAATGAGGCAGGGATATTATATTAAAAACAGAACAGACAAAGTGTGACAGATATCAATTAGTGTGTGCTATTTCAGAATACTAGACGCAGGGTGAGACATCCTCTTCCTGTCTGTCAGGCGAGTTACCAACAGAATAAATGACCAGCGCACCAAAAGAATCAAAAACTGCAGTGCCCTAGCCTGGCATCCGGAATGACACCCCGCTGTATTTTTTATACAGAGGGATATCAGTCTGGACGGGCACCCGCTGCCAAACTCAAACGGATCCGTGCAATCAGAATCATTTATTTGCCGTCGTGTGTTGTTCGAGAGCAGTGTCACTCTGGGGATGTGAAAGTTCCCTCAATAACAATCTACGGACGAAGCACGGGAGAGTGAGGGCTTTTTTCCAGTCTGTGGTAAATGACCAAAAAAACATCGACCTTCACTTATTGGTTTACTCCCCCGCCTCCTGTTTGTATTTTATTTCTATTTATATATTGGTTTATTTGGTAAGGACAGTGCAGGTTTATGAACACACCACACCGGATTGAAGCCTTGGGCTAATTTCCATCCGTTGTCCCACGCTCACACTCTCAAACACACTCATATGTGACCCGCCCTGGATTCCAAAGACACAAGTCGGCAGCCCGTGTCTCGAGAAAAACGTGGTATTCTTTTGAAAATTGGTGATTTTCACTTTTGCAGAATCGTTCAGTTGAAGTCACAAAGAAGCCTCTCCATGTTTAAGCTAGCAGTATTGGTATATTTAAAAGCGTAAACTTTTAGGTTCAAGCCGACTACTTTTGGAGCTTGCAGTAGGGGCGTGTCTTTGTCTGTGTGGCTTCATGACTATGCAACGCAATGCTATGTTGCTCTCAGAAGCTCCCGCTACTTACGCAGGAAAATGGATTTACCACGCAAAGGTTACTTCAGACGGGTGAGTTTTTTTTTTATTGCTGGTGGCCACCGTGCCAATGTGCTGTGCTGTTGTTAGCTAACATGGTGTTAGCATGGGAGACAGTCATGTAGTCACGAGGAATTAACCTGCTATTTACACAAAATCAAGACCTCTACAAACTTAAACTACTCCATAAATGTAGTCAGTGCATCCCTAGCTTTCAGCCACTTCTTATTTGAGAGAGACCTGCTTCATATATTCGGTTTTATGGTTGGATAAAGTTACGCTGGGTTTGTGCAGTGAAACGTAAACAATGCGATCACGCGCTGCGATACGTCGCGATGTCGGCCTTTTCAACTTGTGTATGAGAATGTATGTGCATTACTAAAACAGTACAGGAGTCTTTTCTAAAGTTATAACTTCAGTTATGTCCGGAGTCTGTAACTCTCTCTCAGCCTGAGGCTGGAGCTGACACAGGGAGGGACTGGGGAGAAGCTTTGGGAGAAGTGCGCAGGATTTCGACAGTAAATAAACAACCCTAAACATAAAGATTTTATTTAGAATTTTTTTACTGAAGGTTCACACACAAGTAACAGACAACTGTGACGTGAAAGCAAAATGATACATGATTCTGTTATTTTTCAAAAAATAGAAAAGTGAAAAGTGGGGCGTTCATACAGCATGACTTAATACTTTGAGATGTAAATGAGCCCTATTGTCACTCCCAACAGCAGAGAGAGGTGACAATGGCCTAAATCTTTGGAGAGCTTTTTCACCCTTTGGCCTTTTGGGAATTGTTAACTTCAAATCACTGCTACGCCTCCAAATATGATCAGATTTCCATGTGTTACACATCGTTGGAAAGCTTGGAGGCTACACTTTAACAATCTGTGAAAATCTCCAAAATGCCCATAATCGACTTGTGTCTTTGATTCTAGTGACTGGTCACATATTCTTCCTGGCCTATTGTAGGAAACCTACGCAGACACGGGGAGAACATGCAAATTCCACACAGAAAGGCCCCCTCCAGGTAGGCATCGAACCCGGGACCTTCTAGCTGTGCGGTTAGCACGAGCGCTAACCACCGCGCTATTGTGCCGCCCGTGTTCCTTGTATGTATGTTCCTCTTTAGAAATGTAGTTAATGCTGACTCTGACTCTGTTTTTTCCAGGCAAGCAGTGCCCAGGTTGCCTGGCCTGCCAGACACTCCTCCTTTCTGTTCAAAAGAAGAACCGTCTGGGCAGCTGCTCGCAGCCAATCATTTCACGATTTGACCCACATCGGTCCAATCACGCACCAAGAGACGGAAGCCGTCACCTGTCACCACCACGCACTCTTCCACAACATTAAAGATGGCGACCGATACACTGTTTTCTTCGGCTCTTTCGTCTGTTTTAAATCATTTGGAAAATATGAAATCCCTAAAACCGGAGCAAGAAACAGCGTTCGAAGCGTTCCTCGTAAAAAAGGACGTTTTTGGAAAGGCTTTCTGCCGCTTGTTACTGCAACGTATCTAGCGTTGCTCTAATTGGTTGATGCCGTCTGTCAATCACGCCCACCGGGAAATAGTTGAGATCACGCTCGCTCCCAGACTATATGTCTTTGAAATATCTATGAAGAGGCATGTCGTTTGGCAGGCCAGGCAAGTGCCCAGGCATGAACAGGACTTCATTTTACTTTCACTGCGCTTCCCTGCATAAATAAACACCTGGAGCCAACCTATTGTTGCTATGACAGACTTTAGCTCTGGAATCTCCAACCAGTAGCTTTTCAGCCCTTTCTTAGTCGCTCGCCAAACACTTTCTACATTTCTTATGTCACATTTTAGAGTTGTTTACTGTTTGTTTTGAATCTGCAATCATTTAGGTAAATAAAGTTAAGTATAAGTACAAAATTCCATTCATTCATCATCAATCATGTTTAAATATATATCTTGGTTACTACCTCTCCAGGGTGAACTTCTCCTAAGTCGCATAGTTAGACAAGTATCTTTGGAACATATGCAACTCCTTGACATTTTGGTTTTGTAAAAGTAGATCACCGGATAAAAAAGGTTGGAGACGCCTGCTTTAGATGTAGCTACGATTTACTCTTTGAGTCTTCTCAAAATCTTTAAAGAGTTACAGGGGTTAGTGTCGGTCAGCAACATCACAACAAAGCCTTTTCAACTGGAATTGAGTTTAGTATGTTTCGCCTCTTCACAAAGGCTCCTGCTGCTCTCTATCCACTTGTCTCTGGCCGTGAAAGCTTCCTTCTAAACCGGTTCCTCCCAACGTAAACAGTAAGTTTAATTCACTGGTCCCGGAGTGGTTTACACAAACACCCATTCACTTCTTAACGGCCTTTTTCTGGAGTGGAGACAGCAGAAGAAGCCTTTGAGAAGAGACAAAACGCTCTCATCTCAAACCGGTCCAGTTGTCGATTTTGGAAACTTCAACTACAATAAAATAGTGAAACCCTGGATGATTGAGAGCCTAAACATCCTGCACTAGGGTGATACCCAGGGTCATGTTTTGTGCCAATTTAGTTCGCGTTTTATGCCCACTGTCTATGTGGATATTGCAGTTTTAGTTTTGAAATAAACCAAGCCTTTAGCCTTCATTAGCTGAACACACACGGTGCACATGACTGATCACCGGTGTGAGTATTTCCAATGGGATATTGACTGGTCCCAGCAGCTCTTGTGCCCCGGGGCCTCCGCACTGGATTACAGGATCATGGAAATGTCACGTCTGCTGCTGCGGCGCTTATCTCTTATTCACAGAGTCTGGAACGCCTCTTCAGAGTGTCAGGCAGCCCTTCACGTGGATGAGTCTTACACATGCTACGTTGCTGGAGAAATTTAAGAATTTCATGATACTTAACTCTCTAATTCAGCAAGAGGAGCAGCATAACTTTAGCGCATGGGGGTTGAGTCTGCTACACTTTGTTGGCCTCAGCATCTTGAGTTAGATAAATAGATTCAATAATATTAAATGTACTATGTCATTTGTTTCTTAAATGGTAAATGGTCTCAACTTATATAGCGCTTTTCTACCTTCATTAGGCTCAAAACGCTTCACAGCAAAGAACCAGTCACCCATTCACTCTCTCATTCATACACCACTGCAGGCCGGCCCTAGGCATAGGCGACCCAGGCGGCTGCCTAGGGCACCATCTACTGGAGGAGGCGCCGAATTGTGCCTGAATTTTTGAACCCCATACTTCCGCCACCTACAACATCACCGATTTTGTGAGATAACCTTGGAACAGAAAGTGATAGAGACTTGTGGTCTTTTGTGTTGGAAACTAGAGATTTCAAGCTTTCAAACCAGCCTTCTTTGGTCCTTCTACACCCCAGGGAGCCGTGTAACATCGCAATGAAAATTCGGAAATTTACTTCAGAAGTGGAGGTTCCTCCTCTAAAAGAACTGTTGGGCGTTTTATGATGCACATGCTCTGATTTTTGTTGTTGTTGTTGAATAGATAATCGTAATAATATAACAATGACAATCATAATAAAAATAAAAACAAGCCATAACCATATCCAAAAAGTGTCCAAGAAGATTGGAAAACAAAAGACAATCAACTATAGAATGCTGTTTGGATCAAGAAATACGCACAAATAAACATTTTTTTTGTGGGGGGGGGGGGGGGGCAAGTTCAATCTTGCCTAGGGCGCGAAATTAGCTGCACCACTGTACGCAGGCACTGGAGGCAAGGTGGGTGAAGTGTCTTGCCCAAGGACACAACGACAGTGGGCACATTCAGGAGCTGGGCTTCAAACCCCGAACCGTCCGATTATGAGACGACCCGGCTCCTACGGCCGGTGTACGTGCAAAGAACGCAAGAAAACGCACGGAGAGCGCCCGTGTGATGTGCTTAATTTGGAGCCGCAGAAGTTTTTAGTCATGTCAAACAAACTCTACAGGCGCTTAGGTTTTTTTCAGGTTGCAAGAACGCTGTACGTCTTCATGTGTCGTCTGTACGGCCAGTGTATGTCTTTCGTACGTCGCACTTCTTATATGTGTCGAGAACCACACGCGGCCAACGCACATTCAGATTTCTCCTACGTCCTCTATGCATTTGGTGTAAGTCGTTTGTGAATTGCTCCTTACAGGTTGCCTCAGTGGCATCGAAGGATGGGTTAAATGCAGAGGACACATTTCCATACAGGGACAATAAAGTAAACAAACAAACAATTGCCCGTTCGGCGAGAGTGCATCAATCGCACAAAAACTCCGATATATAAAGCTTCACAGGTGCCTGTGGCCAAGTACAAAGTACAAAGCAATATGCCGAGGGGAAGAGGGAAGGCGAGGAGAGAACCGGTGTCAGAGAGGGAGGAGGGAAAAAGCTGTTATGCGTAGTGTGACGTGTAGCAGCAATTCACCAAAATGTTTGGATCCATGCGAATGTATGACATGTAGTCACTGTGGCTTTCTCTCTCCTTTCTTTCTCCTGGGAAAGTGTGTCATGGTGCCCAAACATGTGCCGTATATCCCTGTAGGCTATTCCCCTCTTGCTGGATAATGTCTGCGACAAATGCACGGCGTTGGTACAAGTGCAGATCGTGTCCAGTTCTTGTAACCTTCATACGACGCCTACATGGAACCCACGGTCAGTACGTTTATTGCAGGCTGGTCTTGCAACTTTCGGCCGTTGGCTGTACGAATGAAGCGACACCTGCACCTCCGAGCAGTCTCAGAGTGACGCACGTTTGCCTTAAAGTTTGTACGTTGGGTGCGCGGTGATCTGAACTCCACAACTACGTTCTCCACGAACAAAAAATAAACGATTTGGGAAACGCCAAAAATCGCTCGGCCAAAAAGTTGTGCGTCCGGTTGTGACCCAGGCATAAGCTTTTATATCTACTTCACACCCCTTAGCCTTGATGTTTTTTGTAGTATACATGAAAATAACCAAGCTCCAAGATGGGGTAAAATACGGTAGTTTCTTGGCCAAAACGGGGCAGTTGACAGCAATACAACCTCGCGACGACTGGAATTTCTTGCGAGTCTAGTGGCAGAGTTCATTTTGGAGAAGCCCTTTGCCCTTATTTAGCATTATCTTGTTATAATAGAGATTTACAGGATAATACTAATACGGGAGGACGATGGGAAAGAAAGGTAAAATACGGACGTTTCCCGGCCATAACGGGACACTTGAAAGCTATGCTTGTCATCTATAGGGGGATGGTGAGTCCCGACACCAAACTAAATAAGTTATACGACAAGAACGTTAAAGCAGAACTAAGGAACCTTTGCCCCTAGAGACCACAAGCGCTACTGCAAGTGTCGTAGCATGTTGCGTTTTTTTACTGATTAATTGTCCATGAGAGTAAATACTACGCTGACAGGAATGTGATTTTGTAGACAACTGAGAGCAGCGAGGGAGATGTTTTCCCTTAGTGTGTATTGGGGCTGCCGGTTCGGAGGGAGGGAAAGTTGCTACTGTGGTTTTCTGGCCAGAGACACCAGGGGGAGATGAAAGACCCCCCAATCATCCCATTAACACTTGCATTAGAGGACTACGAGACTTTAGTAGTTTGAGCGGATGTATTTTTCTCACCTAAAAATGTAAACGTTTGAACAGGAAAAATCAGGTACCCCAGCTTTAAGGTGCCCAAAAGCATTACTATGTAGGGCCTTCACACACATTTCTCTCAAACATCGCGGCCTGAAGTTTCCAGATGTGATGCCTAATGACCCCATGCGTGTGTCTGACCTGGTGGAGGAAGCGGGCTCGGTGGTTTGCCTCTGCATGCGGGTGGTGCGCCGGAGGAAGTGCTCCGTCATGGACAGCTGCACGTCGGTGGGGATGTCCGGAGACGTGTGGCTGATCTTCACAGCGGCCTCCAGGAAGCCGCCCGAGCCCATGGGGTCCTTAACCTTCTCTGTCGCCATGGTGACGGGCGACTGGGGCGACGGCAGGGCGGGTGGCTGGAGGTTAGGCCTGTCAGGACACCACAAAAGTGAGAGCCAATCGTACGTGGTAGAAAATATCTTTGCATATAATCAACCGTTTGCATCAATGTTGAATAAAAGGAAGTTTAGGATCTCAGGACTGAAGATCAAGCCCACTGTAAAACATGTAAACTGTTATGGAACAAAGTAAATGTTATGTATTTACTTCTGACAACTTGCAAAACCATGTGCAATAATCTCTGGATCAGCGTCACTTTATCAATCGCAATACTATGTCTGAACAGACAATAAGTATTGATGGTATCCAGGTTGAAATCGTAAATGAGACTACATTTTTGGGCGTAATAATTGACAGTAAATTGTCATGGAAACCCCATGTCAGACACATCAAAACAAAAATCTCAAAAAGCCTTTCAGTTATAAATGAAGCAAAATTATACCTTGATGGAAATGCAGTCCGTACTCTATACTGCACCTTGGTACTCCCATACCTTACGTATTGTGTTGAAGTGTGGGGGAATACTTACAAGAATACAATTATATCTGATTATATTACAGAAAAGAGCAATGCGGATCATTCACAAGGTTGGTTTCCTAGACCATACTCATAATCTGTTTATGCAGTCAAACTTGTTAAAATTTGATGATCTTGTAAACTATAGTACATCAATAGTCTTATACAAACATTCAACAAATTATTACCGCCTAACCTACACCGTTTTTTTATAACTCCAGTGCGAGCTTATGACTTGAGAGGTTTTGGATATTTTTCATTGCCGAGAGCTCAAAACACTCGTAAACGTTTCTGTGTGTCTGTATGTGGAGTGAAACTCTGGAACAAACTGGACTTACAACACAAGCAATGCCAAACTGTCCATCGATTCAAACTGTATAAACATTGCATTTGGTCAAAATATAGAGATGAGGGTCTTTCATTTAAATTACTGTTGTCTCATAGTGTTAACAAGTGCTCCATGTTTCCCTACCATCATTGGTTTAATTTGTCTTTTACCATTATTGGTATATTGTTCATTACCATTGTTGGTATTGTTCATTCTCCTTACATTGCTGGAATACATTTTGTTACAATGTAATAATTATTGTTACCTGTGGTAACGCCACCATGATATAACATTTGTATAAATCCTTGAACAAAGTAACAGTGAAGCTGAATGTATCTCTGAATGGGGAACTGGGGGCGGGATTAAATAAGTTATCTCACTTTCAGGTAGAAATGGATCGTCATGTTTACATACTGTATATTCTTTCTTGTTGCACAAATGACTTAACTATATTTGTCTATCTTGTACTTTTTGTGCCATTGCCTGAAATAAATGAAAAAATGAATGAAAATGAATGAATGAAATGAATCACCTGCACTATGACTGTAAACCTTGCACTGCCAACGTTGACCTTTACCTCTATTTACTATTTACTTTATCCTGTTCTTCTTTGATTGCACATTTATCCGGACTATTTGCACCCCCTGAGTGTTCTTAACCTCTCACTTAACCAAGCGCATTTTCTCCAGTTTCGGCTTTACCCAAATCTCAAAGCTTCTTGAAAAAAGCGACAAAAGCAAGAAAAAAGCGTAAAAGAAAAGTGGCTAAAAAGTGACAAAAACACTGCAAAAAAGTGACGGAAAAACAACGCGGAAGTGACAAAAAAGCAACGAAAGAGAACATCAAAAAAGTGACGACAACATGGCAACATTGCAAAGAAAAAGATCAGCTGAGATTAGATTTGTAGGTAAAAGAAAAAAGTAAAGAAAGTGGTGAAAAGGTGACAAAAATGTCACAAAAGCGCAATAAAATAGCCACAAAAGAGCAACAAAAAAGCGTCCAAGAGGCGAGGAAAAAGTGTCAATAATGTGATGAAAAAGTTACGAAAAAGAGACACATAATTATGCGATGGAAAATAGAGAAATAAGAGACCAAAATGTGATAAAAAAATTTTTACTCGTCAATATCCATCTCCAGAAGAACTCCACATGAATGCAACCTATTGAACTTTGGGGGTCTGTAAAGAGTCTATAAATAGTGATTGTGACTTGCGGCTTACGTCAGGCGGTGCTCTGGTCCACAGGACGAGGGGGACAGGGCAGGACCGGAGGGAAGCAGGGCCTTGTTTCTCCACGGGAGCCAGCAAAGCCTCCAGGAGACGAAGGAGAGGAGTCCCGCCAACGCCAAGCCACAGAGCACGTACACTCCGAGCAGCAGGCCGAACGTGGAGTCTGGGCCCGGAAACACAGCGGCGCAATATGGAGAGACAGATGGAGAGAGCCACAGGGAGAGAGGCAGAGAGATGATGGAGGGGGAGAGAGAGAAAGGGGGGTAAGGCAGTCTATTAGAATAGCTTTCAAAGGGTCTGGAGCTATTTTTGTGGTTTTATATAAGATAGAAGAACAACGCCAAGGATATTAAATATTAAAGCCAGCTGTATTCCCAACACAGACGCTATGTATTTTCAGAAGAAAAGTGCACATACAGCAAGACGGGAGTTTTCAAGGCGGGATTTTTGGCAACATTAATCCACAAAATCAAGTCTAAAGCTGGAGATGTCTTCCCTCAGATGCCTGACGTTTCGAGACTCATCTAATCTGCCAAAGATGTTTAACCTCTTAACCCCCACTTTAACCAAGCACAAAACATATCGAAGATTTTTGCGTCGTCGCCACGTTTTCGTCGTATTTTTGTTTATTTTTTTGTCACGTCTATGTTGCGATTTTGTCGCTTTTGTAATAATTTTGTTGCTTTTCATCACTTTTTTTCATCACTTTTTTGTCGCCTGTTTTGTTGCTTTTTCGTCTTTATTTTGCTTTTTCATCACTTTTTTCTTTTTTCACCACTTTTTTGTCGCCTGTTTTGTTGCTTTTTCATCGTTTTTTGTCACTCTTTTGTCGCCTGTTTTGCTGCTTTTTCGTCTTTATTTTGCTTTTTCATCACTTTTTTGTCGCCTGTTTTGTTGCTTTTTCATCACTTTTTCATCACTTTTTTGTCGCCTGTTTTGTTGCTTTTTCATCACTTTTTTGTCGCTCTTTGTCGCCTGTTTTGCTGCTTTTTCGTCTTTATTTTGCTTTTTCATCACTTTTTTGTCGCCTGTTTTGTTGCTTTTTCATCACTTTTTGTCGCCTGTTTTGTTGCTTTTTCATCACTTTTTTGTCGCCTGTTTTGTTGCTTTTTCATCACTTTTTTGTCGCCTGTTTTGTTGCTTTTTCATCACTTTTTTGTCGCCTGTTTTGTTGCTTTTTCATCACTTTTTTGTCGCCTGTTTTGTTGCTTTTCATCACTTTTTTGTCGCCTGTTTTGTTGCTTTTTCATCACTTTTTTGTCGCCTGTTTTGTTGCTTTTTCATCACTTTTTTGTCCCTGTTTTGTTGCTTTTTCATCACTTTTTTGTCGCTCTTTTGTCGCCTGTTTTGCTGCTTTTTCGTCTTATTTGCTTTTTCATCACTTTTTTGTCGCCTGTTTTGTTGCTTTTTCATCACTTTTTTGTCACTTTTTTGTCGTCTGTTTTGTTGCTTTTTCATCACTTTTTTGTCGCCTGTTTTGTTGCTTTTTCATCACTTTTTCATCACTTTTTTGTCACCTGTTTTGTTGCTTTTTCATCACTTTTTTGTCGCTCTTTTGTCGCCTGTTTTGCTGCTTTTTCGTCTTTATTTTGCTTTTTCATCACTTTTTTGTCGCCTGTTTTGTTGCTTTTCATCACTTTTTTGTCACTTTTTGTTGCCTGTTTTGTTGCTTTTTCGTCTTTATTTTGCTTTTTCATTACTTTTTTGTCACCTGTTTTGTTGCTTTTTCATCGTTTTTTTGTCACTCTTTTGTCGTCTGTTTTGTTGCTTTTTCGTCTTTATTTTGCTTTTTCATCACTTTTTTGTCGCCTGTTTTGTTGCTTTTTCATCACTTTTTTGTCGCCTGTTTTGTTGCTTTTTCATCACTTTTTTGTCGCCTGTTTTGTTGCTTTTTCATCGTTTTTTTGTCGCCTGTTTTGTTGCTTTTTCATCACTTTTTTGTTGTCTGTTTTGTTGCTTTTTCATCACTTTTTTGTCGCCTGTTTTGTTGCTTTTTCATCGTTTTTTTGTCGCCTGTTTTGTTGCTTTTTCATCACTTTTTTGTCGCTCTTTTGTCGCCTGTTTTGCTGCTTTTTCGTCTTTATTTTGCTTTTCATCACTTTTTTGTCACTTTTTGTCGTCTGTTTTGTTGCTTTTTCATCACTTTTTTGTCACTTTTTTGTTGCCTGTTTTGTTGCTTTTTCGTCTTTATTTTGCTTTTTCATTACTTTTTGTCACCTGTTTTGTTGCTTTTCATCGTTTTTTTGTCACTCTTTTGTCGTCTGTTTTGTTGCTTTTTCGTCTTTATTTGCTTTTTCATCACTTTTTTGTCGCCTGTTTTGTTGCTTTTTCATCACTTTTTTGTCACTTTTTTGTTGCCTGTTTTGTTGCTTTTTCGTCTTTATTTTGCTTTTTCATTACTTTTTTGTCACCTGTTTTGTTGCTTTTTCATCGTTTTTTTGTCACTCTTTTGTCGTCTGTTTTGTTGCTTTTTCGTCTTTATTTTGCTTTTTCATCACTTTTTTGTCGCCTGTTTTGTTGCTTTTTCATCACTTTTTTGTCGCCTGTTTTGTTGCTTTTTCATCACTTTTTTGTCGCCTGTTTTGTTGCTTTTTCATCACTTTTTTGTCGCCTGTTTTGTTGCTTTTTCATCGTTTTTTTGTCGCCTGTTTTGTTGCTTTTTCATCACTTTTTTGTTGTCTGTTTTGTTGCTTTTTCATCACTTTTTTGTCGCCTGTTTTGTTGCTTTTTCATCACTTTTTTGTCGCCTGTTTTGTTGCTTTTTCATCGTTTTTTTGTCGCCTGTTTTGTTGCTTTTTCATCACTTTTTTGTCGCTCTTTTGTCGCCTGTTTTGCTGCTTTTTCGTCTTTATTTTGCTTTTTCATCACTTTTTTGTCACTTTTTTGTCGTCTGTTTTGTTGCTTTTTCATCACTTTTTTGTCACTTTTTGTTGCCTGTTTGTTGCTTTTTCGTCTTTATTTTGCTTTTTCATTACTTTTTTGTCACCTGTTTGTTGCTTTTTCATCGTTTTTTTGTCACTCTTTTGTCGTCTGTTTTGTTGCTTTTCGTCTTTATTTTGCTTTTTCATCACTTTTTTGTCGCCTGTTTTGTTGCTTTTTCATCACTTTTTTGTCGCCTGTTTTGTTGCTTTTTCATCACTTTTTTGTCGCCTGTTTTGTTGCTTTTTCATCGTTTTTTGTCGCCTGTTTTGTTGCTTTTTCATCACTTTTTGTCACCTGTTTTGTTGCTTTTTCATCACTTTTTTGTCGCTCTTTTGTCGCCTGTTTTGCTGCTTTTTCGTCTTATTTTGCTTTTTCATCACTTTTTTGTCGCCTGTTTTGTTGCTTTTTCATCACTTTTTTGTCACTTTTTTGTTGCCTGTTTTGTTGCTTTTTCGTCTTTATTTTGCTTTTTCATTACTTTTTGTCACTTTTTGTTGCCTGTTTTGTTGCTTTTTCATCACTTTTTTGTCGCCTGTTTGTTGCTTTTTCATCACTTTTTTGTCGCCTGTTTTGTTGCTTTTCATCACTTTTTGTCGCCTGTTTTGTTGCTTTTTCATCGTTTTTTTGTCGCCTGTTTTGTTGCTTTTTCATCACTTTTTTGTCGCCTGTTTTGTTGCTTTTTCATCGTTTTTTTGTCGCCTGTTTTGTTGCTTTTTCATCACTTTTTTGTCACCTGTTTTGTTGCTTTTTCATCGTTTTTTGTCACTCTTTTGTCGTCTGTTTTGTTGCTTTTTCGTCTTTATTTTGCTTTTTCATCACTTTTTGTCGCCTGTTTTGTTGCTTTTTCATCACTTTTTTGTCGCCTGTTTTGTTGCTTTTTCATCACTTTTTTGTCGCCTGTTTTGTTGCTTTTTCATCGTTTTTTTGTCGCCTGTTTTGTTGCTTTTTCATCACTTTTTTGTCACCTGTTTTGTTGCTTTTTCATCACTTTTTTGTCGCTCTTTTGTCGCCTGTTTTGCTGCTTTTTCGTCTTTATTTTGCTTTTCATCACTTTTTTGTCGCCTGTTTTGTTGCTTTTCATCACTTTTTGTCACTTTTTTGTTGCCTGTTTTGTGCTTTTTCGTCTTTATTTTGCTTTTTCATTACTTTTTTGTCACTTTTTTGTTGCCTGTTTTGTTGCTTTTTCATCACTTTTTTGTCGCCTGTTTTGTTGCTTTTTCATCACTTTTTTGTCGCCTGTTTTGTTGCTTTTTCATCGTTTTTTTGTCGCCTGTTTTGTTGCTTTTTCATCACTTTTTTGTCGCCTGTTTTGTTGCTTTTTCATCGTTTTTTTGTCGCCTGTTTTGTTGCTTTTTCATCACTTTTTTGTCACCTGTTTTGTTGCTTTTTCATCGTTTTTTTGTCACTCTTTTGTCGTCTGTTTTGTTGCTTTTTCGTCTTTATTTTGCTTTTTCATCACTTTTTGTCGCCTGTTTTGTTGCTTTTTCATCACTTTTTGTCGCCTGTTTTGTTGCTTTTTCATCACTTTTTTGTCGCCTGTTTTGTTGCTTTTTCATCACTTTTTGTCGCCTGTTTTGTTGCTTTTCATCGTTTTTTTGTCGCCTGTTTTGTTGCTTTTTCATCACTTTTTTGTTGTCTGTTTTGTTGCTTTTTCATCACTTTTTTGTCGCCTGTTTTGTTGCTTTTTCATCACTTTTTGTCGCCTGTTTTGTTGCTTTTTCATCGTTTTTTTGTCGCCTGTTTTGTTGCTTTTTCATCACTTTTTTGTCACCTGTTTTGTTGCTTTTTCATCACTTTTTTGTCGCTCTTTTGTCGCCTGTTTTGCTGCTTTTTCGTCTTTATTTGCTTTTTCATCACTTTTTTGTCGCCTGTTTTGTTGCTTTTTCATCACTTTTTGTCACTTTTTTGTCGTCTGTTTTGTTGCTTTTTCATCACTTTTTTGTCACTTTTTTGTTGCCTGTTTTGTTGCTTTTTCGTCTTTATTTTGCTTTTTCATTACTTTTTTGTCACTTTTTTGTTGCCTGTTTTGTTGCTTTTTCATCGTTTTTTTGTCACTCTTTTGTCGTCTGTTTTGTTGCTTTTTCGTCTTTATTTTGCTTTTTCATCACTTTTTTGTCGTCTGTTTTGTTGCCTTTTCGTCTTTATTTTGCTTTTTCATCACTTTTTTGTCGTCTGTTTTGTTGCTTTTTCATCACTTTTTTGTCGCCTGTTTTGTTGCTTTTTCATCACTTTTTGTCGCCTGTTTTGTTGCTTTTTCATCACTTTTTGTCGCCTGTTTTGTTGCTTTTTCATCGTTTTTTTGTCGCCTGTTTTGTTGCTTTTTCATCACTTTTTGTCGTCTGTTTTGTTGCTTTTTCATCGGTTTTTTGTCACTCTTTTGTCGCCTGTTTTGCTGCTTTTTTGTCTTTATTTTGCTTTTTCATCACTTTTTGTCGCCTGTTTTGTTGCTTTTTCATCGTTTTTTTGTCGCCTGTTTTGTTGCTTTTTTGTCGCTCTTTTGATGCTTTTTTGGCACGCTTTCATCCTCATTCACGTTTGATTTTGTCGTTAGTTTGATTTAGATTTGGATAAAGTCAAACTGGAGGCTTCAGGCGGGGGTTAAGAGGTTTCAGTTACCAGGCAAGTTCCAAATTCTGGTTCATTTGGATAAAGATTGAAATACAAAAAGTGCAAGCTGGAAACCTGAATATAGCACATTTTTATGTGTATTTCCCTGGATGGTTGGGATAAATTCTCATACAACATTAGTTCAACATTAGGTAGAAGATGAACCAAAACTGTACCCATTTGTAAACACTCTTTTGCATCGTATTGTAAATAAATGAATAAAGAAACGAGCTGTGATCAGTGGCGTGCTGGGACCTCATTTCGGCCCGGGAAATTAGAAAAGGCCGGCCCATTTTTCTGTGTGTTTATAGCTCAGTGATAGTGCGCTGGTCTCTGGTGCAGGAGGTCCCCGGTTCAAGTATGGCTTCGACACTTTTCTAATGCTTTCTCTTTTCACATGGGCCGCTGCACACACAGTCTGAGCCCGATACAACTCCACAATCAGCACCAAGTTATGAAGATACAAATATTTATTTGTCCACTTTTCTACCTTTCACTGCCTTTTTCTCTCTTTACTCGCGCGGACACTTGTCTCCGCTGGATTGGACTGCACCAACTTCAACTAAAGCGGAGGGGTGTTCCACTTAAACACCCTTAAACAATCCTCTGAGTTAGTTCAACGTCAAATGGTATCTCCCCGCCACAAGGATGAAAGTTAGATGCCAGCACGCCTCTGGCTGTGATGGAAAGAGTTCATTGAATTGGCACGGCTGAAGAGGAGAAGATGGACAGGCTGAGGAGGATTTTGCTGCTGCAATAAAGATGGGAGAGAGAGGTGAAGGATCGACAAGTCTGTGTTTTTACAAGCTTAGAAAACTTTTTTACGTATTGTTTTTTCTTTTACTTCAAGACTATTTACATTGTAGATTCTCATGGAAGGCATTCATTTATGAGGGAACACATGAATTATGTTTTGAAATAGATTCTTCAAAGTAGCTGTCTTTTGCTTTGCACGCTTTTGACGTTTTCTCAATGAGCCGCACGATGTCGTCAGCAGAAATAGTTTTCACTGCACAGACTGTTGAAAACCACTTCAGGAACAACTTTATGAATAAAGGGTATGAACTTTGAACATAATCCCATAAGTTCATAGTTTAATGTCTTCAATGAGAATCACACAATGTAAATAGTCTTGAAAATATATAGAAATGCCTGTAGATACATATACATAAAAAAGAGTTTCCAAACTTTTGACGGGTACTGTATGTGATACGATTACTTTGTACAGGGACTTTCCAGTAGCAGAACAATATTGCAATCCATTTACCACATCTACCGCAGCATCATTCACCCAGTCTCTATGGAGCACAAGTAATTACAGTCTATACATAGATCATAAAACAAACGATCTATACGGTATGTTTTATGGGGATAAAGTCCGCCGTGAATTCAATATAATACTTTCAAAAGCACATGTAGCTATCGCTGTAAGGACAATTAAATTAATCTTGAGACTTTTTTCCCCCCTGGCTTTAACACTGCATGACTTAACTAACAAAGTACTGTACGCACAGACAAAGGGCTTATCTTACTGGCCTGGAAACTAGTTGGAGTTAAGTTGGAGACTACCAACGCCGCTGGTCACAGAGATGTCTCCCGGACGTCCCCTGGAGATTAGGCGAGTCTCCTGGTAGTCGCGATGAAAACGAAAACTAGATCGATTTCAGCGGAGTCTCCACATGGTCTCTGAGAGAGGTCTCCGAGAGGTTTGCGTGGTCTCAGGCAGCTGTTGCGAACACCATTTCCACATCTTTTTATTTAACCAGGAAAGTCTGGAAGAAACATCTCACAGGTCTCGGACAACAAATATTGTTAACTGCTTGAGACCACGCAAACCTCTCGAAGACCATACAAAGACCTCTCGGAGACCATGCGGAGACCACATGGAGGCTCTATGTGGTCTCCGCTGAAATCAAGCCTGTTTGTTTTCACCGAGACTACCTGGAGACTCGCCTTATCTCCAAGGGATGTCTGGGAGACATCTCTGTGACCAGCGGCAACTCGAATCTCCAACTAGTCTCCAGGCCAATGGGAGAGGCTCTTAAAGGAACAGGCCACCGTTTTTCCATACTGAGATATGTTCTTACCTGAGGTTAGACGAGTTGATACGCACCTGTCTGGTCTTTGTGTGTGCGCTCAGTCACGCAAAACGACCAAAGATGTTGTTAGCCTTCGGCCTCTGCCAATGTATTCCTATAGCTCCAAATGGGGTGAAGTTAGAAGCGACCACGCTCTTTCATGGGCACACACAAAGATCAGACAGGTACGTATCAACTCGTCTAAGCTCAGGTAAGAACATATCACAGTATGGAACAACTGTGTGCCCTCAGTCACGCAAAAAGACCAAATATGTTGTTAGCATTTGGCCTCTCCCAGCATATTCCTATGGCTCCAAATGGGGTGAAGTTGGAAGCGACCACGCTCTTCCACGGGCTCAAAGACCAGACAGGTACGCATCAACTCGTCTAAGCTCAGGTAAGAACAAAAACGGTGGCCTGTTCCTTTAAAGGGGGGTATTATGTAAAATCGACTTTTTCAAGCTTTATATCATGTTATTATGTCATTCCCTCATTAAACACATGCCTGGAGTGTTGCCTTGGCTCATTCACATATTTTTGAGTAATCAGTAAAAACTTAGACGGCAGCCATTTTAGGTGTAGCTATGCCTCAGTCCTCCTAGGAACGCCCCCACCTCCTGGAGACGCCTTTGGACCTTTCGTCACCAGCCAAGCCACCAACCACTGCTCCTCAGCTCAGCAGAGCCCCCTCCCCGCACAGTAGTGTTGTTTAGATGCCACAGCAGTGTGCTGAAGGGGGCGTGTCGGAAAGCTTCTTAAAGAGACAGAGGCCTATTTCAAGACGTTCAGTACAGCCATTTTGAGAGAGCAATTTTATTCAAGGCAGTTATTTTAATTTACTGCATATACAGACCAACAGAAGGTTACGTCATCATTGTAGTATGCTATAGACTGGTGCTATGTGATTGAAAAAAGCATAATACCCCCTCTTTAAGACACTTTGTGCTAAATGAAAACTTAAAATAATCCAAATTGAAAACAGTTTTAGTCACATTTCTTTCTTTCATTTAGTTAGATTCCAGCCTTGTTTTAGTGGGATTTATTAAGTCTTGTTATGACACGATTTGATAATAAAATAAAATAAACAAATTGCCTACAAATTAATTGGTACATCCTCTGCTGAAATGGTGAATTATGGAATGTAATGTTCTAACGCAGGACAGAAGACAATCTAACTAAATCTCTTTTTTTGGCCTATAGTGGATCGGACTTCATGGTTTATACAGTGTCATTATTAAACAATACATTTTATGACAGTAGTTCCAACAATCCCTGTTCAAACAGCAGAAGAAAAGCCTTTGTGGACGAGTTTTCGTAGTGACCCAGAGAACAGAAGAAAGCAGCGAAACACACAGGATCTGCTGTTGGGACGCGAGCCAGAGCCGCTCCATGGCTGAGTTGAAGTAATTATAGCCTCACACCTGATACTGTGCAGGTCTGCAGATGTGGGGGAATTCAATTTTCAAAACGTGTTCAATTCCACGCGTCGAGATTACACCGATTTATCTACAGGGCGCCTGCTGGGGAGCGCGCTCAGCAGGCGCTTTTACTCAGTGTCCGCAGACTGAAGATACCAGAGAGCGGCTGCAAAATAAAATAAAAAAAACCCCAAACAAATATATATACTGGAAAAGTTTGCTTCTTTCAAGGACAAATTGAATATAAGGAGGTGGTCATCTGAACCTGGTCGAGATGCCTTCAACTAGCTAAAGAACAAACAAAAGTGTGAGCACTGAACCGTATGGATGGACCTGTGATGTGAAGCGGTCAGATGTGTCTTCTCTTCTTTCTTTTTATTGTTGTATTGCATGATGTCGACGATGATCAATAAAGAACTCATCCCTGTGAAGAATCGGGATGTTAAAAATGCTTTGGAAAAGGTAGGAAGAAGTTTGTGCCACAACTAACAGTAGCAAATTCATGCGTTCCCTCTTTCGTTGTGAGTAAACTGAATGATGAGGTGCAGGGCCTGTGAGGTAGATTTCACTGTACTCGACTCGTACAGAAATGGTCCTCCTCTTGCAACAAAATGATGCGTTTTGCTTTTTCATGTCCACTGTGTGATCAGTGTCTAAAAATGTCTGAATAAATGTACCCATGTGTCCCTGAGCTCTGCATTTAGAAACATAGATGGATCCAAATATATTCCAAAACAAACATTCATTAGTCGATCAAGGCTAAAGCGCTTTTCCTCTGACTACGATCATTTCCACTGCAGGTAATACGTGTCCTTCAGCCATTATTAAAAATGTACAAAAGCTCCAAGCAAATGAACAATAAGCCTTGTGTTGTAGCGATAAACAGCAAACACTGAACCGCTAATAATGCCCTTAAAGAAACATGTTTTCCATTAGCAGCAGCGGCTCCAGGTGACACATCCTGCAAGAGCACAACGTAAGTGTGACTTTAAGCCTTTTTTGAAGCTGTTTCTAGAGAAACTCCTCTTTCTGGTGTCGTGTTGGGACATTTCACAAACTTGTCAACAACTTGGGGGGGCTTAGAAATTGCTATGCTAATCCAGCCTGCACTATCTGCTCTTCTTGCTGATCACAGACTTCTAAATAAAACCCAAGTATTATATTTGATTGCAAACAGGCTACGAGCCAAGTCATAAAGCAAATTGTGGCAAATCCATAACTTTGCATCAAGCGCGCTCTGTTTGACCTCAGTCGACCTGAAATGACTAGAATATAGGAGTATGTTCCCCCACTGAATTATCGTATGTTTAAACTTGACATAAAGCACATTAAAGCACATTATGTGTGGGGAAATTACATATTTATTTAACTAAAACTAAAACTATGATGTCGGGGGTGGGCGCTTATAAGCTTTTGATTCAGCCCACTCCTTTTGAGCAGAAATTTTAACTGCTCAAATAAACTAATAAACTAAACTAAACTAAAGATGAGAGCAACTCTTTTTGCTTGTCCAAGTCCCAAGTCCTACTGTATGTTTTGATTTCTCTCAAGCCTTTGTAGACTTCACAAGTGTGATTCGATCTGTACCTCTTTTCCCTCCCTATCTGTTGAATATTGCTGGTTTATGTGAATACAAGACATTATTTATCGAAGTCCAATCAAGTCCTGAGTCAGCGTTATTCAGGTCCAACTCAAGTGCCAAAGTCTTAGTCTATTTGATCAAGTCAAATCTTACGTCGTCAGATTAGTAACTGTCTCAAGTGTGACTCGAGTCCAAGTCACAACAATTATAGCGCTTGGGTTCCAAAGGTATGTTGTATACAGTTAAATACTTTAAATGGTAACATTTTAGATTACAGCCCGCAAGTTCCATGTGTCGGTACATGTAACTACCGAGTGTAAGTACAGGTAATTACACATTAAAACGCAAGCCCCTTATGAGAGACCAACAGGCTCGGTTAGAACCATGAGGCCGTCCTTCTGTGGACCCACCACCTGCAGGAGGACCCATAGGGGCTGGTGCAATGTGATTTGGGCAGTTCCAACAGCTGCCCCCACGACCCGACAACGGACAAGTGGAAGAAGATGGATGGATGGATGGATGGATTCCAGCCAGCTCACGTGTACGGTGTATTTGCGCATTAGTTGGGCAGCAATTTTCCCTTGTTCTACCTCGTTACTCTTTATTCTTCAATCAATCAATCTTTATTTGTATAGCGCTTTACAACAGCATCTGCTGAACCAAAGCGCTTGTAATAAAATCAATTACTCTTCTCTGTTCCCTATTGTTTCTCTGAGTTACAGGGCATGGCGTCTCACTTTAGATTACAGCTCACACTCAAATGTAGTGACACATTAGGTTCGGTGTATTTGCACGTTAGTTATGTGGTTATTTTACCCAATTTATCAAACTAGTATGCCCTTTATAAAGCTGAGACGCCTATATGACGAGCATACACCTGCAACTGCACCTTTGTTACACCTTTATTAAAGCCTCTTTAGTCTGAGTAGAATTTCAATATTAATTTCAATGGAAGGTCAGTGTCAATTATGTTTTTCAGTTACATTTCTTTGAGTATTTCATCTTCACTTTGAACACAACACACTACTCAATACTGATTCATCTTAGTTTAGTTTGTCCATTTTTAATAATATCTGTATTAAGATCCTCAAGTCCGCTTTTTCCCCAGTTTTCCCCACATCTAAAAGCTTCTCGACTGGAGTTTGCAGCCTATAGGCCAGAGTAACGCCTCATTTGAAAGCTAAGACTTGCAAAACTCATCCAAGCTTCCTCCTTGTTTTCTGTTATCACGCTTTATTTGCTTATTTTGTCACTTTTTTGCTGCGTTTTTTGTCACATTTTATAATGTAACTGTGATCAAGCTATGAAAATGAGACCAAAACACGTCAAAAAAGAAACATGATTAAAACAGAGCCAAAAAGGACAAAACCGTGACAATCATAACGAGAAAGAAGCTTAGATCAGGTTTGTCGGTCTGAGCTTTCAAATAAGATAAGGTAAGATAAGCCTTTATTGATCTCACAATGGAGAAATTCACTTGTTGCATTCAGCTCAGAAACACTCAGGATAGACAGGAAATGTGCAAACATTTAGAGAGCAAATAGAGGTATCCTGATCTACAGTGACTATCAACTTCAAGGGGGCAAAAAGTATAAAAAGTATATACAGTAAAATAAATGAGGCGTTATACTGTAACGCTCAACTGGAGAAAGTGCACTCGGTGAAGGCGGGGGTTAAAGGGATATTTCAGGATTTTTGACATTGGACCTCCTTTCCTAGTTATCCAGAGTGTTGTTGATGTCTGGAGGTATATTTTTCTTAAATTCATGCAGTTCTTATATTTGAAGAGTCTAGTGGCGCTAGGCTAGGGCACGGCTAAAGCATTTCTATGGTAACAGTTAGCCTGCATTAAAAACAGTCTGACCCACTCCACAGTGCACCTGAGGTAAATCACTTATAACACCAGACTAACCATATAAATGTCTGTGTCGATAGAATAATTTTAACCATTTTGCATTTAAAATAACTTATATTTGAGCAGCATCAGCTTCGTGGCTGTAAGCTAACGAAGCGGCGGAGTGATCTGCGAGAAAATAGTCCCTCAAAATGCGGTAATTCATGTGATACAAGGTCAGTTATCTTTCCAAAATTATTCTATTAACACAGACATTTATATGGTTAGTCTGGTGTTATAAGTGATTTACCTCAGGTGCACTGTGGAGTGGGTCAGACTGTTTTTAATGCAGGCTAACTGTTACCATAGAAATGCTTTAGCCTTGCCCTAGCCTAGCGCCACTAGACTCTTCAAATATAAGAACTGCATGAATTTAAGAAAAATATATCTCCAAACATCAACAACACTCTGGATAACTAGGAAATGAGGCCCTATGTCAACAATGCAGAAATATCCCTTTAAGAGGTTAAAACAACTTATAAAGTGTAACTTGGGATCCTCAACTTACCCCTACATTAGCCCTCTTGTCCCTAACACATTCCGCTTTAAACAAATTGTCCACTGAAGCATATTTATGGCTTACTGTCGCAAAGCGCCGGACTGGATTTCGGAGTCTGGCGGATTTATGCCAAAGGGGATTGCCTGACTGTCCACAGTCCAGCCACCGCCTCCATGTCATCGGGCATTTCACACAACCCTCTACAAAGAGTCACAGCAAACTTAAATGCAACTTCCCAACTTTTATCCTCCGCCACGGCAAATCGACGCAGACCTTTTACGCTTCTGTGGTCACAAAATTGAGCAAACTGCTTTGATGGATCGGGATTATTTGGGGGCAAATTGCGTTTCAGCGTCCTAAAGTTTTCCCCGCAAAACGAATCCGCTCAGATGGACAAAACTGATGAGCTGGGAGGAGCTTACGTAACACGGCCCTTCTTGATGTCTCGCCACATTAATTTAACTCTCCTTAAAGAGACAATTTAAGTGAGAGAAGTAGCTTTATTTTCATAGCGCTGAACGTAAATGGATCATGAGGCTGTCAGCGCTGACTGATGGAGGCAATCTAAGCACCCTTATCAGTGGGTGAACAATGAGTACTTTGAAAATTAAAAGGACAGCATTTGCTTTTCGCTCAGAGGAATACTCTTTAGCATAATCGCAGTGTTCTTCAAGTGCGAACAATATCCCGCACACTGTAGCAGAAAAAGTGAGTGCTGGAACTATAGGCAAAATGTGGTGTACATCAGAGTACTGTAGTAAAGCAATTCCAACAGTGATTACAGAACTGAATACAGATAATGGGATCCAGCTTTGTAAATCACTTACAGCTTCACAAAGTGTTTTCACAAATCCTTAGTTTTTGGCAATTGGCTTGTTTCTCAACCTTGGCAAAAACAATTCTAAAAGATATCGTTAAAAGCAAGGCCAGGCAAGTCCATTTGTTCAGTTCATTTGTAAACAGAGTGAAGGCTCATTTATGCTCCCATTTTGTACGTAAATAGATTGTAGTCACAGCGTTTATGCTTCCACATGTTTATAATGTTCAGCATCCATCCATTTTCTTCCACTTGTCCGTTGCCGGGTCGTGAAATCACATTGCACCAGCCCCTATGGCTCCTCCTGCAGGTGGTGGGTCCACAGAAGGTTCTAACCGGGCCTGTTGGTCTCTCATAAGGGGCTTCTGAACCGCTCTTTGACCCGTCACCTATAGGACCTGTTTGCCATGGGAGACCCTACCAGGGGACATTTTGGACTATACTGTTAGTACAAAACATGCTCCTATATAATGGCTTGCTCGACACAGACAATGCTATGTCTGCAGTGGGTAATCAAAGAATAATTCAAATATTAAATTCTACTGACTTTAGTCACATCGCCATGGAGACGAGCTAGAGACGTACAGTACCCACTCCCGGTAAAGTTACGGTCATGTCTTAAAGTTCATGTTTGTTTGTACAATGATGAAAATATTTGCCATAATATAAATGCTTGTATTTCAATTTCATGTATTGGGTAAAATTCTACGCGGCTTTAACCTCTTAACCCCCACTTTGACCGAGCACATTTTCTCCAGGTCGACCTGACCCACAAAAAAAGCGTCAAAATAGCAACAAAAACGAGACGTAAATGAGGATGACAAGCTGGTGACAAAAAAAAAGCGACAAAAAAAGTAAGTGAGGATGAAAGAAAAGAGCTTCAAAACAGGAGACCAAAAACCCCCCAAAAACGTGACCAATAGAGCACCAAAAAAGTCACAACAGGAGAAAAAAGTCTCAGTAAGATCAGTTTTGTAGGTCTTAGCTTTCAAATGAGTGGTTACACTGGCCTATAGGCTGTAAGCTCCAGTCGGGAAGCTTTTAGATTTGGGTAAAACTAAACTGGAGAAAACGTGCTCGGTTATTCAAAATATACTTTTTAGAGATTTTTTACCATGCTACAATGTTGTTCTGGTAACACTTTAGCACTCACTTATTAACAGCTAACTAAGTGCTAATTATGAAGCACTTATTAGTCCTTATTGTGCTTGGTCTTTGTCAACATTTTACGAGCTACTACTTTCCACATCACTTCAGAATGGGAAACATATTCTTAGCTGCAAATACTTAATTAAAAGGTAATTGGACATAAATTAAGCCGAGTATGATTTGTTTTCTTGCCTAAGATTTGTCCCTGTTTATTATAGTATTAACCTGTTACTTGCCGACCCTCTGATCAGGCAGCGAGGGTTAGGTTTAGGGTTAGGAACGACAAATATGATGCAAGTTGTGTTTCGCTCACACAGATCTTACACATAGGTTTTAGAAACTAGAAGGTCTTGGCTTTCAAATGAGGCATCACACTCATATAAAGGCTGTACGCTCTGTGGTCAATGCGCTTTGAGATTTGGATGTGCAGAACTGCTGCTCGAGTCCTGACAAGAACCAGGAAATATGACCACATTAGTCCAGTGCTCCGGTCTCTGCACTGGCTTCCTGTCACTCAGAGAATAGAATATAAAACAGCTCTGCTTGTGTACAAGTCTTTTCATGGTTTAGCACCAAAGTCCATCTCTGACATGTTAGAGCCGTATGAACCATCTCGGGCCCTGAGAACTTCAGGGAGGGGTCTCCTGGTGGTTCCCAGAGTCAATAATAAACACGGTGAGGCTGCGTTTCAGTTTCATGCAGCTAAAATCTGGAACAGTCTTCATGAGGATGTGAGACAGGCCTCAACTCTGACAATGTTCAAATCCAGGCTGAAAACAGCTCTTTTTACCCGTGCATATGAAAACTGAAAGTATTTTATCTGCACTCTTGCCTTTTACTGTAACTGATTAACTTTATGTTGATGTTTTATTGATTGATTTTATCTGTTTTCTTGTAATTTTTCTTTCTGCAACTGTGAAGCACTTTGAATTGCCTTGTGTATGAATTGTGCTCTACAAATAAACTTGCCTTGCCTAATCCTAACTCTAACTCTAACCCTAAGCTGGCAGATAACAGGTTAAAACCTAATAAGGCCCGTATAATTATTGTCCAACAACGTTCTAATTTCTGGCTGATAAACAGTAATTAAGAATTAATAAATGGGAAATTGTTAGTTAGTAAGATGTTGAATAAGGCCATGCAAAATAAGGACTAATAAGTGCTTTATAAATACCAAATAAGAGCTAAATAACCATCAATTAGTACCCTAGTTAGCACTTAGTTAGCTGTTAATAAGTGAGTGCTAAAATAAAGTGTTACCGTTGTTCTTTCATCAAAACCTTTGAGTAATCTTTGAATCTTCTTATACCCACAAAGCTCCTCCTGAAGTTCTACGTATCCAGGAAATGCTTTCCTCACCTTTCGATCTCTTGCTAAGCTTAATACTTTCATCACTAAGTAAAAGCTTCACTTGTTGTAGATGAATAGTGCATTTTCTAACCAACAAAGTGTAAGATATAGTGATGAAGATGTGTTTGACATTATTATCCAACACCTGCATAAAGTGTAATACCCCCTCTATAAAATCAAATCAACACAATATAAAATAACAATAATAATTACAATTCTCTCAGTTGTCTTATATACACAGTTAACCCTTTTCCATGCGTTGACTAAAAAAGCAACTCAAAGAGAGACATACAAATGTCCTTTTTACCGCTATAATAAAAGAAGCAAAGCAGCTGTAACAGCCATGCCCGTCGGGTTATGACCTGAGTAAAAGAAAACTCCAGGTAGCGTGTCTTTAAAGAGCACCAAAATAGCCCGGGAGCTAATTTGTCGCTCTTTTTTTATGGGCCTTGACGCCGGGGCAGGTGAAGCATGCGGCCTAATGATGTGCCGCCACCGAGGTATAGACGGCGGTGTGAAGGGAGGAACCGAGAGCGAGAGAAAAGGCCATTGTTCTCCGATGCGGTCAGAAGTAATGGAGCAAAGCAGTGAGGACCTGGCAACGTGAGGCTGATCTGACCTGGCTGTAACGATCCACGAGCATCACGCTGTTGATATCCACCGCTCAATCAAACGCCGCTTTTCTGAGACGTTTCGTGCTTTTGAAATCGATACAGACTGTGAAGCTCCTCCAGGTGGGATTTAGGGCCAGGGTTCGAAGGCCAGAGGGCAGCGAGGGAGGCGTGTGAAGTGTGAAGGGAGTGAGATGGAACTGGAACTCTCCGCTGAGGGGGATATAAAGGAGATAGAGCGTTTCTCAACCAGGGCTAGGGGGACTCTTGAGGTTTAAATTGTGATCTTTATGAGTTTATAATGTTGTGAACAATAGGACAATTTAGAAAAGGAAAAAATGTATACTGTATATGGGTCAAAAGTTTGGGACGTGTTTTTTAATGTATTGTTTTTCTTTGATTTCAAGACTATTTACATTATAGATTCTCACTGATGGCATTAATTTATGAACGAGCACATAAGGAATTATGTTTTAAACAAACAAAAGTTGACATACATTCTTCGAACTAGTCAACGGAGCAAAGCAGTGAGGACTTACGTAACCATTTTTGCACACTTTTTACATTTTCTCAATGAGCTTCATGATGTCGTCACCAGAGACAGACTGTTGTAAACCATTTCAGGGACGACCTCATGAACCTCACTGAGAAAATCCCAACACTAAAGGGCGTTGGGATTGATCAATTTTGAAGAATTTAAAATATAAACATATTTTTTGAACGTTCCTCTCATCCAAAAGGCTGCGTGGTCATACCGCCTTTGCTCTGCCCAATCCCGTCAGATCTTGGAAGCTAAGCAGGGAAGGGCCTGGTCGGTACTTGGATGGGAGACTGTTTGGTAACACCAGGAAGCCTAGCGAATGTAGTGAGTGAGTGAGTGGTTGGTGGTGGTCGGAAGGGCCGATGGCGCAGACTGGTTGCCTCGCTTCTGTCAGTCTACCCCAGGGCAGCTGTGGCTACAATAGTAGTTTACCACCACCGAGTATGGAGTGAATGAATAATGACGACAGTGTAGCGCTTTGAGAAACTTGGTAATACAGGCTTGTAAAGCGCAATACAAGTGTAAGGCATTATTATTATTATTATTCGTTAGCGAACTAAGGTTCAGCTCAGCCCGCAGCCCAGATAAAGACCACGAGGAGGAGTTGAGCTTGGCCCGGCTCCTCCCCTCTAATCACAGCTACTCTCGCCTGTGGGTAAACCCCTTTTGAAGTAGAGCGTCTCCAACGACCTGTTCACCCAGAGTATCGATCTGCCCTGCCCTTTTCTCAGCTGATCACTGCTAACATCGATACTCTGGGGTGAGCAGGTCTTCAGAAGATGACTCAAGTACCTTCATTGAAGATGGACAACTCCTGTACGACTGAGAGCTTACACAGACACAGTGTTTCCTACATAACGTCATGTGTTCATTCATAGTTTAATGCCTTCAGTGAGAATCACACAATGTAAAGATTCAGATTCAGTTTATTTGCCATCTGCAGTATAAAACCACATTGGGAAAAAGAGGTGCAAGTAGCTCAAAGTGCACTGTCAAACCTTCATTCATAAAACATAAAAAGACAGTCTTATAAAACAAACAAGCCTCATAGTTAAATAAGTTAAAGGTTACAATACAGCTTAAGAATAAAACACAGCTTGTGGAAAGAAGCTTTTACTGTGGCGGCATTTATCACATTTGAAAGCACGATGAAGCCTCCCAGAAGGGAAGAAGTTCAAACAAGTCCCTGGCAGGATGCAGCGGGTCCTTAATGAGGCTAATGCCCGAGACATAAGTCTTTGTTTGTAAATGTCTTCAAGGACAGAAAGTTCCACACCGATGGTCCTACTGGCAGAGCGGACAACACCATTTAAAGCTTTCTTTTCTTTCACAGTAGCGTTTCCAAACCACACCGTGATCGCAGAAGTAAGAAGACTTTCTATAGCACAGCGGTAGAAATTTAAAAGAATCTGCTTATTAAGAGTAAATTATTTCAATTTACGCAGGAAGAAAAGCCGCTGGAGAGACTTTTTCACAACAGCACTGATATTTGAACTCCAACTTAGATCGTTTGACAAGGTCACACCAAGAAATTTACCATTTTCAACAATTTTAACCTCAGCACCATTTACAAAAACAGGTACAGGTTTAGTTTTACTAAAATCAAAGACCAACTCAAAGGCTTTTGAGGTGTTCGGAGTCAAATTGTTTTGCTCACTCCAGGACACTACATTTAAATAGTGTTGATACATAAAAAGTGTTTCCAAACTTTTGACGGGTATTGTGTATATATAAAAAGAATTGAATTTAAAGACACTGAAATGTAAACTTAAAATTAAGTGACTGAAATATATACCGTATTTCCCAAACTATAAGTCGCACTTTTTTCATAGTTTGGCTGGGGGTGCATCTTAAACTCCGGAGCGACTTATGTGTGATTTTTTAAATTTTTTTAAATTCTAATATATAATTTCACACGCCGCTAGAGGGCACTGCAGGCTAATCGAGCAGCAGAAAGAAAGTTTGGAGTGAGCGAGAAAGCGGCCACAGCTAGAGGAACGAATTTGCAAATGAGAGCTTGAAAAACGTGCTGCCGGGAGAGGCTCGTCGACGGTGCAGTTACGCCTCCGTGCCCAGGTAGTTGCCATGGCGATTGTTCAGAAGTGACGCCGAGAGTTTGGTATGTTCTTTATGTTATAGTTATCTGATCTGTTTATGTGACGTAACACACCTATTTAGTTCATTGTTAATGCTTCATGGAGCTAACCATCAATGTGTTACGTTAGCATACCGTACGCCTATTCAGCCTGTTGTTTTTTTCTTCTTCATTACACATTTTCTTACACTCTGGAGCGACTGTATTGTTCGGAAAATATGGTACACTGCATCATCAACACAAGATCTTGGTGAAAACACAACTCTAGACTCTTTTGACATTGCAGAAGCTTATTGATCAAAACTAAAGGCGTCCAACAAAATATTAGAGCGTGAGACATTTTCTTTGTGCTGACTTTTTTTATAAGTCAGGCATAAAGAACAACATTTACATATGTTTTTAACACAAAATTGGATGACACACTAAATCTTCCATACAACTCAACTTGTTCTATATCCTCTATTGTACAGCATAATGAATATCAGTATCTCTTACACTAACCTGTCATCTGCTTGTCAACGGTCCATTGTAATGACCTGTCCCTCAAACTCACTCATGGCAGCGCCCTTGATGTCACAACTTGGGAAGGAGAAGACTACTGGAGTAAAAAATACCATTCCACATATCTTTTACATGAACACAACCCTGATCTGCGTGCCAACTGTATTGTCAGGAGACGCCTGCTTCCTCAGAAAAGCAACACGCGCAGGTACGATCATTAAAGTCAATACAGTTCATCAGTGTCCCGCGGAGAGAGCAGGCGTGAGCATCTTAACCACATCATTAGGGTGTTTCTCATACAGATCCTGAGCCAAGATCTTGGTCGGGGTTTGCAGGCTGGAAAATTAGCCGTGTGCATGTTTTATTAGATCTCAGGCAAAATAGATGAGAGCCAATCACAGAGGCACTGGGGAGGAACGGCGGAGGGGGTGCCAAGCCCAAGAACACGACAGCAGGTTACAATGTAATGGGTTTGAATACACTCCTTCAAACATGAGCAATATTTAGAAATATAAATATTTCTATACACAGGGTGCGATTTGTCAAAAAAACAGAAGGGGGGATAGTTACTCAATCACTTTATTGCATAAAAAGCACATACATTTTAAGCTGTTAAACTTAAAAACCCAGTGTTGTAAGATGTGTTCTAACTGTCTAGTAGTAGCTCAGTATGTGTGGAGCGCAGGGTGAAGTTGATGCCGCTGTGTGCAGGGCGTCCGTGCCTGTGTGTTTTTGGGCTGAATATAAGCGCGCATAGCCCAATTCAATGCGTAATGATCCAGCCTATAGCCTACCCCGAGGCAGATATTTATATATGAGACGCACAGGCCTATGTTACGTGTTCCTCTGTATAGTTTTGGATTATATTCAGTGAGGAGCAGCGAGGAAGACAGGAGATGAGAGACTTCAAATGGCCTGTGCATAGACGACTGAAGGGGCTCAGGGAGTTGGGCCGTTTTGGAAAACTCTTGATGATCAAACTTTAGGTAACCAATGTAGTGTGACCAGGGCGACAGGTGTCTTTCTTTTTTGAGGGCCAGAGCTGGAAATGTTACAGCATGCACATGTATGCGCACGGCTGGCACTTCTCAGAACCGAATCAGAACCGTGGTAAAGGTTCCTCATCCTGTTTGTCAAACTGTTGTAACACGCGCTGGGTGTCACACATAGCTGGGGGCATTAACGCACGGGTTGCGCGGGTTACAGGATCCTCCGCGGTCCCCGCAGGCTGCCCGCGGATCGGGTCCGGTCATAAAAGTCTCCTTTGATCGCGGGCCGGGTTGGGGCGGTTGCCGCCACTCATTGCCGCCCTGCGCGCATTCATAGTTCAGCCACGATTCAGTCTATCATCTTTACAGCGGGTTTTTTGACGTAAAATAAGCAGCGTTTTGCTGCTTGTGGTCCAGAGAACGCTTTTTCCACGGCATGTGCGTCTGTGCGCGACTTCTCTGTCCCTCTCCTGCAGCGCTCTGCGCAGAGAGAGAGAGAGAGAGAGCGAGGGGATAAGACTCGCCAGTCCTGTTCATTTCAAGCTCATTTCTGTATGTGTGCAAAAATAGATGTAACTGATCATAAAGTCAATCAGGATACATAACACAGTTCCCTGTGCATATTCATTCATCAGAAATGACACATGCAGTAGCCTTACAGGCTACACTTAATAAGTCCAGTCTCACAATATAGTTCCCCGGGCCAGTGCCCATCCCGGGAGCGCGTCAGCTTTCAGGCATTCATAAGAGAGGGGTAAAAAACACCTATTTGCAAAGTTCTGCAAAAAATCCTGGTACTGGTGACGAGACATGCAAACCATGAGTGTTTCTAACTCCGCAGACCCTCGCTCTCTGCAGACCCCGTGCGCATCAAAGCCGCTAAAGCAGAGATCACCCGCGTCTCATGTAAAATTAAATCAAATGGCCAGCAGGTGCAAAGCCAATTTTACAATTCTATCCCCCCCTACGTTTAATACAGTAATACAGCAGAAGTAGGGATAGGGATAAAAGAAACAGAGACGGGGACAAGAAAACCAGAAGGGGGGAAAATCCCCCCCATCCCCCCCAGCAAATCGCACCCTGTCTATACAAGTACAAGTGAAAAGTAGTGATCCAAATGATGACTCAAGGAAAAAGAGAGAACAATTTGTGAAAGTACTGAACAATTGAGTGTAAAAGTGTATACCGTAAATCCGGACTATTGAGCGCACCTGAATAAGAGCCGCCCTAACAAAATGTATGAAGAAAATAAAAAGTATATATATACGCACGTTGACGAGTGACGTCACGCGCACGTGATTCTGAACCGCGGTGCCGACTGGAGGGCAAAAGGAAAGCACAGGCCTTCGTACTCCATTATAAATCAGCTGAAAACTTTGGACAAAAGATCGTGCTAAATATGGCTAAATATAATAAAATCAATGTAGTGAACACACTCCCCTGTAGGCGACACAAACAAACGAAGGAAGGAGCGTAACATTTCATTGATTTAAGATCAGATTTAACATGAAGAAAGCAACAGCTAACAGTGATTTGGATGGGACTGAATCAGCGTCCGTGCCATGAGTGAATTTGCTCACTTCACGTTATTAGAGGTAAGAAAATAAAAACCTACTCCACATGCAGACACAAAAAAACATTACTACCATTAACCGTCTGGTCTATGGGGTGCAAGCCTCGCAGTAGATGTTCCTATCATGCTGTTCAAGTGAGGGCAGTCCAGTCACATATCAGACTTTTGAACCAAGCACTTTCTAAATGTACAACAGGTCATGTCCAAATTGTGGGGATGCTTTCATCTTCTT
Source organism: Neogobius melanostomus (assembly GCA_007210695.1). Taxonomy (NCBI): domain Eukaryota; kingdom Metazoa; phylum Chordata; class Actinopteri; order Gobiiformes; family Gobiidae; genus Neogobius; species Neogobius melanostomus. Next base: position 338,075 of record VHKM01000887.1, read on the forward strand.
TTGGTGCTCCTTGGTGATATTAAAGATATTTAAGTGCCGATTATGATAATAAATTAATAGCCTAAATGTAATTGTTAAACTTGTTTAGGCGAAAATGTATACCTAAGTATTAAGAATAACTTTAGACTATAGTTTAAGCTTAAGCTTTTTTTTATGACGTTGTGTTTGTAGTATTTGGCACGGATGAAATGGGCTTTTCGCTTGTAGCAGTCCGATTAGTGCAGTAGCTCGTGATCCTTGCCACGAAGATGCTCCAAATTAGTTGACTCTTTTAGTTTAAATTTGTTAGATGGTCTGGTCAAGCGATTGTTTTGCCGGTGGGTGTCTTCAAATGTTGTTCGAGATATTATCGAGGTTTTGAGTGGGCTGTGTTGATTGTGGAGCATTGTGGAGGCGAGCCTTTTGCCCTCCGGCGTAGTGCGCATGTGCGGGATCACCGACAGTAAACAATAACATTCAACGTGCGTATAGGCCGCACTGGCAGGGCCGTTTCAAGATATTTGGGGGCCCTAGGCAAAACAGCGAAGTGAGGCCCCAAATCCTCCCTCGGGAAATTGTTTTAAAATCAGATGGGATTCCTTGTATTCTGGTGCATTTTAAGAGTCATGAATGACTCTGTAGTGGCTACACAAAGTGGCCACTTATTCATATTATTATCATTCTTTAGAACTGTCTTCTCTTATATGCAGAGTAATGTTTTTTTCTTGAACTATACAATTTGTTGAATTAAAAGAAAGGATTTAAAATGGTGTACAACACAAACTATTTTAAGAACATTGTACAACAAGGATTTTTTTTGTCAAGGAATAACCATCCAAAATGAAGAGGTTTAGCAACGCTTGCGGACTTTAACTCGCACAAAAGCAGTGACCAAATCTTCCATGTGCTATAACCTCCTAATGTTGCACTCTATTGATATAAGTGCCAGTCCTGTCAGTCTTTCTTGGCTCATGGATGATCTGAGGTAAGACTTTATCAGTTTCAAAGCTGAAAAGCTTCTCTCTGCAGAAGCTACGGTGACAGGAAGTGTCAGAAGGAAACAACTTTACGTCCCATAATGCCACAGACATCGGGCCTAGGCAGCTGCCTACCTTGCCTACCCCATTGCGACGGCTCTGCGTACTGGTCTCTAAGCCGCAGCTGTCCACGCTGTTCCAAGTGCATATGAAGCGCCATCATCGCACTGGAAATACTGGACTTTTCTCTTTGTGCGCGGTCAAACATTTCAAGAGAACGGCGGACTACAGGTACTTTTACTTTTATAAAAGTGTGTGGAGAACTTAAAGAGGGGGTATTATGTAAAATCGACTTTTTCAAGCTTTATATCATGTTATTATGTCATTCCCTCATTAAACACATGCCTGGAGTGTTGCCTTGGCTCATTCACATATTTTTGAGTAATCAGTAAAAACTTAGACGGCAGCCATTTTAGGTGTAGCTATGCCTCAGTCCTCCTAGGAACGCCCCCACCTCCTGGAGACGCCTCTGGACCTTTCGTCACCAGCCAAGCCACCAACCACTGCTCCTCAGCTCAGCAGAGCCCCCTCCCCGCACAGTAGTGTTGTTTAGATGCCACAGCAGTGTGCTGAAGGGGGCGTGTCGGAAAGCTTCTTAAAGAGACAGAGGCCTATTTCAAGACGTTCAGTACAGCCATTTTGAGAGAGCAATTTTATTCAAGGCAGTTATTTTAATTTACTGCATATACAGACCAACAGAAGGTTACGTCATCATTGTAGTATGCTATAGACTGGTGCTATGTGATTGAAAAAAGCATAATACCCCCTCTTTAAAAGTTTATACCATGACCGTGTCTGCGTTCACTGTCCAGACCCCCGGGGAGTTTCCCGTAGTTCGAAGCTGTTCTGAGCTGGGTCGGCGGTGAATCGCTCGAGACTGGCTTTTAATGCCCCTGCCCCGGTGTGCAGTAAACACCGCAGACAGAGGTAGAGGAACACAGCGATAGGGTTATTGTGGTCAGAGTTATTGTGCAGAGGAGTTGGGCACGTCCGAAAGGAACCGCGTGAGCTCTCCATTGTCTCCACAGCTTTATGTTTGGATTTGGAGCCGTTATCGCTTCCTTCGTCGGAGTTCTTTCATTAGAAATAGCCAAGGATTTTTGGACCCACTCGTATTAAATGTAGGTGCATTGTTATTGGTAACATAATATTCAGTATGACCACAACAATCTATAAATTAGGCGCATCGTTGTATAAGCCGCAAGGTTCAAAGCGTGGGGAAAAAGTAGCAGCTTATCATCTGGAAATCACGGTATAATGTTCAGTCGCGACATAATTAAACAGTGTTGATTCCCTTTCTTGCCCACACCGGGACTCCTGCTGTTTTATGTGCCGCGGGATCTATCCAAGCCTTTCCCCCACAAACACAGCTGCCTCTGTAACCATTGTTAGCTGGATGATACGCTTCCTCCATGTTCTACCACTGTCTTTGATCCACTTACATGCGTTTTCATCCCCAGACACAATCTACATATCATCAGGTGCACAAATTCAATTAAGGTTGCGGAGCAAAGTAAAGCCACAGGGTACTTTTTTCCCCCCTTCGAGTGCATTCGATATGAGCTGGTTTCTATAGTAACCCGATCATTAACGGGGAATAATATGCTCTCCCGCTCTCTCTCCCTCTGCTCTGTTTGCTGTCATGAATTGGCTCATTTTAAAGCATGAAACAGGCAGCAGCAGGTACACGGGCCGCCCATAACACATCATAATGACATGTACCTTAATGGGAGGAGGGGCTTCAGTCTCATAACTTTTTTCGATTATGGGCCCAAGCTCCGGGTATCCAAGATGGCGTCAAATCCATTTCAATGACCTGAGCTTATTGGCGCTTCCGCTTAAAGCTGCACTACCTGAATCAAACGGGGAAAGTTGGAGGTAGCTGAGTATAAAATCTCTCAGCTGTTGCCTAAATGCGTTATATACAGTAGCTCTCACAGACATCTTCCCTTGGGTTAATTAGAAGCTCGTCTCAGCTTCAGTTCATAGCGAGACAGAGTTGCGATGTGAACGGGGCTAACGCTGCGCTAATTTTAGCCTCTGACTTCCGGGTTCGCGCTGGAGGAAAATGTGCTGTATGTTGACACACAACAGCTCACACAGGGGTCATTTACTAAGGATTTGCTCATGTGCAAAAAGAGGAGCAGCGTCATATTTACTCCCCTGTCACACAAAGCCTATAGGAAGAATCTCTGCGTCACTAATAAACGTCTACATTTTAGACATTTCAATATATTTTTGCTTTTGTTAGTATAAACTACATTCTGACCAAACTTTTTTTTTAAAGGCTGTTGCAAAAATGATCATCTGGATTTTATGCTTCAGTGTTAATTTCAGAGGAGCAGGAAACACAGATTGTTTTGAAGAAAACGCTCAAAAGGCTGGATAATATACAGCAGCTGCTGTGCTCAGAGGGCTGTTCTCCAAACTACTAACGATTAAAGGCTCAGAGGAGGGACAGCGTTTAACAGGTAAATGGGCTATTAGTGATTTTGTTATTCCAACCTGTCTTTTCCTTCCTTAAAGCTGGGGTATTATGTAAAATCGACTTTTTCAAGCTTTATATCATGTTATTATGTCATTCCCTCATTAAACACATGCCTGGAGTGTTGCCTTGGCTCATTCACATACTTTTGAGTAATCAGTAAAAACTTAGACGGCAGCCATTTTAGGTGTAGCTATGCCTCAGTCCTCCTAGGAACGCCCCCACCTCCTGGAGACGCCTCTGGACCTTTCGTCACCAGCCAAGCCACCAACCACTGCTCCTCAGCTCAGCAGAGCCCCCTCCCCGCACAGTAGTGTTGTTTAGATGCCACAGCAGTGTGCTGAAGGGGGCGTGTCGGAAAGCTTCTTAAAGAGACAGAGGCCTATTTCAAGACGTTCAGTACAGCCATTTTGAGAGAGCAATTTTATTCAAGGCAGTTATTTTAATTTACTGCATATACAGACCAACAGAAGGTTACGTCATCATTGTAGTATGCTATAGACTGGTGCTATGTGATTGAAAAAAGCATAATACCCCCTCTTTAAAGGAATATACGGAGTTTAAAAATGTGAAAATTATGTATTTTCCTCCACATGTTTCAGCAATGTCCTAATGTGTAGAATGCACACTGTCACTCAAACGGATCCGAACTGCCGTCATGCACAAGCTTAAGGCGAGACACTGCAGGTGAATAGGGGGGAAAAAATAAATGTAGAGATATCAATTTGAAACTTTTGCTGATTATATTATTACTGATAAAAATATCTGTCATGTTATGTTTTCATATAAAAATATGACATTTTGTGCATGAAAATGGCCAAAATTGCCTATATTTTGGGCAACAAAATAAAAATAATGGATTGAGCCAGATTAAAATATATGGTTTCATTTTGACATAATTTGTAACTAAGATTTTTTCAGAGGGGATTTTGGATATACTGTTTAGTTTTTCAATTAACTAATCATAAGTGAAAAAAATCTGTAAAAGCTCAGATTCCGCCTGTTTTTTTGGGTTCTAAGCTCTATAAATCAGGCTAGGAATTAGATATTAAAAAATCCCTCTGAAAAAAACTTCAAAATCTGGTTAAGTCCAAAACTGGAAAGTTTGGAGTCTGTATGAGCGACTATAACGGCTCACCCGCTGCCCGAGTGGGGCCTTCTCTCATTCAGAGAAAACAAGCCCTGAAGTTTTGTAGCGAGTGCGCGGAACCTTCTATTGCTGCATCCGAAACCATTAAATTGTAGCCTCTAAGTACTAACACTAGCAACTAATCCTTAACCTTTCATGGGATCAACTGTTAGATCTCTATGCAGTTAGTGAACTAGAGCTTCAGCAGCATTTGCCCAATTCCACCGTCCTTACCCAGGGTAAGTGACATCTCCAACAGCTGTTCTTCTTCTTCTTTAAAGTTTAGTGCAGGCCAAACAAAAGCGCATGCCGCCACCTACTGTATATTGTCCAACAACAACATAGTGTCCAAATAAAGACATTTAAGGCGGAAAAAAAGAGAAACATCCAAATGATCCTTCACTTTTCCCTTTATTTTATCTCAACAGCTTCATAAAGCTACAGTATGCAAATTAGCCATGCGGCTTAAGTTTCTACTAAATGAAGCAAAAGCACAAACTGCCTTCATTTAGGCATTTTACTGATGAGGCTCTTTAAAACCATGTGACTGAGCTGTGGTGACGACAACATGTATTTTGTCACTTTTATAAAGTTTGGCTTGTGCAGAATCTTATTTTTTCCCCCAATTATTATTATTATTAAATGTGCACCTGTCAATCAACAGTGGTTGCGCATGAATCACTCGAGGGTGGGGGCGAGGGGGGTGGGGAGATTGGCGCAGTGGCTTATGGGATGGCACATAGCTCCTAATCGCCAGTGAGTTAGCATCAGAGGTCCCTATGCTAAAGTAGCTATGATAGTTAGCATACAGGCCACTTTCCCTAACTCCTTCCTAACCAACAACCCAATTCAGAGGCTTCTCGTCATGGCGGACGCTGACGCACATCCGGTTTGGTGTAAGACCTCTTACCAATTTACTGGTTTCGGAGGGAGCATTTGGCTCTTCCGCACCAGGCGTCTTGTAGGAGGAAAAATACCATATTTGGGTGATAGCGTCGTCACGGGGACCCTTCACAGGACACGTGGATGTAAAATCTGTCAATATTTGTGAATGAATACCCGCGGGAAAGACGGTCTTTCGACGCCGCAGCTGCTACTTCCGGGTTACCTCGGCGTCGCAGGCGGACAAATCATCATAAAATAAGCATCATGCGGGTGAGTTTTGTCATTTTTATTCTCTGACATGAAAACTAAGATGTAAAGGGAGGGAAATAGATAAAAATCTCCACTTCGACCACTGCCTGAAAAATCAATACATTCACGTGTCTCGCCTTAATATAGAAACCGCGGTTACGCATAAGACCTGAGGTGGCAGTAGTGAGTATAAAAATGACTAACTTGCATCTAGTCCCTTTAACTGTCCCACTTTTATGAACGAGGGAGCACCTTTGCTGCGCTCCTACAGTCCTACAGTCTCTACGCTGATATGTATCTGCTGTAGGTTCCCTGTCAGTCAAAGCAGCTGTTTTTACATGGTGCTCTATGACAAAATTCCTTTCCGGGCCCTGCTGCAGTACCACGAAGCGGCCACTAATCGGGCAGGACACGGGTCTGAAGGGGCGGTACCTGATCCGGATCTTTTAATACATCCACGCCAGAAATCCTTCATATTCTTTTAGAACGACGTGTACTCTGGGTCGCCAGTTCTAAAGGAGGAGTCACAGGAGGATTGACCAATCAGAGAAACACATGTCCGTCCAACATGAATATATTATGGGGGAAAAAAATAACAAATGTAAATCGCACTGAAGATTGAGAAACAGCGCCATTGTCTGCCCAATCCACAGCCGAACAGATAAACTCTTCTGATTACAAGTTAGACAAATTGATAAAGTTTGATAAGTGATATGGGATTTGAGAGCGTCTCTGGAGTTGTATTAGGCATCTGTGGTCCCTTCACTTACATTGGCAAATTCCCCACGATAAAGTCAAAAGCAGAGAACAAATTTCCCCACGGCGACGATGTAAAGCGATCTTACATTTAATTAATATAAATAATCACTTTATCTTCTTTCTTCACACTGACACTGCTGGGAGTGTGGAGAACAAAAGGCCCAAAACATGAAACACTGAACACTAGTTTAGCCTCTAAAAACTCTGTCACAAAGTTAAGTTTACCCCCTATAGAGAGCTCTGTATAGCGTCTGGGGAGCAGGCAGGGCTTGGTCAAATCAGGTAGCGTGGGTCGTATAAATAACAGAGGAGATCGATTGTCGTGAATCTGTCGCCGCACGCAGGATCGTTTACCTGAAGGCAGGTCTGAGGAGGCTGAGCCGGTCCCCCGACGGCGACAATTATTCATGCACCGCCAGTCAAACACAAGCAGGCATCTCATATTAAAGTTAGTACAAGGAGAGGGAACAAGATGGAAGGAAATGTGTACCACTGGGGGGTTTCAGATTCAGGAAAGTGCTGATGATATTGCAAAAAATTAATATCACACATTTCCTTAAAGTGTAAAGTACAAACTGGCACACAGGCCGACCAAAGAGAATGTCTCTGTTCCTCCATACCGGTCGTACCACTGTTCTAGTGTCAATCCAATCACATTTGAAACTGTGTCTCTAGGAAATCAAAGTTGGATAAAAAAAAAGTAATGAGTGATAGGCAGTGAACTTTCAAAACATACATTACGAGAAAATACCGCAGCTGGAAAGCTACAGGCTCCTAATTGTACTTTTTTTTGTGTCAATTACACAACAAAGTCTATTTAATTCTCTACTTCCAAGTTCCGAGTGTTTTAAAATTGCGAATAGGCTGGAAAGTTTGGTTGATGATGAAGCGAAGTGCCAAACTAAATCCATACAGAGTTTCTAATTTAGAATTTTACATTTTTGGAAAAAGAAAAGTTGCTTCCTGTATCAGGCATTTGACAAGAAGAAAATTAAGCTTCTTTTCAGGAACATAAAAAGAGCCGAGAGCAAATGTCAAAAGCCGAGGAGTTTTCTGACAGTTTGTTGTTTATTATGGAGATTATGAATTGTTTCAACTTGAACGCGATGCTTAAGCATCCACTTATCAACAGTGTGTCACATATTCTGTGACAATGCCCTGATGCATTTGTATGCAATGATTGTTTCAAAAGATTTAAAGATTTTTATCAGGTTGACTGCTCTGAAAATGAGCAAAGGGTAATTGGTATGCAGTTCCCTCTGCTTCTTCATACTGCAACAAACCAATCAGAGTCAGAATAGGTTTTATTGCCATTGTCAGTGGACAAGTTCACAAACTAGGAATTTTCTTTGGTGCAACATGAAACATAGAACATAAAACTTGGTAGAGATAAATAATAAACTACTGAATGAATGAATATGTATTTAAGTGTCATATACACAAACAGTATGTGCCCAGCCTCATGACACGTTCAACAATAAGGAAGACAGCCAACACCAGTAACATATATGTTTAGAGATGCTCGAGCCGATACTGGAAAAAATATGATATCGGGTGTCAGCTACAAACATCCGATCCTGAACCGATACCAGTTTTTGGCTCTCAACACCTTAAAAACACATCTTTTACCACCTAAATCTAAGTGTATGCTGTACAGTATGTCATCGTAAAGTTAAGAACCTGGAGAATTCAACCGCTTAGTTACTTTTAACGTTCGCATACAGTATGTATTTTGATCGCCACGCAAAATTTTAGTCGTGAGAACCAACTTTAGCTAGCGGGAGCATGCTAATGCTAATGAAAACTAATCAAGACTGGGTCAGCAACTATGATAGAAATACCTAAAGTAGCCAAATAAAATAAAACAACCACTGCTGAAGCCAAGTGTTTCTATTTTAGTTTAAGAAATAACTGATCTCACATATTTGTAATGATCAGATCACTTCATGTGAGTTGTTTATATTAATGTAACCTAAAGCCTGTCATATACACAAGGATATTTAGTCTAGAAAAGTCATCCTTGTTAAATGTTTATCCAAGAGTTTATCCACTGATATCATTTATAATTGATCTGTAACATGACAATAAAATATGGCTTTATTGATTTTACAATGAAGAGTCAATAAAATGTTTCACTCAGAGAAAGCCACTTTTAAGAAAGTCTCTATCGGTAAATATCGGATATCGGGAGAGGCACCTGCATGCAGGGCTCCACTGACCATGACGTCACCACAACAGAACAACACTAGTTTAAACTAGTCAGGTTAATAGAGGTGTATTTTTTGTAAATTATTTTATGTCTAGTACAAGCATTTATAAACAACCAGACATCGTACGCATGCCTTTATAAGCTTGTATTGTACAAAAAAATATGTACAAATTCCGTATAAAACAAAAGTAGTAAAAAATAAATACGTAAATAAATAAACTAATCCAAACTAACCGTATACCTGACCCTAATCCTAACCTTAAGGATAGTGGAGTTTACAAAAGGTGTCTTTCAGGCGTATGAATCTGACCAATCAGGGAGTCGATAGTCCCGTGCATTTCCCGTCCTGACAGAGGCGGCTTGAGAGTGGAGCCTGCGGCGGTAGGGACCTCACAGTGGAGGCCTGCAGGCAGGACCTCTTGGATATCGGCAGCTACTCAAACGCTAGTATCGGTATCAAAAAAGCTGGATCGGTGCATCTCTAATATTTACTGTTACTATCTCTCGGGATGGTAGTCTTCTCTTACTACTCTTAGAGCTACATTGGCTAATCATTCCTCACACTGGGTAGGCATGTAATTAAGCAGCCACAGCTGACATACAGTAGCACGTACCAAGGCACATAAGTATCTCCCTAAGGTGCGAGCAGCGACAGCTACAAGGCTTGTTCTAGTAAAAGCAGCAAACATCTGACTGAAAATAGGAATCATTAGTAAAAATTGCTATTCACCCGCCCCTTTCAGTCGCCTTTGCCCAGAGTTGGCCCTCCTGGCACTGACTGATGAAAAATACAACTGCCAATCTGCGCCAGCCTCTGCCTACACAACAACCATCACTTTTGAATAGACATCTGTAGCAAAAGTTCTGTGTGACTTTTGAAATACTGTCAGTCGTCCAGGCAAGTCCAATAGAAACTATCATAAAACATGACTGTTACAATCATTTCAAATTTATCAATGTTGCATATTTTCCGGTGCTTTTTCTTACAAAACTTCTGAACATATGCAATCAGTAGTGAATAATGTCTGACAAAGTGCCTATATTTAATAAAACCATACTGTATAACTCTGTGCACGGAGGATCTATATTTGGTTACAAATGAGCGATGAAAGCAGACAGCTATAGAAAAGGTCACGTGTGTTGTCATTATTTCATTACAGCCTGTCAAAGCTCCTGTCTGCGTCCACAAACTCCAAACTGCTGCAAACGCAAACTCACCAAATACTATTACAAAGTATTACTGTGTCCTTTTTGACAGCTGCAATTGCCTTTGACAAATGGCTTTCTGTCGGTGCCAGAATTGCTTTGCGAAATGAAAGCTTCCTGTGAGAATTAAAGTGAAAGCATTTTCTTTTGACTATGTACATTTAGCCACGTTTAAAGATCTTGTATATTATGCATGATTAGGCTATAGACAACACAGCGGACATGGGAATATGAGAGAAATAAAACAACTACAACAGATGATTGTGCTGTAGGCTGTGGTCATGCACACTACAGGGTTCACAAAGTGGGGAATATTGATGTAGGGCTCTCGACATGATTTAAAGACAATATTTTTAATACTTATAACATTGAATTGAATGTTTTATTGGTATGTTTTAGCAAAATTAAGCCAAATGTCAAAACCTAGTTTCCAAACAAGCATTACTTAACCAGAGGAGGATCCCGAGTTGCTTGTCAGCCGTGGCCCAAACAGTTTGGGAATCCTGCACTAAATGATAACAAAAGTCATCTGTACTGAGTTGTTTTCACCTCACATCTCAAGAGACTTCATCAGCACAAAGGTTACTTTTAGCAGCAGGCTATACATATAACAATTTAGAACTTCATGCTGCGTTCCACTTGATCTCGGAGGTCAGAATTTCTGAGCTCTGACTCTGAAAATTCAACTGGAACGTGCACCAACTCCGTAATTCCAGCTCGGAAACTCAGGATAGAATCACCGAACCCGAGAAGGAGCACTTAAAGATGACTGCGCCCTACGTGACATGTAACAAATGTAAAGCTTCAATAAACTGCGTTATTTGGCAGATGTTTCCCTCATAAACTTGTTAAATGTCAACGCGAAACCGACAAACTTTACTGCTCTGTTGCTAATGTCTCATTAACGGTTAAATGGAAAATATGACTCTACTAGTGTTGAATTATCATTGTATTTACAACAATCATTATAAATACATTTGGACTAGCACTCTTCTTCTTCTTCTTCTTCTTCTTCTTCTTCTTCTTCTTCTTCTTCTTCTTCTTCTTCTTCTTCTTCTTCTTCTTCTTCTTCTTCTTCTTCTTCTTCTTCTTCTTCTTCTTCTTCTTCTTCTTCTTCTTCTATCTAGTTTTATTAGAGGAGCCTCTACTTCTGATGTAAATTTACTTGGACAGTTTCTTGCCTTTATCCTTTATTCCTCCGGCTGCCACACACATAATCTGGGCCTGATACATCTCCACAGTCACCAAAACGTGTTATACAAATTAAACATCGTGTTTATCCACTTATTACACGTTGATTGCGAATACGTCATGACATCAGCAGGTGGGATTAATCAACTCTGGATATTTTGGAGGTCAGGGGACAAGTTTATAACAACAAAAAATCAGTTTAGGAAAAACAAAACAAAAGGGCACTTAATTATAGTTTATGCACGTCTTTTTTTTGTCTCAGTCATTGGAATTACGCATGAACTCCTCAGTCGTCCCCTGAGGGCCCCGCAGATAATGCCTTCTCTAATCTTGATGTGGGCACCTCAGCCATTTTTGGAAGCTTCTCTCTCGTCTTCTTTCAGCGCAATCAGAAAATCCCCTAATCCTTCAGATCCTCCCCGAAATCCAAGCCCCGCGTCACATTTGAAGAGGAGTTTAGAGCCCCAAAGAGGGATTTTCAGAGCGGAACAAGAACTGAGAAAGTGTGGGAAGACGTGTCAACTGCAGTGTCTTAACTTTGCAAAGCCCTGTTTTTTTTCTTGTTTACAACCTTCAGAAGCATTATGTGAGGATTCGTTTGGCTAAGATGCACGTTTTGTGGGGATGAAGGAAGTGTGCCTAATCAAAGCAGCTTCGATTGTTGCACTTTTATTTTGGAATGAGATTAAATCAGTAAGAAAATTGATTGTTTTCAGACTATAATGTAAACTTTAAAGGGGGGGTATTATGTAAAATCGACTTTTTCAAGCTTTATATCATGTTATTATGTCATTCCCTCATTAAACACATGCCTGGAGTGTTGCCTTGGCTCATTCACATATTTTTGAGTAATCAGTAAAAACTTAGACGGCAGCCATTTTAGGTGTAGCTATGCCTCAGTCCTCCTAGGAACGCCCCCACCTCCTGGAGACGCCTCTGGACCTTTTGTCACCAGCCAAGCCACCAACCACTGCTCCTCAGCTCAGCAGAGCCCCCTCCCCGCACAGTAGTGTTGTTTAGATGCCACAGCAGTGTGCTGAAGGGGGCGTGTTGGAAAGCGCCTTAAAGAGACAGAGGCCTATTTCAAGACGTTCAGTACAGCCATTTTGAGAGAGCAATTTTATTCAAGGCAGTTATTTTAATTTACTGCATAGACAGACCAACAGAAGGTTACGTCATCATTGTAGTATGCTATAGACTGGTGCTATGTGATTGAAAAAAGCATAATACCCCATCTTTAAAAAACATATCGAATTAAAGTTGAAGACACCACTAGTAAGATGCATATAATTAACACATACCTTCATTATCATTTATTTATTCCTTGTCACAGCTATGGCTAATGGAAACCACTCACTCTAGCGTAATGTGAGGAGACATTTGAGAAGAAGGTCCAGAGAGGTGAACTACGAAGTTGGACAAGAGGGTTAGCGGGAGTTCAGGGCTAACCCTGGTTTGGCCGTCCTACAGAGCAGGGTCACTTTCTAGCCGGGTAGATCTCCATGGAAACATGCCCTTAGTGCCAAATCTTTGCAGTGCCGCTCATCCAAATGCTCTATGTCAACCCGAGTTGGAGGAACTAAGGTCAGTCGTTGTGGTTTACATTATCTGCTTTGCTCTGTGGAAGTTGCGACCCCCGACAAGAGTTGGGCTGTTAGCAAAGCTTTATGAGTCTTTATACATCAAGAAAAGTGATGCCAGTAACGACTTACCTATCGTATTTTCTGGACTATACGTCGCTTCGGAGTATAAGGCAAGTGATGACACTTTTTTATCGGGCATTCATCGAAACGACCCTAACTTTCTGCTTGGTCGCCTGGTACGGGAGCTCCTCTGTTAGAAACAAAAACGCCCTGAATCAGCTGGTCAAGTGGTGAAGTAAAGTCATCGGCTTCAGACCAGTTTGGACTTTCTGTATGATAGACAGTTAGAGAGGATGGCACGAAGCATCCTAAAAGACACTGCGCATCCTTTGCATTCAGAGTTTCCATTGCTTCCATCTGGGCGTAGGTTTTTAATGCCAATAAGCCATACGAATCGTTTTAGTAAAAGCTTTGTTCCCGCTGCCATTTCCTTGATGAACAAGTAGGGATGTAATCGCCCCTGACACGGCTTCTTATCTTTGTTATTGTCCAGTGGCTTAAATTTCTGTTGTATCTTTAGGCACATCCTGTTAGTATCTGGAGCACTTACAAGTTTTATATTTAAACATGTACTTTGTGTTTTATCTTTGTATAATGTGTTTTAATGTTGATTAGTTCTCAGAATTGCAAGACAAATTGACCTACGGGTACGAATAAAGAAACCTAACCTAACCTAAGACGCACTAGCCAAACATTGCCTAATGAAAAAACAACAGGCTGAATAGGCGTACGGTTTGCTAACGTTACACATTGATGGTTACATGAAGCATAAACAATGAACTAAATAGGAGTCTGGTATATTAACGTCACATAAACAGTTCAGATAACTACATACCAAACTCTCGATCTCACTCCAAATCAATCGCCTTGGCAACTACCTGGGCACGGAGATGTAACTGCACGGTCGACAAGCCTCTCCCATTAGCATGTTTTCAAGCTCTCATCTGCGAACTCGTTCCTCTAGCTGTGGCCATCGAGCTTTTAGCCCGTGATTAGCTTGTTTTGTTTACTTCATTGCAGTAACCTCCGCTCTCTCGCTCACTCCACACTTTCTTTCTGCTGCTCGATTAGCCTGCAGTGTTTTTTTTTAAATCACATATTAGTCGCTCCGGAATATAAGACCCCGCCAAAGTATGAAAAAAAGTGTGACTTATAGTCTGGAAAATACGGTAGTTATGAGGTACTGTAATCTGACTCCTTTTTCAGAAACAAGTAATCTAACACATTACTTTTTCCAGTAATCAGTAGGAAAAAGGGAGAAAATATCCTATCAGACTGGGATCGCAATACTTTGTGCTGCAATACCAAGTATCGATACTCTATCAAGTATCGCAATACTTTCAATACTTTTGTTTGGAGGCCTTTTTTTAATCCTACACTCCTTTGTTTTCCAGTAACAGTTACACAGCACTGTTACATTTTGTGTTAATGCACTTTTCAGTCTTAACACTTAAATGTCAAATGGCATTTGGTTTATAAACACGGGCACGTGACTTTTTACACATTTTAAAGAGGGGGTATTATGTAAAATAGACCTTTTCAAGCTTTATATCATGTTATTATGTCATTCCCTCATTAAACACATGCCTGGAGTGTTGCCTTGGCTCATTCACATATTTTTGAGTAATCAGTAAAAACTTAGACGGCAGCCATTTTAGGTGTAGCTATGCCTCAGTCCTCCTAGGAACGCCCCCACCTCCTGGAGACGCCTCTGGACCTTTTGTCACCAGCCAAGCCACCAACCACTGCTCCTCAGCTCAGCAGAGCCCCCTCCCCGCACAGTAGTGTTGTTTAGATGCCACAGCAGTGTGCTGAAGGGGGCGTGTCGGAAAGCTTCTTAAAGAGACAGAGGCCTATTTCAAGACGTTCAGTACAGCCATTTTGAGAGAGCAATATGCTATAGACTGGTGCTATGTGATTGAAAAAAGCATAATACCCCCTCTTTAAGGCAAACATATCACTTGTTATAATTACTGTATCGCAATAGGTATTGGATCGGCCCCTGAGTATCGTGATACGTATCGGATCGTGACAAAAGTTGATCGTCCCAGCCTTAGTAATCAGATTAAAGTTACTTTTCCAAGTCTCTAATACTTTTTTTTTTTTTTTTTTTGCATCTCGTGGAGTGATGTCACATTTTCAGCATGAACACGACTCGCGACATAAACGTAGACAACAACAGGGGAGGAGAAAGATGGAAATACATCACTCTATTTGAATCTACTGCAGCATTGTC
Source organism: Neogobius melanostomus (assembly GCA_007210695.1). Classification (NCBI taxonomy): domain Eukaryota; kingdom Metazoa; phylum Chordata; class Actinopteri; order Gobiiformes; family Gobiidae; genus Neogobius; species Neogobius melanostomus. The sequence goes on from VHKM01000887.1 coordinate 353,083, forward strand.
GATGTTGCTGTTAAAATGCACTTCCAGTAACGCGAGTGTTGGCAAAACCGGTTATCATTTGTGTGTTGATGTCGGCAGGTGATGAAAGTAACTAATAAAGTAACTTGTAATCCAACCTAGTTACTTTGAAATTCAAATCATCCTCAGTCAGTAATCAGATTCAACACTGGTCAGGAATGTGTATGGATTTTATATTGATTGCAAACACAGGTCCTTTCAACAACACATGGTCACATAATGATTCTGAAACCCATAGCGTAATTTAAGTATATATTCTGTTGATTTAGTTGAGCTGTGAGGATTGTACCAGCCTGTACTGCAGAGTAAAAGATCTTCAGGCCGTACCACAAACCATAAATAACCATTTCAATTACGTGAACTCGACAGCCTTTTGTCACAAAGCTGCAAAAACGGAAAGGCTACAGCTTTTTAGAGGCTTCGCTTAAAACCATTTGTTCACGTTGTCGGCAGATTCAGTTGCTCCGCGTGACGGCAGCAGCCTGAGAGCCACAGATACATTCAACCAGTCACAAAACGTCCGGATGTTTTCAAGCTGTCTCTCGCCTGGCTGAGTCTAGTTTATTCTTTTTTCCCCCACAGTTTTGAGTTTTGCCTGACAGGGGAGGCGTCTTTTTGAACAACTCCCTGACAGCAGACGGCTATTGAACCTGCGGACAGAAAGCGCCGTGTCATTTTTCAAACGGTTAAACTCAGATTTCCCCGGCTGTAGAGTTCAGTGATGCTGCGAGGATGAAATTGGAAATGTATCTGCGACAGGCAGGTATGGATTCTAGTCCTGTTGCTCAGACGGCTCACTCGCTCAGAAGTTGACTATTTCATTGCTTTTGTATCTTTGAGCCCAGATCACCTGTGTAGGAATATACACTTTACTTAAGAGGAAAATTAAAACTAAATTCCACCTCTTCACAGGACTCATTCTGATCATTACTGCTCCTATATAGGCTCTATATTATGCATGCAAGTGACACATGACTCCCAGTGCGATCTCCAGTGGTTGCGGTCCTTCCTTTCTCGCTATTTTCCCAATAAGGATTAGCGATGTCTTGCACAAATCCAAGAATAGTTCAAAAAAATATCACGGACAGAGAGATACTGATGGGAAGTCACTAGTTAAAAACATTATGTTGGATGTAGATACTTGAGGTAGGGCTTTATATCTCAAAGCTAATAGTATCTTAAAGGGATATTTCAGGATGTTTGACATTGGGCCTCATTTCCTAGTTATCCAGAGTGTTGTTGATGTCTGGAGATATTTTTTTCTTAAATTCATGCAGTTCTTATATTTGAAGAGTCTAGTGGCGCTAGGCTAGGGCAAGGCTAACGCATTTCTATGGTATCAGTTAGCCTGCATTAAAAACAGTCTGACCCACTCCACAGTGCACCTGAGGCAAAGTTGTTAGCTGTTACCATAGAAATGCTTTAGCCTTGCCCTAGCCTAGCGCAACTAGACTCTTCAAATATAAGAACTGCATGAATTTAAGAAAAAAATATCTCCAGACATCAACAACACTCTGGATATCTAGGAAATGAGGCCCTATGTCAAAAATCCCGAAATATCCCTTTAAAGTTAGACATGACACAGCTTTCTTTGACCATTTTTGTGATGTTTTTAGTTTTGCTTCCTTATTGGACACTGACAGGAAGTGGCATAGATAGAGGGCAACAATTTTAAACTGTTGCCGTGCCAACCATGTTACGTCAATGAGAAATGAGTCAAACTTTACGTTTATCTATGTCACTTCCTGTCAGCAGCTTAAAAATAAAAATAACTTTTCTGCCCAACACTTCTTCATTAACTTGCCGCTTTACTGAAACAAAATGATAAGTATTAGTTAGTTAGTTATCCATCTAAATAAGTCATATTTCAAAAGCATTAGAACCTGATCATATGCACTTTAAAAACAACACCACAGAAATGAAACAACTAAAAAGTGTTTATACTTAAGACAGGCAGCGGCTCGTTCAAAATGGTGCTATTTTAGTTTGATTAAGTGCTAGCCGTTAGCTTCAAGACAAAAACACCGTGATGTACAAGGAAGTTTCCTCCGGTGAACTCTTTGCTCCTGACGCGATGTTTTGTCCACCAGTAACTCACTGTTTGCCATCATGTGATCTTGAGCTGTTTAATTTTTTGGACAAGACACCGCTATTAACTCACAGGGAAATGACGGGACAGGAAGAGCAGGGATCGAGCAGTCACATAATGCACTAACAGCTCTGTATCCAATAGTCTATACATGTGTTTCTTAAAGAGGGGGTATTATGCTTTTTTCAATCACATAGCACCAGTCTATAGCATACTACAATGATGACGTAACCTTCTGTTGGTCTGTATATGCAGTAAATTAAAATAACTGCCTTGAATAAAATTGCTCTCTCAAAATGGCTGTACTGAACGTCTTGAAATAGGCCTCTGTCTCTTTAAGAAGCTTTCCGACACGCCCCCTTCAGCACACTGCTGTGGCATCTAAACAACACTACTGTGCGGGGAGGGGGCTCTGCTGAGCTGAGGAGCAGTGGTTGGTGGCTTGGCTGGTGACGAAAGGTCCAGAGGCGTCTCCAGGAGGTGGGGGCGTTCCTAGGAGGAATGAGGCATAGCTACACCTAAAATGGCTGCCGTCTAAGTTTTTACTGATTACTCAAAAATATGTGAATGAGCCAAGGCAACACTCCAGGCATGTGTTTAATGAGGGAATGACATAATAACATGATATAAAGCTTGAAAAAGTCGATTTTACATAATACCCCCCCTTTAACCTGGTTGTAGAGGCGAATCGTGATTGTTGTTGTTCGTGACCCCGACAGGGCAGTTTCCCTTTCAAACTGCATAGGAAATATAAACACTGGTCTATACTGTCTTCACTGTGGCCCTTTTGTCCTGGTTCCCATCGCAGCTAACTCATCAATCTCACTGAAAAAAACACATTCATCTCTATGTGATGCGATCTGAAGTGTTTCCCACCTCAGTGTGTACTACATCACTGTCCAGATGAGGTACAAATAGTTTAATTTGTGCAGTTGACAAAAAACTGCCTTGTAATCAATGAGAACAATGAGGGACATCTGGCAATGCGGCCAGCGATCCGGGAGAGTTCAGTTTTCTGCTCCCTGTTCATTCAATAGACAAAATGTAAAACAATCACCTGCAAACATAAGCTCAGATGCCCTGACCGAGAGTGAGCAGCCTGTACTGTTCTCTGGATCCAGAGCTCACGGCGGCAATTAAAAGCAGAGCGAGAGCGAGACTGAGCTGGAGCTCAGGCTGCAGGGGTGGAGCAGAGAAACTTACACCTTTTCATCTAAAATCTCTACTATTCATTATTGTGTAGTTTAGACAATATTTAATAGGCTGAACCTCCAATTGACCCCCAAAATGGCTCGCAGCGGTCCTGAGTACCATTCAAAAATACTGAACAAAAAAAAGCTCTTTTGGCAAGGAACTGACATGTTCACGGGATTGTGTTAAAGGCCCTATACCTGACTTTTTTGTTATTGCAAACAATGAAAGAGGAAACCACACAATTAATATGTTAGTTGCGTCCAAACTCATTCTTAACTTTTCTAACACATTTCTAACATCCCGATTATTCACAGGGACGGGTTTATCTGCACATTTCACAACTTGTAGGGCAGGGGTAGGCAACGTCAGGCCCGGGGGCCAAATCCGGCCCTCCAGCACAGAGACTCTGGCCCCAAAGATGATTTTGAGAAATATTATTATGCAGTTATGCAAATAAGAGATCAAATACCTGTTAAAGTACCCTAAAAATGTGAGAAATAGTGTCAGTATTTAAAAAATATCCTGGCAGAGCATCCCACTTGGTCATATATAATGTAAAACAGTGGATCTCAGCTGGTGAGTCGGGACCAAAAGTGGGTCACGGAACCATTTTCAGTGGGTCGCGTGCCTACCGGGAACTTTTATTCAATATTTTCCATCTGAAACTGCATGGAATCACTAACAGAGTCTGTTCAAATTAATGTTATTGAGTTGTTTTGATCTTAATTTCAGTCTTAAAGTCGGATCTACTGCTTGTTCAACAAAAACTTGTGTGGAAAATAAAATATTTTATAGGATATATGACAAATTACATTTTCATTTGGGACGCGGCTGGTCATACGAGGGTAATGTTGGGTCCCGAAGCCGAACCATTTGAGAACCACTGATGTAAAACATTGGTATTTGTAGAAAAAAGTTCTTTAGGCTACAATGGTGAGGTTCGGCCCTTGGTGTTCTGGCAATAATGAAAATCGGCCCTCCACGATGCAAACTTACCTATACGTTTGTTAAGTGTGACGTCACGACTTCTGCTTCCGGGTCCTAGCAGACGGGCAAATATGCGAGAAAAAAACATAAAAAACTCTTAAAAACAACCATCAATATTTCTGAAACTCAACAGTGAGTTACTGAAGCTACTTATTTCTCAGACTCATTAGCCAAAAATGCCGCACTGCTAAAAAAGTAATATTTACTAAAGTCGCTACTTCCGGGTTTAGCGTAGCTGCTGCACCGTTAGCATTTTCCCCCGCTAACCCGGAAGTACCGATTTTGGTACATATTACTTTTATAGCAGTAGGTTCAGCATTTTTGGCTAATGGGCCTGATAAATAAGTATGTTCAGTAACTCTCTGTTGAGTTTCAGAAATATTGATTGTGGTATTAAAGAGTTTTTTGTAGTTTCTCGCACATCTGCGGACCCGGACGTAGAGCTGTGACGTCACCACTTAACAAACGTATCCCTGTTGTAGGGTCACTTTTCATGGTCATTGTCACAGAAATGCTAGAAAACTAAAAATATGTACAACAGGTCCCTTCTGTGCCCAGGACTCCGCTGGAAATGAGATTCCTAATCTCAGTGGGACTTTCCTGGTGGTACGGCAGTCCAGCGGTCAGCGCTCGTGCTTCACAGCGAGAAGGTCCCGGGTTCTGTTTGTATGTTCTCCCCGTGTCTGTGTAGGTTTCCTCCGGGTTCTCCGGTTTCCCCACCACTAAAGACATGTCAATAGTGTCTGAGTGGGTGGTGGTCAGAGGGGCCGATGGCAGACTGGTTACCTTGCCTCCAGTGTAGCACTTTGAAAAACTTGGTAATACAGGCTTGTAAAGCGCAATACAAGTTTTATCATCATTTATAATATAGTTATAATTATTACCCTCTTAACCCCCACCTGAGCCGAGCACATTTTCTCCAGTTTGGCTTTACCCAAATCTAAAAGCGTCAAAACGGCAACAAAAACAAGGATGAAAATACAACAAAAAAGACCAAAGAAGCACAAAAAGAGCGACAAAAACACAATTAAAAAGTAATGACAAAGCAAAAAGGAGCCACAAAAGAGTGACAAAGAAGCAACAATGACACAATAAAAAAGCGACAAAAACAAGACTAAAAAGTGACAAAAACTTGATGAAATCGCAACAAAAAGCAGGGAAAAAAGCGATGAAGAAAGGAACAAAAAATGACAAAATGCAGTGACAACACAAGTTTTGTAGGTCTTAGCTTTCAAATGAGGCGTTACTCTGGCCTAGAGGCTAGACGCTTTTAGATTTGGGTAAAGCTGAATTGGAGAAAATGCGGGAGGTAAGAGGTTAAAAAAAGCTCAAAAAAACAAAAAAATAAATAGTCCAAGAGTTCATGAAATTGATACAAATTTCATGAACAGTCCAACTGTCATTAGTTGGACAGTGATTTTCCCACACTTCTATGTTTACTAAAGGAGGACAAAACAAAATGTGTTCCACTACTAGAAATTCAATGTTTTGAAACGTGAATTTGCATTAAAGCAGTACTAAGTAACGTGTTTATCTTAATAAATCCTTTCCGTAGTCCCTGTGGGGGTAATACATGTGTTAATGGGATGATTGGAGGGTCTTTCATCTCCCCCTGGTGTCTCTGGCCAGGAAACCATGCTTGCAACTTGACTGCCACCGGGGCGGAGCAACCAATACACACTAATAGAATCACGAAGAAGAAGCTAACAGGCTAACGGGCAAAGCTAACTGCGGGCTAGCGCCACTTTAAACAGTATTTACAGCTAAGTTTGAGTGAAAAAAAATATTTCCATTGTATAACTGGATGTACAACACCCCTCTCTCCCTTCACCTTTTCTGTCAGCGTAGTATTTACTCTCCAAGACATTTAATAAGTTAAAATATCGTAACTTGCTACGACACCTGCAGTTGCGCTTACGGCCTCTAGGGGCAAGAGTTACTTAGTACTGCTTTAACAGATTTCCTCCAACCCGCAGCATCTGTTAGAATTTCACTGCATTGGCGTGAAGAGGTGACGCTTTGCAGATTACAAAGTCAAGACTCAGACGTAATCCCTGTAATTGCAATTCATTCAACAGCTCTTTCTAAAACATGCACCTTTGCTACAGTAAGCCCCATCATACTTAAATAGTGGAATATAAACTCCTGTCGTCACATTACGTGCTGCCTCTGTGTTTTTTTTAAGTGCCATTCTCACTGTGTCACGTCGTAATGAGTTGGGTTTTCGCTAATGGAACTTGAGTGGGTTCACACGACGTGCCCGCGCTCACACTCGATAATCTGCCCCGCGGAGACTTTGCGAGACGTTATCCGCTCCTCAAGTGTGAACTCATCAAAGTGGCGCCCTCTCCACTCCAAACAGCGCCGTCAGCAGTCCAGCACTTTCAATAGAGAAGCACCGGCGCTGCACTACAGAGGAGTTTAGGTTAAGCCCCATGGGGTTTATACAGTCCTTTATTTGATACAATATCTAATCTAACATATACACTCAAGAACATTGCCGTGCTGAGACTTTAGTGCTGGTTACGTTTATCACGTTTCAAAACAGATGTAAAAAAGTGTTTTGAGTAGAAATGATCAACTCGATTCACCCAAGAACACGCTGTTGCTGTTGTTGTTGTTGTTGTTGTTGTTGTATACCTGGGAAAGACACTTCACACACTGTCCACAAATCCAGCCACAGTACGCGGCTCTCGTATCCACAGCTCTCGTAGATTTTTTGTTGCTTTTTCATCACTCTCATTTTGTAGTGTTCTCGCCTTTTTTATTGTATCATTGTTGCTTTTCCGGCACTCTTTTTTGCTTTTAGATTTGGGTCATGCCAAACTGGAGAACATGTGCTCGGCTCGGTTAAAGCAGTAGTAACTTGTTTACCTTAATAAATCCTTTTCTTAGTCCCTCTGGTGTCTCTGGCCAGAAAACCACAATAGGTGGTTTGGTAGGTGTCACCAATACACACTAATAGAATCACGAAGAAGCTAACAGGCTAACGGGCAAAGCTAACTGCGGGCTAGCACCACTTAAACAGCATTTACAGACAAGTTTGATCTCCATTGTGTAATTGGATGTACAATGACACCTGCAATGGCGCTTATGGCCTCTAGGGGCATGAGTTACTCAGTACTGCTTTAAGAGGTTCATATAATAAGTTCCGGGGTGCCCATGTGGGGCCGCGTGGGCCAAACTTGACCCTCCATTGGGGTTTAATTTGGTCCATGCGATGACGTCGTCATGTGCAAGTGGTGTGTACATTGCTTGATTTGTTCACTGAATCGACCAAAATAGACTGTCCATCTCATATGATCTTTTACATTCAAAACATTCATGACTTTGATCCACAAACACAATTCGCCACATACAGTATATAGGCACCCCTTTCTTCATGAGTGGCACGAATGTGTCTTATTGGAGTTTGCACGTTTGCTCTTGTTTCTCTATATCAACTGAAAACATGCATAACAAGTTAGTTCTCCAGCTACAGACCAAGATCCTATAGTTCTGTGCTCCTGCCAGTTTGCCCTGAGGCGCTGGTTGAAGGAAACAGGGTTAAAGGGATATTTCAGGATTTTTGACATAGGGCCTCATTTCCTAGTTATCCAGAGTGTTGTTGATGTCTGGAGATATTTTTTTCTTAAATTCATGCAGTTCTTATATTTGAAGAGTCTAGTGGTGCTAGGCTAGGGCAAGGCTAATGCATTTCTATGGTATCAGTTAGCCTGCATTAAAAACAGTCTGACCCAATCCACAGTGCACCTGAGGCAAATCACTTATAACGCCAGACTAACCATATAAATGTCTGTGTTAATAGAATAATTTTAACCATTTTGCATTTAAAATAACTTATATTTGAGCAGCATCAGCTTCGTGGCTGTAAGCTAACGCAGCGGCGGAGTGATCTGCGAGAAAATAGTCCCTCAAAATGCGGTAATTCATGTGATACAAGGTCAGTTATATTTCAAAAATTATTCTATTAACACAGACATTTATATGGTTAGTCTGGCGTTATAAGTGATTTGCCTCAGGTGCACTGTGGAGTGGGTCAGACTGTTTTTAATGCAGGCTAACTGATACCATAGAAATGCTTTAGCCTTGCCCTAGCCTAGCGCCACTAGACTCTTCTAGATATAAGAACTGCATGAATTTAAGAAAAAAATATCTCTAGACATCAACAACACTCTGGATAACTAGGAAATGAGGCCCTATGTCAAAAATCCTGAAATATCCCTTTAAACAGACAAGTTTCCCCATGGGGACAGCAAAGTCTACCTTAACATTGGCTGCACTGATCACAATAAAGAATAATGGCTCACGCATTTCAGCCCCAGGAACTTCCCATATTGTTAAGTCCATGATAACAACGTGAGACCTTTAACATACAGTATCTGCACCACCTCCCTGCATTCATTTGTGACACATATTGTAGCACTATCCCGCGCTGGTGGCTCGTCTTCTGTGCGGCCGATCACAGCCCACGGAGAGGCCCTCCCCACTGGGCTTTGATTATCCGGCGCTGGCCTGTATTAGCATTCGCTCCTATCACACAATTAACCTGCTTGTTGTTCGGGAACCGCTATCTCCGCTGTGCAGCTTTTCTGTTTGGACACTTGGCCTTTTATTCATGGGTGCACTTCCCAGCGAGTAAATATTGAATCTTGGTTTACAGCACTGTCTTTTTGTTCCCTCCATCTTAAAGAGAAGAAAACAAACAAACATCCAAGGGAGGCAAAGAAAACAACGTTACATGTTTGACAAGGAGAGATTGGGTGCAAGTTTAAGCAGAGGTTTTATTTTTTTAAATGCCAGGCTAAAAATGGAATGAAGGTGAACAAGAGTGGAAAAAGCGTAATCCTATCTGAAATATCGTGCGACGTGTGGCATTGTAACATTATGAAGAGCCGAGTTTAATATTGAGGCGGAGAACAGGATCATGGTAAAATGTGACTGGGAAATGTCAAAAAATGTAGGTGTTTCTGCAAGTAAAAAAAAAAAAAAACCTCAAACATGGAAAAAGTGTAGTGTCTTCTATGTCAGCACTAACATACAATAATATACAACAACAATAATAATAATAATAATAATAATAATAATAATACAAAACATTATAGAAATGGCTTTTACTTGTCCTGTAGTCGTCTTCCATTCACTCTGTACTTGGTGGCCGGCAAGCTACTGTTGTGGCCACAGCTGCCCTGGGACTGACGGGAGTGAGGCTGCCACAATCGACCGAGCCTGGCAGGTCCAGAATGATACCCCTCTGTGTTGTAATACACAGAGGGGTATCAGCCTGTGCAGGACGTCCTTGCTCATTGGCACTGTGGAAATATTGCTATACATGTTTTTGTCATACTAGGCTTTAATGATTATATAGGAAACTGTGTTGATGTAATCTGTGCTTTAAGGTTCATTTGGAACTAGGGTTGCAATTTTACTGCCCCATTATTGTCCTTACTGTTGAAGCCACTGGGGGGCAGTGTGTTAGAAGGAGGAGTCAGATTGCGCAGAAGAAGTCCCGGCAAGAACATTTCAAGAGCCCTGATTGGTTCGACAAGGAGACGCCTACTTCCTGTTCCTATAAATTACTCGCCCTCTCCTCGCTGGCCGACCACCATGCCAAGATGTGGCGCTCTGCATAACTTTTGTTTTAGTTTGTAATGTCAGGGAATAAAATAATGATTTTGATTTTAATAGAACGAGTCTCCATCTTCTGTCCATATAAAGAATATGCCAACAGCACCGATTTATGTTTTTCCCAGAGGGTGCCCAGTCAGGAAAAAAAAAGAAAGAAAAAAACGACAGGGTCAGAACCGATCTCACAAACTCATGATTATGAGCCGGGCGCTCTATCTACAGAGCTACAAGCGGAGCATCCCACTGCCGCCGCACCTTCTGCATATTAAAGTAATGAAGTGTTAGAGGAAGTGTTAGAGGAAGGAGAAGTGACGGCTCTCGTCATTTACATTTTACAGTATATCTAGTGAATCAATTTGTAATTAGGGAAAATTCCCCTGGGTCCCCAAGATTTGGGTGGGTGCTCCAGCCCCACAGCACCCACAGGATCAGAGCTCGTGCTCTCGTTCGCCGCTGCTGCCAAACTCAAACAGATCCGTGCGATCAGATTAGTTTATTTGCGGTAACGACCAAAAGCACATCAACAGTATAAGTGACTTTTGTGATTCATAACCCTGTTCGAATATTATTATTATTATTAACTGGAACCAAAAAATACGAACACATCTCGCCAATTCTGGAATCTTTGCACTGGCTCCCGGTTCGCTTTCATGTTGATTTTAAGATTCTTTTATTTGTTCATAAATGCCTCCGTGGCCTCGCTCCGCGGTATCTGTCAGACTTGCTGCAGTCCTACACTCCCGCTCGTGCTCTCAGGTCGGCAGATCATTTCTTGCTTGTGGTGCCCAAAACAAACAGGAAGCTGCGGGGCGACCGCTCTTTCTCTGTCGCTGGACCCAAATTGTGGAATGCACTGCCCTTGTACCTTAGACAGGCCGAGTCACTCACAATTTTTAAGTCCCAGCTGAAAACCTACCTCTTTACTTCAGCTTTTAACTTTTGATTAACTTTGCATTGATTCATTGTCTTCTGTTGGTTTTGCGCTGCATATGGTTCCATTTATTTATTGTACTGATTTTATCTTAATCTATTTGTATCGCCTAATTGTGTTTTTATATGATGTGTGTACTGCACTTTGGTCAACCCTGTTGTTTTTAAAGTGCATTATAAATAAAGCTGGATTGGATTGGATATTATGACAGAACCGCTAATAACAAAAACCCGCCTTTCGCTGATTGTTTTTTTTTTTCACTTCCTGTTTCCTTGCGTATGTTCCGCACTCCAAATGTAGTTGATGCCGACCAGACTCAATCGCTGGTACAGCATCACCATCATCTATTCCATCATATACTACGTTCACATGGGGCAGGTGGGTGAAGTGTCTTACCAAAAGACACATTCTCAAACTTCTGACACTCAGCACCTCGTAAAATATTTCACTTTCAACAGAACCAGCATTGTATAATGTAAAAAAAATTGTCGTCAGTTAAAAGAACTTGAAGCCACAAGATTAATATGGCGAATTTGTGAACCCACAACAATGTTACTGCTCAATATATGTGTGGATTTAGTCTTTGGAGATATAGTGAATTGCTCAGGGCGTTATATAGTAGGTCCCTTCCCTCCGTCTGATACTTCTATAACAAGTCCAGGTGATGGGAAAATGCAAATGCGGTTGGTTAACCAAGATATTAAAGCGAGTTTTAATCAAAAAGACTGACATTTGCTCAGATGGATCAGTATAAATAGTCATTCAAAGCGCTTGGAAAGGAGGGGATGTAAGAGCAAGTTGCGTAAGTTGTCCCGAATGTATTGCTTTCAGCTTCTCCGGTAAAGCTTTCTCCCCCCCCTCATCAAAAGATTGTCAGCCTGATCCCAAATCCAAGTCAGGCTGTACAATGTTAGAGGAAGGAGAAGCGGAAAGTCCCAAACTCCAAAAACCCCAAGACCAGTTCAATGACTTTCAAAACCTGTGATGATAGAAATAACTAATCGCATCTATAATTGTATGTAGCTTCTCTCCATAAATGATACCCTCTGCATCAACTGCATGTTTCCCTATCATACATTTTACCTTTTATAGGGACCCATCAATAAAATACCCATTATATGAACTCTGAGCTGTGATTCGTTTCAAATAGAAAAGTAATGAAAAACAGAATGGCGTGTGGCAGCTGCGCGCTCCGTAACGTAACCTTGGGAGAGCGGTGGAGCAGGTGTGTGCCGTGATGCTATCAAATAATAAATGTTGTAAATTTGCCACATTACAAGGCTGAGGGAGCTTCATTGATCTTCCCTGCGCTCCACAACGGATCTTTGGATTTCCACGCCGCGAAAAAGAAAACGAATAAAAGGATAGCTGCGCTTAAAATCAATCTAATTCGGGATACAGTTGTATTTACAGACTTTATTGTCCCTGAGGATCTAAGGAGCAGATTGTTTTTTATGTTTCTGTTTTTTACTTTGCCTTTTTTTTTAAGTCCCAGCGAAATTAAAAACCTCTTTTTCAACGAAGTCCTTGCCAAGAGAAAGGAAAAGAAACACAGCTACAACAATACTGGCTTACACTTGTAAGCTTGTAAACTCTTGAGGAATGATCAGGGGTAACTGGATTTTCAGATTAAAAAGGAAGATGAAACTGACTACTTTTAGAACATTATTTGAAAGGAAAGGCTATTTCTACTTTACATTCAAATGTTTGAATTTTAGCTTTCTTTTTGACACACAAGTTCTGATTAGAATGAATTAGAACTAATAATTAGAGTAAAGAGTAATTTTATTGATTTATAAGGCCATGCTCGGTCAACTGCCCTCCTACATCTGTAACTTAATCTCACGGAGGAGTGTTGGCTCTTAATTTGTGTTCAAATGATGATTTGTTGCTCGGTGTGCATTTGCCCGTACTGAACTGGGAAAAAGGGCTTTTGTTCACTCTGCTCCTTCTACATCGAACATGTAGAATAACTGAACTTATTTCATTGAACACTTTTAAGTCCAGATTGTGAGCACTTGAGTCGACCTTTTTACATTTGATCTGTTTTTCATAATGTGTATGTAATTTGTAACTCCTTTGCTGCCTCTTGGCCAGGACCTCCTTGAAAAAGAGGTTTTTAATCTCAATGGGACTTTCCTAGTTAAAAAAACAAACAAAAACTTCTAAATAATCTGCAACACCCTTGAGGTAGGGGGTACTCGGAGTACCTCTGAATGGTTCAAGGGGTCAATAAGACAAAAAAAGGTTGGGAAAAACTGCTTTACGTTACGCAAAACCAGAGCACCTGGGGGAAACCTACGCAGAGACAGGGAAGACATGGAAACTCCACACTTAAAGGCACCACGCGGTCCGGGATTCAAAGCAGGACCGGCTTGCAGTGAGGTGAGAGCGCTAACCGCTGCGCCACCAGTCCCTCCGACCACCACCAACCACTCACTCACACACAGGTGTTCATGCACAGGCAAGGTGAAGTGTCTCGCTCAAGGACACAACGACAGTCTGCACCTTCAGGAGCCGGGATTTGAACCGCTAACCCTTTCACTTCTGACGTCACCTCAGAAATGCCTAATGAGGCGAGCAGATCATCAAAACCCTAGATGTAAAGAATCTAAATTTCATCAGGTCGAACTTTTAACAGGGAAGTAATATTGTGATCATTTTAGTGTATTAAAGCAGTAAATGTGATTAATACACGGTAATTACATTGGTCACAGTAATAACATATAACCCTTACCTTAAAGGGACATTTCAGGATTTTTGACATTGGGCCTCATTTCCTAGTTATCCAGAGTGTTGTTGATGTCTAGAGATATTTTTTTCTTAAATTCATGCAGTTCTTATATTTGAAGTCTAGTGGCGCTAGGCTAGGACAAGGCTAAAGCATTTCTACGGTAACAGCTGCATTAAAAACACGATATAACGATATAAATGTCTGTGCCGATAGAATCATTTTAACCATTTTGCATTTAAAATAACTTATATTTGAGCAGCATCAGCTTCGTGGCTGTAAGCTAATGCAGCGGCGGAGTGATCTGCGAGAAAATAGTCCCTCAAAATGCGGTAATTCGTGTGATACAAGGTCAGTTATATTTCAAAAATTCTATCGACACAGACATTTATATGGTTAGTCTGGTGTTATAAGTGATTTACCTCAGGTGCACTGTGGAGTGAGTCAGACTGTTTTTAATGCAGGCTAACTGATACCATAGAAATGCTTTAGCCTTGCCCTAGCCTAGCGCCACTAGACTCTTCAAATATAAGAACTGCATGAATTTAAGAAAAAAATATCTCCAGACATCAATAACACTCTGGATAACTAGGAAATGAGGCCCAATGTCAAAAATCCTGAAATATCCCTTTAAGCATAAATATGTTCATTCCAAAGAAAATGTGGTTAGTCTTTTCTTGCTACATGGAAACACAGCTCCGAAATGCATCTCCCATAATCCATTTCCATATACTATTTCCTTCCCATGTCTTTACTGTGTTGCATAGTAAAGTGTGACCCAAATAATTTCATCTCAAGTACATAATCCTCTTTTGCAGCGCGGCGATATATCAAAATCAACCGTAAACAGGCAAAGCAATCTGGCCCTGGCAAAAAATAGCTTAGGCCCATTTTCAGTCTCAGTAATTTTTATCGCCCTGATGCTACATATCCGTTACTGGCGTTGGCCGCGAAACGCTTTTGGAAACGCATGGGCGCCCTGAGATATTGCATTGTTAATCGCGGCGAATAAATACGAGCCTTGGCGTCGTGTCACATTTCGCGCGGCGGTGAGAGGAGGAGAGTGATGTGCGGAGTAGGCGAGCGCCATAGCCTTTTAATGCTCGCGATTAGGTGGAGGGAAGCTATGTGGGCGCAGCATAATTGAAACGGTAATATGTTTTGGCACTCGCTAAAAGCCTATTAAAATGTTTGATTGTTTACTTCGGGCTAAGAGCAACGCCGGCCTAATAGTCTGAAAGTGAGAAATGGAGCACTAGCGGAACGGCATGTGTGTACAGTATTGCGGTAATTGTTTTGTAGGTGTTTTAGATGCGATCGGTGGGGGGGGGGGGGGGGGGGGGGGGTCACAGTACTCGAGTTTATCATCTGAGAGGTCACATAATGCTCCAGTGAAAGGAAATGTTGCTCAGGCAGAGAATTTACTGTTCATTATGTACATCAAATTCACAAACACGGCAACACGACAAGGACGACAAAACTTCTTCCTTGTGGGGAGTCTCTGCCATTGACATTACATCTGCACACTGCCCCCTAATGTTCTGGAGTGTGCATTATAAGGATTCTAAATGGGACAAACAAAGATCTTTAATAAAACTCTTGATAGTACATCGTCACACCACTCATTTGTGTGTCTTTATTTTATCTGCTCACTTTTTTCTTAAAGGGACTAGATGCAGGTTGGTCATTTTTATACTCACTACTGCCACCTCAGGTCTAACGCGTAACTGCAATCTCTATGTTAAAGGCATATTTCAGATTTTTTGACATTGGGCCTCATTTCCTAGTTATCCAGAGCGTTGTTGATGTCTGGAGATATTTTTTTCTTAAATTCATGCAGTTATTATATAATGTATTTGAAGAGTCTAGTGGCGCTAGGCTAGGGCAAGGCTAATTACTATGGCATCAGTTAGCCTGCTGTGTTGATAGAATAATTTTAATCATTTTGTATTTAAAATAACTTATATTTGAGCGGCATCAGCTTCGTGGCTTAAGCTAACGCAGCGGCGGAGTGATCTGTGAGAAAATAGTCCCTCAAAATGCGGTAATTCATGTGATACAAGGTCAGTTATATTTCAAAAATTATTCTATTAACACAGACATTTATATGGTTAGTCTGGTGTTATAAGTGATTTACCTCAGGTGCACTGTGGAGTGGGCCAGACTGTTTTTAATACAGGCTAACTGATAACATAGAGATGCTTTAGCCTTGCCCTAGCCTAGCGCCACTAGACTCTTCAAATATAAGAACTGCATGAATTTATGAAAAAAATATCTCCAGAAATCAACAACACTCTGGATAACTAGGAAATGAGGCGAAATGTCAAAAATCCTGAAATATCCCTTTAAGCTCATCCATGACGGAACTTCATAATAATAATAATGCCTTACACTTGTATTGCACTTTACAAGCCTGTATTACCAAGTTTCTCAAAGCGCTACACTGTCGTCATTATTCATTCACTCCATACTTGGTGGTGGTAAGCTACTGTTGTAGCCACAGCTGCCCTGGGGTAGACTGACGGAAGCGAGGCAACCAGTCTGCGCCATCGGCCCCTCCGACCACCACCAACCACTCACTCACTCACTACATTCTCTAGGCTTCCTGGTGTTACCAAACGGTCTCCCATCCAAGTACTAACCAGGCCCTTCCCTGCTTAGCTTCCAAGATCTGACGGGATCGAGCAGAGCAAAGGCAAAGGTATGGGTATGGATTTGGGTACAGACCCTCAAAAACTGAAGAACACAACTTGTCCACATGTCCTGCATAACTGAGGCTTGAAAACATGATTGCCCGTGGTAATTAATGTTTTATTATTTGAGGTAATGTCTGTGCTAGGATAAGACAGTCACTTGGAAACACATGGACCAAGTCTGGGCAGGAGTTTGTCGGAAGCTCCCTCTGCAGGCCGCAGTGGGATTGACGTGGTAAAAACAAGCTTTCTGTTTCATCAACTCCATGACCACACTTTGGGAGCAAAACTGTTCAGAACTGATCCAATCCACCATGTTCCATGTAACGAAAAATCCCAACAACATTCAGACACAAAATAAATGAACCAAAAAGGCTTTAAAGGGGGTATTATGTAAAATCGACTTTTTCAAGCTTTATATCATGTTATTATGTCATTCCCTCATTAAACACATGCCTGGAGTGTTGCCTTGGCTCAGTCACATATTTTTGAGTAATCAGTAAAAACTTAGCCATTTTAGGTGTAGCTATGCCTCAGTCCTCCTAGGAACGCCCCCACCTCCTGGAGACGCCTCTGGACCTTTCGTCACCAGCCAAGCCACCAACCACTGCTCCTCAGCTCAGCAGAGCCCCCTCCCCGCACAGTAGTGTTGTTTAGATGCCACAGCAGTGTGCTGAAGGGGGCGTGTCGGAAAGCTTCTTAAAGAGACAGAGGCCTATTTCAAGACGTTCAGTACAGCCATTTTGAGAGAGCAATTTTATTCAAGGCAGTTATTTTAATTTACTGCATATACAGACCAACAGAAGGTTACGTCATCATTGTAGTATGCTATAGACTGGTGCTATGTGACTGAAAAAAGCATAATACCCCCTCTTTAAAAAAAAACACCTTAGTTTTACGTAAACAAATTGTAGTCTGTAGCTTTTGTGTGTGTAGGTAAAATATACGTTTAAAAATGTTTGGACAAATTGCATGCTAATTTGACATAATTCTATGGCGGCCCATGCGGTTATGAAATTGACACTTGTGTTTGTGTTTATGTGATTTCCCATCACTCCGTAAAGCCGAGGCCAGACAGAGATAATGTCTGGCCTTTTCAGGTAATTATTGCTCTGAGCGCCACAGCAGCATGAGCCTCCACACAGCGGAGCGCGCCACTCACAACGAAACCTGGATCACTACGGGTTAATGCGCCCAATAAATAAAAAGTGTAACGATACTGACACAAACGAGGGCTCAAATATTTTGTCACGGCCATAAAAAGGCATAAAAATGACGACCCTTTGCTCTGTTTCAGCGCAGTCAACATGAAGACATTTCTCTCATTATGATGGTTGAATCTTTGCGCGGTTTAAATACATACTGTCCCTGAACTTTAAATTCCTGTTCTGAAAAGCATGCAGAGGCGTGTCTGGCCAGTGGCAATTACAACTCATTGTCTGAAATTTAGATTTGATGAACAAAAACTGAAACTGTATCTTGTGTTAAATGGTGCTGGAGGGAAAAGCATTCATTTGTTTGGAGACTCTATTTTCTAAAGTCTATCTCGTTAACAATACAAGTCAATGAAAAGATTCCTATTTGAAAAGATCAATGTTTATACGTTTTGTTGGGGGAAAAGGCTGCAACTTAATCGGCTCAACTCGAAACTAACAGTTTATCGTTACGCTGTATTTTTAGGTTGACAGGAATAAGTAATAATGATATTTCAACCTGGATAGACTCAAACAGACAAAAAGCAGCGACAGTAGACATTGATGTATGTATGAAAGTCAGTATGGATGAACAGCTTGGAGTTAGGGATGGCTTCCTCCAGAGCCTGGACACTGGTGGTGGTATAGGTGGAAGGATGCAGCAGGGAGAAGCCGTGGGCAGAAGAGGTGGAGAGGGGGTGGAGGTGGGTCGCAGCACAGCTGGGAAGCGAAACGAACCATGATTGCTGGGGCTTAAAAGCGGGACCGAGGGCGATGATTGGTTGCTACGGAGATGTGGCTCTTACGCTGATGCGGAGGTGTGGCCTTCTCGGAAGCGACCATTGGCTGGAGGTCGGTGATGCTGAAATTAGTCTAACAGGTTGAATTAACGCCTAGGCTTCATAATAATGAGTGTGTCTACTAAACTTAAGGCGAGACACTGCAGGTGAATAGGGGAAAAAAATAAATGTAGAGATATCAGTTTGAAACTTTTGCTGAACATCACTGATATAAATGAGAAAAAAATGTATTGCATTTTTTTCTGTCATTTTATGTTTTCAGATAAAAATAAGACATTTTGTGCATGAAAATGGCCAAAATTGCCGATATTTTGGGCAACGAAATAAAAATAATGGATTGAGCCAGATTAAAATGTATGGTTTCATTTTATTGACATATTAGTAATTTTTTCAGAGGGGATTTGGATATCTTGTTTAGTTTTTCAATTAACTAATCATAAGTGAAAAAATCTGTAAAAACTCAAATTCCGCCTGTTTTTTTGGGTTCAAAGCTGAATAAATCAGGATTGGAATTAGATATTTAAAAAAATCCCTCTGAAAAACCTTCAAAATCTGGTTAAGTCCAAGATGGTAAAGTTTGGAGTCTGTATGAGCGACTATAAGGGCTCACCCGCTGCCCGAGTGGGGCCTTCTCTCATTCAGAGAAAACAAGCCCTAAAGTTTAGTAGCGAGTCCACATGCGTGGAACCTTCTTTGGCTCTTCCGCACCAGGCGTCTTGTAGGAGGAAAAATACCATATTTGGGTGATAGCGTCATCACGGGGACCCTTCACAGGACACGTGGATGTAAAATCTGTCAATATTTGTGAATGAATACCCGCGGGAAAGACGGTCTTTCGACGCGCCGCAGCTGCTACTTCCAGGTTACCTCCTACCACAGGCGGACAAATCATCATAAAATAAGCATCATGCTTTTTATTCTCTGACATGAAAACTAAGATGTAAAGGGAGGAAATAGATAAAAATCTCCACTTCGACCACTGCGTGAAAAATCAATACTTTCACCTGCCGTGTCTCGCCTTAAAAAAAAAATAAAAAAAATACTAAGTTTGATAAGTCCACTGAACCTGTAACTTATAAATTGGATATGACTAAAACATTTAAAAACAATAACTTAAAATCTGTCATCGAGTTGCCTCAAACGTTTTGACTTCAGTGATCTTGTTTGGGTTTACAGTGAAAGGAGAATGGAACTCACAATGAACACACAATTTGGCAGCTGATTTTAGAATAAACAAGTCTGTAATGTGTCTTTGGACAATAATGTCAAATTTGATGATGTTTCATGACTTTACTGGGACAAAAATGTATAGTTTATATAAAATGTCGTCTACAATGATGTCAAACAGTCGTCACCTATTAGTTGATTAAAGAAATGGGACAGAATGTGGCCTCCTTATCTACAACATGGATGACAGCTCCAAAAAGTCCATCTACATACAGTAGCCCCGTCTGTCAGAACACTTTGCCACAGACACAAGCTAATGATGTCTTTAAGTTCTCAAGGACATTTCTGTCTGCACGTCTTGAACCATAAGTGCCAGCTCATCAGATTTCTCATCAGAGCCCGCGACCTCGCCTCGCCCTGCCCTCTGCCCCCGCCAGCTCCAAACGGTGACAGCAAACGGCCCGTCAGCACAACCCAGTGACGCATCCATCAGCCGGGCTCAAGGCGCGGGTGATGAGGGCGACGGGGCGGTACAAAAGCTGGAGTTCATAATCAGGGTCGTTTGGTCGTTTCTTTTTCTATCTGCACTTCCTGGACGTTGATGTGTCACGGCGGGGACACAGAAGCACATCTTCCACATCATTAAAGCAAATAATCGATCACCTTCTCTGATCAATTCTGAGCCGTGTATAGTGGTCAAAGAGGATTTGCTATCACTGTAGTGTCTGAACTGATGTTAATGTTTCTTGTAGTACGAATATTTGACCTATATTTGAGTGGGTCCTTTCCTTTTGCATTTAACATAAGAAAAAAAACATCTTACTGCACTGAAATAACCTTCCATTTCGCATCGCACTTACATCTCAAACTCCATTGGCATCAGATTTACACAAATCAAGGCTAAATATTTGTAATGTCAGTGATTTCACCTCATCGACGTGTTTTTTTTATTTTTATTTTGTAGGATGGCATTAGCAGAAAGGGAGAGCTTCTTTTCACTGTGTTGTTCCCACTGCTGCCTGCAGAGGGCGGCACAAAAGACTCAAATTCATGATATGCCCACTTTCATTTCACACAATGTTATAGATTCCAGTGATCGAACATCAGGATAATGAATAATCAGGATTCTTTTGAAAGTCCCTCGCTGGGAAAATGCCAGTGGCCACATTAAATGCTGTAATTAGAAATATTGTATATACATTTATATACAATTATTATAATTGTTCTTACACGGCCTGACCAAAGCAGTATCTGTTAGCGCTTCCGCTTCACACAAAGTCCTGGGTTCGATTCCAACCTGGACGTGGCCTTTCTTTGTGGAGTTTGCATGTTCTCCTCGTGTCTTCGTAGGTTTCCCCCATAGACATATTATTAATAGACCGTCATTCCTCACTCCTCCCCGTTTACCACAATGACCACGTTCGAGGGGGAATTCATGGCGGATTTACAGGCTCCTCCTCCCCAGCTCTGACGAAGCATGTTCCTAATAAGGGCATAAGGGCGGGATCTTCACTGTAGACTCGGCCCTTGCGTGACGTGTAGCTCGCGCAGCTCCAATGCCAACAGTCAGACCCCCGTTAAGTAGGAGATTTCTAAAAAATTTTGCTACCATAACCAGCCCGGTGCCCCAGATTGTTTTTAACCCAGCGTAATCACAGGAGGAATATCTAGCTCTAGCCACTTCTAAAACATTAGGTACCGGGCATTAAAGCTGTTTTTAACGTGTCTCAAGTCCAATGCATTCCAATGGGGGAATAGCGGCCATATGGAGGTACTACAGCAATAGCGGAGCAATGGCGGCCTCCAGTGTCGTAGTCACAAAGCAGAGCAGTCAGCGGCCATTGGTTTCCCCTACCACTAAAAACATGTATAATAGGTGAATCCTCAGGCCAGGTGATTCTGACCATGAGCCTGGCTCCACATCTGGAGATGGGTCCCCGGGCCCACTGCTCCTTACGGATTGCCCCAGTGGCATTGAAGGATGGGTCAAATGCAGAGGACACATTTTATGGGGACAATAAAGTAAACAAACAAACAAACAAACAAACAAAAGTACAGCTCAGTGCTTTGGAGGCACTGGAGAAATTGCTCATATGGGCTTTTGTTACGTTTGTCTGTCTGTCTTTTTTTACATGTTTTTTATGGACCTTTGTGAGTCTGAAATGAAGATTGATTAATTAATTGACTAATTATTATAATGGTCTCCAAAGTCATTAGATCAAACATTTGTGGGGGAATATTGACGTAATTGCTCAAAGAAGAAGAAGAAGAAGATTTTTATTTATATAGCGCCTTTCACAGACATGGTCACAAAGCGCATGACAAATCTGGGAAGTAAAATGAAAATCACTCAGCAGCAGAGTTCAGGCCCAAACCCCCAGCGTTAAGAAAACAATCCTTATCGACTTTCCCGGTCAGAGCCGTTTTAACACAGCCGTAAATGGGAGAAAAAGTGCCTTCAGGGTCTGCGGCCTTATCTTGGTGATGGGGATGGGATGACAGTCTCCAACAACAACTCCCTGGCAACATCAGGTTAATGGCTCCTGCAGCTGCAAAGGGCTTAAAGTACCCACCAACAGAGCGCCTAATAGAATAAAAGCTTTTGAACTCCACCACCTTTACCGTGAAAGCCTTGCATTGTTTAAATTAGACTGAATTAAGAAGAAACTGCTGTTTTCAGTAACTATATGTTAAATATTGCAACATATTTATTAACATATTACGCCGTTATACCAATGGTGGTGTAGCGGTTAGTGCATGTGCTTCACAGGCAGGAGATCCCGGGTTCGATCTCTCTCTGTGTGGAGTTTGCATGTTCTCCCCGTGTCTGCAGAATTGTATGTGTGAGTGAGTGGTTGGTGGTGGTCAGAGGGGCCGATGGCACAGAGTGGTAGCCTCGCTTCTGTCAAGGGGCAGCTGTGGCTACGATAGCTTACTGTACCACCACCGAGTATTGCATGAATGAATAATGACTACAGCTTTGAGAAACTTGGTAATACAGGCTTGTAAAGCGTATTCCAAGTGTAAGCCATTATTCGATATATTGAGGCAGGAAAATATCGCGATAAACGATATTATTGACTATAATGATACACTAAAGCATAAGGAGAGACCTTTGTTCTGAAAGTCAATAATCATGAAATATCAAACAAGCTGCAATAAACATGAAATATAATGTAACCCAATTTGCTTGAGATAAAAATCTAAGTTTTACAAAGAAAAAAGGGCGGACATTCTAATTAATGATTAACATTGAGCCTTAAATTATATAGTTTATCTGTTATTTATTGAACGATAAGTCGATGTAGTATAATTCTTGAACGACCCAGGTGACTGTTGCTTATCCTTGGAAAATACAGCTGTTTAACTTTGATCATTTCATCGTGTACGCCAATGTGCGATTAGTTTTGAACATTTTGAATAATACTGCGCCTCCACCACTGAAAGAATGTGTCCAGCTCTGTTCTGAACAGATGACTAGGAGCTGTAGACTGCCTAAACGTAACTCAGCCTTGGCGCAGACATCCTTCTCATTCAAAGGCATCAAAGAATGGAACAAACTCCCACAGAGTCTAAAACTTTCCTTAGACCTGAAGGATTTCTCTCGCAATACCAAAAAAGGTGCTGTTGGAAAACCAGTCGTGTCAGCACTGATGACTGTAAATGTAAATATGACCTTTAGTGATGTTTTATTGTAGTTTTTTAGTATGATTCTATGTGGACTGATGGCTGAATGATTGAATATTTGTATTTGAATGGCTAAATATATTTTATATCGTACATTTTGTAACTCACCTGCTCAGGGACTGCAGATGGAAACTAGCTTAAAGGAATAGGCAACTCTTCCACATTTTCCCTATTTAAATATGGTTACGTGAAGTGTTGCACCATAAAGTATAATTACACAATATTATTTTCTAAGCGGATAAAAAGGGGAACTATATTGTAAGGCGTAATAATACCAGGAGTAATTCGGCATCTGCGCAGTGATATCTTCACTTTACTGCGTGGATGCCGAATTACTCCTGGTATTATTACGCCTTACAATATAGTTCCCCTTTTTATCTGCTTAGAAAATCCACATTGTTTAATTTTGTGTAATTATACTTTATGGTGTAACACTTCACGTAACCATATTTAAATAGGGAAAACGTGGAAGAGTTTGGTAGCTTCTATCTTCACCTGGTTTGGAGCTATAGAGGAGAAGAGAGAGGCTAAATGCTAACGCCGTCTGTGCTGTGTTTACGTTACGGAAGGCACACGTGGAGACCAGACAGGTACAAATGAACTCGTCTAAGCTCAGGTAAGAACATATCTCAGTATGTAAAAAACGGTGGCCTATTCCTTTAAGCTAAATCTGGTGCAAAACATCTTTAATGAATGTTTTTTGCACATTGTCCCTGTTGAAATAAACTAAGCTAAACTATTGGAAACCCTTTACAGAAAGGCTACATTAGTAGATGACGACTACTGGACCTTCGGCGTATTCTAAGCTAAGTTCTATTTCAAGCTCTTTATAAAATAACAAACCTTAATCTACAAATCTCTGAGTCTCTGATGGAAGATTGATATGGTAAGTTCAAATTCACGGTCTCAACCAAATCAAACGATAAAGCTCTAAAAATATTAAAGCAAAAAGCTAACAATAAAGCAATTGGTTGCTACAATGGCCGTAATTTTACCCTGCGTGATTGGTCTTCTATGTTTCCTTTAATTACATGCACCGGCCGATCATTATGTTAACATGATTTGCGGTAATTTGCATATCACAAGCTGGTCTTTCTTCCGCTTTAACTGCACGGTAAGCACATTAGTCTCCTGCCTCCTTTGTGGTGCCTCCCGTAGCTCACCTATAAGCCGTATTGTTTCCTCTAACAGGGGAGTGCTCGAGTATTGATCTTGGGCCGGGACGTGTCAAAACCCCGTCCAATTTGTTTTGAACTGGGACAAATTGCGCCTGGGGGGGGGGGGTTGAGGCCAAATGACGCGGCTCTAAAACACTATGTGGGACCAGCGTACCTTTGTGTGCCCCTGTGTGACTGCGCATTAGCTGCAGGTGGAGGGATACTGTTTCTGCGCTGACATAGGTGGACCTTTGACCGCCAAGTATTGGACATTTTAAGAGAAATGTATAGGAAGGACTTCTTTTGCAGCCAGTCGAAGTTTAGCCTCCACCAGCCAGACTTCAGACATGTTAGACTTGTTTAGTTATTCATGATTAAAGACAAAAAGATGCATCCAAGGGTCCGCGATGCCACTCTGTAGATTAAAGCACACACTAAGCTGAGTAAAGAAGTACCACCAGGACCAGAAAAAGAGTTTAAATAGAATGAACTTTAAGCCGCTACCTTATTTTCTTGTCAAATGTATTTGTGCAGCTTATATTTAGGTGCACTCAACAGTCCGAACTAGGGTGGGAACCTCTGGGTATCTCACGATTCGATACGATACGCGACACATGGCTTACGATAACGATTATCTCACGATACGCCGATACTGCGATAATCGATATATTGCACAAAAATAAGCTACGATACATCACGATTTTAAAAAAAAACATGCTACTTTTAACCTTAATGTTAACATACTACATATTATTCATCATTACATTTCTTTTCATGTGCTTTGTACCACTTTTATAAATGATCCCTGACTTACTCACTGAAAATGGGTCTATAGATCTGTCAGTGACTTCATTTACATTTAAAGAGGGGGTATTATGCTTTTTTCAATCACATAGCACCAGTCTATAGCATACTACAATGATGACGTAACCTTCTGTTGGTCTGTATATGCAGTAAATTAAAATAACTGCCTTGAATAAAATTGCTCTCTCAAAATGGCTGTACTGAACGTCTTGAAATAGGCCTCTGTCTCTTTAAGAAGCTTTCCGACACGCCCCCTTCAGCACACTGCTGTGGCATCTAAACAACACTACTGTGCGGGGAGGGGGCTCTGCTGAGCTGAGGAGCAGTGGTTGGTGGCTTGGCTGGTGACGAAAGGTCCAGAGGCGTCTCCAGGAGGTGGGGGCGTTCCTAGGAGGACTGAGGCATAGCTACACCTAAAATGGCTGCCGTCTAAGTTTCTACTGATTACTCAAAAATATGTGAATGAGCCAAGGCAACACTCCAGGCATGTGTTTAATGAGGGAATGACATAATAACATGATATAAAGCTTGAAAAAGTCGATTTTACATAATACCCCCCTTTAAATAAACAAGAAACCACAGTCCTATTTCAAAAGTAATAAATCAACCCCAGATTAATCTTCTTTATAATTATAAAAACTATCATTAAAAGTAATTTATTTGTGTGACTGTGTTTGGTCCAAGTGCTTAAAACTGTAGTGCTGCCCCCTGCTGTCCTGACTGAATTCTTGATCATTGTTGGCCTCAATTGACAGTGAAAAAAGTGGCGCACCGCTACCTCATTAATATGCATGACATCATCAAAAGTATCGGAATAAAAAGGTATCGGTATCGTCCCGCAAAATAGTGCGATATATCGATATATTGTCACACTCCTAGTCTGAACATTACGGTAATAAAAAAGTCAGGACTGTAACTGTTTGAAAACAGAAAATCCTCAGGTCTTATGTAATTTTAAACAACGAGGAGCCGTGCGTTATACAGTTTTAATGCACGGCGTGGAGTGTGCGCTTGTGGTGTTCTTGACTCTGTGTCCTTGTTGTTTAATCCTTACTAAACCACCTGCCACTGTTTAAGAACCACTTACATAAAATGAACATCAAGTCATAGGTCACTTTGCCCTGCACATTGGACACTTCCTTCACTTCCTTCACCAGAGCCACAGGAACAACAGCCGCAGTCAGGCAGGAGCCATGTCTCTAATAAACCTGAAGTACGGGGCTGGAGCATGAACTTACTGTGCACATCGAGAGCATACAAACTCCACACAGACAGACTCGGAAATAGCACTGCTTTGGACTTTACCGTATGAAATGTGTGAGGGGGAGAAAAACAAACATCTTCCTTTGAAGAGCAGTCAGATTACATGTTTCTCTGTATCCACAGCTATTCATCACAGGACAAAGAGAAACTAAAAATAACTTATGGACTAACAGCGTTGACCTGACGTTAGAAAGCATGTTTTACACATCCATCTGAAACACAAGTAGAGCAAAGGTTCTCAACTAGTGGGTCGTGGAACTGTTTTCAGTGGGTCACAAACCTTTCCCAGAAAACATTTTTAATAATTATGTGCAGAAAAAGTATAGACTCACTCACTGTTGAGTCTGTTAAAATGACTGTTATCGGGTTGTTTTTATCATAATTTCTGCTTTTCTGGCTTAATCAATGCTGTTGGGGTGACGGTGGCGCAGTTGGTAGAGCGGGTCGTCTCGTGATCGGAAGGTCGTGAGTTCGAATCCCAGCTCCTGCAAATGCACACTGTCGTTGTGTCCTTGGGCAAGACACTTCACCCTCCTTGCCTCCAGTGTCTGCGTACACTGGTGTATGAATGAGAGTGTGAATGGGTGACTGGTTCCTTACTGTAAAAGCGCTTTGGGCCTGATAAAGGTAGAAAAGCGCTATATAAGTTGAGTCCATTTACCATTTACCAATGCTTATTCAACAACTATTTCTGAGGAAAAGACAATACTTTACTTTATTCGCAAGAGATAGGCTGAGGCACTCTGAATTTGCAGATAAAAAGGTTTAATAGCGTGACCAACGCGTTTCGACTCAATGAGTCTTCATCAGGGTGAGTGAAGTAACAGGTGTGTGAGCCCCATTTCTCACATGACCAATCACTTGACATACATTAACCATTACAAACAAACCACAGGATATTTACAACTGTGATGTATAACTGCGGTACTTACACATCATTAAGAATATTTACAGATCAAGTTATATGGAGCAGAGAAGTATACATAGAGAAGGAACTGGGGCAGCACAGTTACTTAATGTGGAGCGCAATCAACAGTCAAAATAGTGATGACTTCAAAAACAGTCTATTTACAAAGAAACGTATGTGTATATACACACATACATACATACATGGAAAAAATGGAAAAAAAACCCGGGCCCTGGAAGTTAGAGGAATGGGGAAAACTCTATTTCCTCATTAAGACCTGGGTGGGTCATGGCTTTGAGGCGGTCAATCCAGAATGTCTCCCTGCGAGGGAGGCGTTGTAGTCGGTCGCCACCCATGTTGTTCTGTGGGATAACTTCAATAACTAGGGCTCTCAGTGAACTAGGGCTGCTATGGCCTGGCTACTTTACTTTATATTTTACAAGTTTAAGTCGTCGACTTGTCATATCAGAGTGATTGTGGGTTTCAAAGCCATACGAATTAAGGACCACCGTCATAGACGACTGGGGAATCAAACCCATGCAGGATGTTTCTAGATAAGGTTAATCCGCTCTAAAATACAGACACATCTTATGGAGTGCTTATCATGTTTTTAGTGATTACAATTGATGGGAAAATGCTGATGGTTTTACACAATTAAATGGCAATTTTATGAAGTTATGAAGATTTTTTTTACATGTAGTATAACACAAGTGATATCTGAAGATAAATTCCTTCTCCTGCAGATAGAACAGGGACTGACCCTTAAAGTGCATATGACAGGTTTTAATGCTTTTGTGAATTTGACTTGACTGGATACTTACTGTTGCAGTGAATGATTATCATTTTATTTCAGTGAAGCAGCAGTTTTAATGAAGAAAGGTTGGCCAGAAAAGTTATTTTATTAGATATTTTTTTAAGCTGCTGACAGGAAGTGACAGAGATAGAGGTAAAGCTCCAGAGCAGTTTGACTCATTTTCCATTGACATAACATGGTCGGCACGGCAACAGTTTAAAATGGTTTGCCTCTATCACTCTGGTTTGCCTCTTTCTATCACTTCCTGTCAGTGTCTAATAAGGAAGTGAAACTATAAACATTGCAAAAAATGATCAAACTAAAAAAAACTGGTTGGATTTTTTTTTTTTTAGCAAAATCTTAAATATAATTGTGTTCACTGTGTTTTAGCAATGTTGTATGCACTTTAAAGCAGTACTAAGTAACGTGTTTACCTTAATAAATCCTTTCCGTAGTCTATGGCGTCAAATTAGGGTCTGCTTTAACGTAAACGTAAAAGAGGTATTGTAAACGTAGGTTGTCAGTATTGTAATCGTAAAGAGAAAACTGTAAATGTAACTCTAAACTCCATAAATAGAAAAAAAATATTGTAAACGTAAAACGTTCATTTACGCTTCTTAGTTTCATGCTTCACTTCACAAGTTACGTTTACAATTCACAAGCTACGGTTACGATACATTTTTTCTGACCCTTTTTTAATGGGGGCGGGCTCAACGCTCATTGGCTGGAGTGACAGGATGTGACGTCATCACCATAAACTGAAATCAAACGCACACTACAGGCTCTCTCAGACAAAGAGGCAATAATCCCGGGAGTTTTGTTCATTCATGTGAAATCCATGTTTAATAAAACGTATTTGAGTCATATTTATCCATAAATGTCCCACTGTCCTTTGAGTTTAGTCAGTCTTTATCGCAGAAATACATTATTTTAGTGAACTTATAGTAGAATAGGCTC
Source organism: Neogobius melanostomus (assembly GCA_007210695.1). Lineage (NCBI taxonomy): Eukaryota > Metazoa > Chordata > Actinopteri > Gobiiformes > Gobiidae > Neogobius > Neogobius melanostomus. The sequence goes on from VHKM01000887.1 coordinate 382,082, forward strand.
TCAGCTGGGGCTCGGAGTTCCGACACACTATATAGTATACAGTCTACTATATAGTGCCTATATAGGGCCTTTGTAGTGAATGATGGGTTAGGGACTAGGTGGACATTCGGACACAGGCTGCATCCGAAACCATTAAATTGTAGCCTCTAAGTACTAACACTAGCAACTAATCCTTAACCTTTCATGGGGTCAACTGTTAGATCTCTATGCAGTTAGTGAACTAGAGCTTCAGCAGCATTTGCCCAATTCGACCGTCCTTACCCAGGGGAAGGGGAAGTGACATCACCAACAGCTGTTTTTCTTGAGTGCAAGCCAAACAAAAGCGCATACCGCCCCCTACTGTATATTGTCCAACAACAAAATAGTGTGCAGATAAAGACATTTAAGGTGAAAAAAAGAGAATCATCTAAATGATCCTTCACATTTCCCTTTATTTTATCTCAACAGCGGTTTCATAAAGCTACAGTATGCAAATTAGCCATGTGGCTTGAGTTTCTACTAAATGAAGCAAAAGCACAAACTGCTTCATTTAGGCCATTTACTGAGGAGGCTCTTTAAAACCATGTGACTGAGCTGTGGGGACGACAACATGTATTTTGTCAGTTTTATAAAGTTTGGCTTGTGCAGAATCTTATTTTTTTTAAATTGTTTTTATTATTAAATGTGCACCTGTCAATCAACAGTGGTTGCGCATGAATCACTCGAGGGTGGGGGCGAGGGGGTGGGGAGATTGGCGCAGTGGCTTATGGGATGGCACATAGCTCCTAATCGCCAGTAAGTTAGCATCAGAGGTCCCTATGCTAAAGTGGCTATGATAGTTAGCATACAGGCCACTTTCCCTAACTCCTTCCTAACTGAAAGCCCAATTCGGACGCATCTTATCATGGCGGACGCTGACGCACATCCGGTTTGGCGTAAGACCTCTTACCAATTTCACGGTTTCGGATGGAGCAACAGCCTCTGTAGTGTGTGTGAGTTTGATTTCAGTTTATAGTGATGACGTCACATCCTGTCACTCCAGCCAATGAGCGTTGAGCCCGCCCCCATTAAAAAAAGGGTCAGAAAAAAAATGTATCGTAACCGTAGCTTGTGAATTGTAAACGTAACTTGTGAAGTGAAGCATGAAAAGAAGAAGCGTAAATGAAAGTTTTACGTTTACAATATTTTTTTTTCTATTTATGATACTTTTTTCGTTTATGGAGTTTAGAGTTACATTTACAGTTTTCTCTTTACGATTACAATACTGACAACCTACGTTTACAATACCTCGTTTACGTTTACGTTAAAGCAGACCCTAATTTGACGCCATAGTAGTCCCTCTGGGGTAATACAAGTGTTAATGGGATGATTGGGGGGTCTTTCATCTCCCCCTGGTGTCTCTGGCCAGAAAACCATGCTTGCAACTTCTCTGCCACCGGGTCGGAGCAACCAATACACACTAATAGAATCACAAAGAAGAAGCTAACAGGCTAACGGGCAAAGCTAATTGCGGGCTAGCGCCACTTAAACGGTATTTACAGCCAAGTTTGATTGAAAACAATTATTTCCATTGTATAACTGGATGTACAACACCCCTCTCTCCCTGTGTCTTTTCTGTCAGCGTAGTATTTACTCTCCAAGACAATACGTTAAAATATCGTAACTTGCTAAGACACCTGCAGTTGCGCTTATGGCCTCTAGGGGCAAGAGTTACTTAGTACTGCTTTAAGTATGTTTTCAGATGTTTACCTCCTCTACCTCTAGCACAAACGAATACATAATAAGTAAAATGATCAACATTATGAAAAATGCCAACGCACCGGCAAACAAAGATACAAACTGGCGCATAACTTTTGAAAAAACGACCAGCCCTCTGCATTTCCCTCACCTGCAGCAGCTCCATAGTGCTCTCTCTCTCTCTCACACACACACCACCATGCTGCTATTGTTCTCCCGGTTATAGCTCCCTGCACGTGTATGGGATGCTTTTACCGCCTTGCCCTGTGATTGACATTTTAACAAGAAGTCATAAAACAAATCCGAAGAAATGCCGGTATCCTTCAGGAAAAAACAATAACAACCCCCCAGGCTTCGCTGATCAGACGCAATCATGTCATGGACGGAGCTAAGTCACACGCTGCAGCCAGGGGAGCGGGCCGCCGGAGTGCAGCTGTGGCGGCGAGGAGACAGATAAGCCTGGTTGGGTTGGTTTAATTTCGTTTATTTTTTATTTTATTATCAACAGGCAGGCAGCTCTGTGCATCGGAGGGAGGGAGGGGGGGGAGCATGGAGGAACAGGTGCGCAGGCTGGGAGGGAGACTGGGGATCCGAGTTAGCCGCAGAGATAAACATAAGGAGACAGAATGCCCCCCTGCTTCAGGCTAATGCAGCAAAAGTTCACTGCGCCTTAAAGGACACATTCTCGGCTCAGTGCTAAATCATATTTCCACTTTTTTTCCCCCCATTTACATTGTTCCTTCCTCAAAAGCGACACAAGAGTTGTGTTGCTCAGTTGCACCTGCTGATGTCATGAGGTGATGCCATCCTTCTTCAGGCGTATCCAACTAATCTGAGAGGCGCAAAGTACTCGGATAAATCATCGGTTTGTACTTTCTGTGAGACAAGCGAAGAAAACCTCAAACATTTATTTTTAGATTGCAAGTATGGTCAGAAATTCTGGAAAGATCTCGAATCATATGTGCAACAAAAAACATCATATGTTATTGAGCTGAACTACCAAAACATAATCACTTATTATAACCACTTGTACTACCCCCTTGTGGGAAGAGTTATTTGCATTTTGAGTTTCGTGTGTTTTGTCCACTTGGTGCTTCCATAGTTCAGTTATGCTCCTAGCAGTTAAACAAGTCAAACTCTTCAGTGTTTCAGCCTGTACATTTTATTTTGGCCCTACAAAAATATATGTCTGTAAGTATCCGAATTATAGTCATCTTAGCTTCCCTTAGATACCACATTTAGTCATTTTAGTATGTTTCCAATTCGTAATTTGTAAGACTATATTAGGCGTGAATACCGTTAGCATCCCTATGGCTTTTCCCATGTAAATTAGCATCGTGCTAATCGCTCGCTAATGCGATCGTTTTCTTTTGAGGTTTAGTTACTCTAAGCTACTTATTTTATATTCACATTGTTTGTTTACTCTAATAAGATTGTAATATGCATTCTTTGTGTTTCTGTATGTTACAGTTTTACAGTACTTCAGTAAAACACACCAAAACAGCAAGACGCTTCCTGGTCCTTTATTGGAGACTGTTAGCTATCTGCAAAGCTGGTTTCTACACACTAGTAAAGGCAGAATACCACTCCAATTGGAAAATAAAATTCATGGTGAATTTACTTATTATTTTAGGTAAATTTCATATTCATAAAGTAAAATGTAATAACCGTAGTTATCCCCTTACATAAATCTTTAAATAAAGGCTGGAATAAGAAATCAATTAAAATAGTAAACGTATATAATGGACTATTTACATAATCTATGTCGCAGCTTCCCATGAATAACCGTATGTGCTTTGTCCAATTGGTGTACAAAAGATAAAAAAAAAAAAGAATAAAATATCCTGCTGTATTATTATTATTATTATTATTATTATTATTATAACTGTTAGTATTAGTGTATTACTGATTGTCAGTGAATGCATATCTATAGCTGATAAGTCTGTCTACTGCTTTTTCCATTGTTCTTCGTCTCATTTATTATTATTATTTTGTGTATCTTCTTTTTTTTCTTGGTTTTGTGGTCTATTTTTATATTTCAATTTTATATCTTATTCTCTTTGGCCTGTTTGCTTATCAATATTCTGTTATTGGTTTGGTTTCATAATTTTTTGACATCCTCTTGACCTGAAAATCTCGTGCCAAATGCTATATGTTATTGTTTTAAATATTAAATTAAAAAAAGAATTAAAAAAAAAAAAAAGAAAGTGATCGTTGGTGTGAATCTATATTCCGGATAAATTCATCTCAGTGTCTTGCCAATAGCAGATGGTAAAACTCATCTACTGAGGCTTCTGCTGGCAATGAGAGTAGGACAGAAGTATAACAAATTAATTCTCATTTATTCATTATTTTTAAGTGGATAATGTCGTGCATATGGGACTTAAAAATAGACTTTAAAACTTTATTTTGGGTGCCTCGGCATTGGTGTTTTACAGTTATAATTTGAAACTATGTGTCTGTAAGAATAAAACAGTAATAATAATGAAATACAGGCACTAGAGCTGGTGGGGCTCCTCCTGCTGGCAGCTGTGGGAATAACCAAGCTTTCAATTTTGTTTTATGGCTTGGTTTACGGCTTCAGCACGGCCTGATAAACGCACTTTGAGCAGAACCAATCAGAGCCGATATGATGCTGGATTATGGGCTTTAATAAAGTGGAGGAGAGTTTTGGGATTTAACAGTGAAACAGTCGAGGAAGCACAGAACGAAGTGCTGCCACAGTAGAAGAAGAAACAGCTAAATTGAACAGCTTTGCCCGAGGATTAACTCATAAGTGTGCGGGTAATAGAGTTTAAATGTTGAATGATACGTCCATACAAATGTTATGAAAATGCTATCAGTTGCGCAAATACATTTAAAAACTTTGAAAAAGGTATAATTGACCTTCAATCTTCAATAAATGATGCTTCTTCTGTGACTCCTCTAAGTCACTTTACAAATGACTTGTTTTTCTTTTAAACTGAGAACACTTGGATTAGATGTCTGATTGCATCCACAGCCTCAAAGATAATCCTTGCAACACACACTGTCCAAACCCAAACTAAAAATAACCGGAAAAGTAGCATGGACTTGAACTTAACACTGAAGCTGTATACGACTCCGTATCCATCTCCTGCTCAAGGACCACGTCGCACTCGTTTAATAATTGATAAAACAAGTCGATATTTCAAGGCTCATCACCGCGCGGTGGAGCAAAGGTGTGTAAAACAGAGAGGGGCGGTGTTCCAGACATGCTCACTGATCAAATATTAACAACAAGATCCATAAATTATACAAACCACGACGATATCAGCACAGAGGAGCGTGATGATGTCAGCGTGAATAAAGCTGGAATCAAACGAGAACAGATCAATTAGGACGCTAATACTGCAGTGGCTTGTACTGGCTGGGCGATAGAGCCCTCTCTGTGATTGGGCCTAAGCTGTGGAATGGCCTACCTTTGCACATTAGAATTGCACAAACACTCGAGCACTTTAAATCGCTACTAAAGACACACCTTTTCTCATTGGCTTTTAATGCCAGTTAATGATGTGTCTTGGCATTGCTGTAACTGTAAATGTACACCCTTGTTAATGTTATTTGCTCTTTACTGTACAGCACTTTGTTAAGCTTTGGCTGTTTTAAATGTGCTTTATAAATAAAGTTTATTATTATTATTATTTACTGCTGCTACTATACTCCGCTGCTAAAGGGAAGGGACTCTTATTAGCGTTGTGCTTTTCACGTGACGCGAATCCCCCAAAAGTGCTTTACAAGTGGTGAGCTACATTTGTAGGACACCGTCACGCTGTCAGTCACTCCCCCCGGGCCCCTGGTCCTCACGGCCTCCCATCCAGACTCTGACCGAACCCATCCACGTTAACTCCCAAGATCTGACTGTTGAGCGTTCAGAAAATGAGTATTGCTGCTACTTTACTATTAGTCCAACTACTATTAAAGAGGGGTATTATGCTTTTTTCAATCACATCGCACCAGTCTATAGCATACTACAATGATGACGTAACCTTCTGTTGCTCTGTATATGCAGTAAATTAAAATAACTGCCTTGAATAAAATTGCTCTCTCAAAATGGCTGTACTGAACGTCTTGAAATAGGCCTCTGTCTCTTTAAGAAGCTTTCCGACACGCCCCCTTCAGCACACTGCTGTGGCATCTAAACAACAACACTGTGCGGGGAGGGGGCTCTGCTGAGCTGAGGAGCAGTGGTTGGTGGCTTGGCTGGTGACGAAAGGTCCAGAGGCGTCTCCAGGAGGTGGGGGCGTTCCTAGGAGGACTGAGGCATAGCTACACCTAAAATGGCTGCCGTCTAAGTTTGTACTGATTACTCAAAAATATGTGAATGAGCCAAGGCAACACTCCAGGCATGTGTTTAATGAGGGAATGACATAATAACATGATACATAATACCCCCCCTTTAACAAGTACAATACTGTTGCTACTAGAGCTGAACAATATTGAAGTAACTTGCGAATATGCGATACTGATCGGAAGGTCGGGGGTTCGAATCCCGCCTCCTGAAGGTGCACATTGTCGTTGTGTCCTTGGGCAAGACACTTCACCCTCCTTGCTTCCAGTGTCTGCGTACATTGGTGTATGAATGGGTGAGAGGATCTTTGCTGTAAAGCGCTTTGAGTGCCTAATGTAGGTGGAAAAGTGCTATATAAGTTGAGACCATTTACCATTTTAGAATTTGACTACATTAGGACAAGTTTAACTAAAACTGTATTTACACACGTTTATAAGTTCAATGCATTGTTTTTGGCTTTGAGTTTGCAAAAAAAAAAAAGTGTAGATCTCAGTATATATGAAGCCTAGGCTGATCACTTCCGAGAGGGCCACACCTCCTCGGTCCCGCTTTTAAGCCCCAGAGATCATGATCGGTTCGCTTCCCAGTGCGCTGCGACCCACCTCCACCCCATCTCCGCCTCTTCAGTCACGGCTTCTACACTGACTTATACATCGATGTACCGCCGGGGTCTGATCCCCAAAACTAATACACACATCAATAAATCTTTCTAATCACTGCTTTCGTCTGTTTGAGTCTATCCAGGCTGAAATGTATACATAATGTCTGTATGTGTGTATATATATGTATGCATGTATCTAAAACACTATGACTATTTAAACAATAAGTAAATCAATAGAATGGTGACCAGAATGGTAACATAAGCAATGATAAAAAAATAAGAGAAAATTATAAAACTAAGTAAATACACTCAGACATCACAGACTTTTCTATTTGTATTGTATTGTATTTTGAAATTGGGGTAGGCACTTATAACCTTTCTTGCTTCGGCCTACTCCTTTTGAGTTATTATTTATTTTTATTTTTTCCTGGGTTGTTTTGTGATAATGTAAATGAAATGATGTAAATGTTGTAAATAATAACGCACTGTAAATAATAGCTCAAATACATAAATCAAATCAGTTACGTGAAGACTTAGTGAAATGCTATATAATGCGGCTTCTTGTGATATTGCGTCACCTAATATCGCGATACGATATTTTGTTTGCGATATATTGTGCAGCCCTAGTTGCTGCTACTGCTATACTTTAACTTTAACTTGGACTATCCAAATTTAGTGTGAGAGAACCAACAGAATGACAGACAGATGGATGCACATTAATAGCCCTTATTGAGCAAATACTCCTATTGCTTCTTTTCATGGCACTGTAGATTTGATGACCCGCCATGATAGATTTAGTAACATTTAGAAGTTTGGAAGTTGATGTAAAGGTGAGACTATGAGAAGAAAAGAAACAAAGCATCTATAAGAAGTGATGTAATAAGAGGCAACATCTGAATTGATTTGTAGGGGCCGAACCGGTTCAATACTCCATGTGAGCAGCCCTACATTAGCTCAATAGATTCCTTTTGTATTCTGTAGAGTTCGATGATCATTTCCAGTTTTTTCCATTTGCCCGTGCATGAGAAAGCAATAAAAGGGAGTACATTATATCGATATCACAGAGAAAAATCCGCTAATGTTACACCAGATCCTCAATCTTGTAGCTTGATCACGTCTGCTCAGAACAATCCCAACTCTTTGACATAACAAAAACCGCCACTTCTTTGACACACACACAAACTACACTCACGTTTAGATTGCCCTGACAGAGCAGACGCAAACTTTGTGACAGTTTTTAGCTCACGATGACAGACTCAAGAGGCATTAACGACAGCGACCCAAAGCTCAAAGCGTCTTGCACTGTATCGGCAAACCCTGTATTCCATCATTTTAAAACCCTGCTGACAGCCCCCGAAAGGACACACGCACATCCACACAACCCAAAACGACCTGCAACCTGTTTCACACGCAGCAGCGGCAGAAGCAGAAGCAGCAGTCCATCCAGATCAATCAATACAGGAAAAGAACAAAACAAAAACAAAAAGAAAACACGGGTAAACGCGCTGAAAGCATTCGATTTGAACCCTGGACGCGACGCACAGTGACAGCTCAGTGTACTCACCAGTGGCAAAAGCAGCGCGACTTTTTTCCTCCTCTCTCTCCGTACAACTGTGGCTGATCCTCCTACAGCTCGCTCCTTCTCTCTCTCTCTCTCTCTCTCTCTCTCTCTTTCTTTCTCTCTCTCTTTCTCGCTCGCGCCGCTGCCTGCTCCCCGCGCCGAATGCAGCCTGATGCGCTCGGGAAGCCTGTTTCTATGGCAGTGGGTGAGCGAGCAAGTCAGCAGGATCCCGTGGTGCAAATGTCTAGGGGCATATCCCGCACTATAGCCCTCCTCCTCCTTCTCCTCCTCATCACCCCCCCTGGCATCCAGCAGTCAAACACGCTCTGGTTCAAAGGGCTCCAGAGAAGAGAGGCGACTTGGAACTTCTGCAGCAGGAGGTCTCAGATATCCAATAAAATGAAAAAAAAAATAAATAATGGAAAACTTAAGGGCATATTGTGGGAACATAAGGGCAAATCAGCGAACATGATTTAATTTAAGATGTTAAAATTGCTTTAAGGTGCGTTCGCACTCGTGCTTCCGGGGGGAAAAGTCAACATTTTGTGCATGATTGAGGCTTGAAAACCTTAGATACTTACCAGGAGAAAGGAGGTCCGAACCAACTTATGAAAGAAAAAAATTCTTTATTACAGTGGTTCCCAAAGTTGGGTCCGTGGCGTGCAGACACTATAGGGGGGCCCCAAAAAGCTTGCCTAGAAAACAAGTACATTGAAAAAATATATATTTAAAAGGAAAAATACATTTATTCGCTAAAATGTATTACTTGAAACCAGTTTTAAAGCAGTACTAAGTAACTCCTGCCCCTAGAGGCCATAAGTGCAACTGCAGGTGTCGTAGCATGTTGTGTTTTTTAAAGCCACACCGTGTAGAATTTTACCCAAAAATAAAATTGAAATACAAGCTTTTATTTTATGACAGTTATTCTCCTCATTGAAAAATACCTCATAAATGTACAAAGAAACAAGTGATTTTGTTGTGAGCGGCTCACCTCTCCTAAGACATGACTGTAAACTTTACCTGGTGTGGGTACGTCTCCAGCTCGTTTCCATGGAGATGTCAACTAAAGTCAGCTGAATATGAGATTTAAACAGGTCAGGTTCTCATCCAAATCCATTCTTTGATTACCCACTGCAGTAATAGCGTTTTCTGCGTCGAGCTGGTCATTAGTAGCATGTTTTGTATTGATGGCAACAGTATAATCCAAAATGTTATGCAGTGTGCCTTTAACTTATTAAATGTCTTGGAGAGTAAATACTACGCTGACAGAAAAGGCGAAGGGAGAGAGGGGTGTTGTACATCCAGTTATAACTGGCTGTAAATACTGTTTAAGTGGCACTAGCCCGCAGTTAGCTTTGCCCGTTAGCCTGTTAGCTTCTTCTTCCTCTATTAGTGTGTATTGGTGGCTCCGACCCGGTGGCAGTCAAGTTGCAATTGTGGTTTTCTGGCCAGAGACACCAGGGGAAGATGAAAGACCCCCCAATCATCCCATTAACACTTGTTTTACCCCCACAGGGACTACGGAAATGATTTAATTAGGTAAACACGTTAGTTAGTACTGCTTTAAACTCCACTCATTGCTAGATGTTGCTTTTTATGTAATTTTAGCTGTAAAACAAGAAGAAAATTCCAATGAATAGGATAAATTATTTTTTATTGAGGGGCCCTAGAGAATTTCGGATCGACAAGGGGGCCGCGATGTTCCGGACTTTGGGAATGGCTGCTTTATTACATCGAGGGACACCAACCGATTAGGTCTTCATCAGGGCAGACGGAGACCAATCATGCACAGGTGATATAAATAGTCTAGACTAGTTGTGTTTTTATTTATTTTTATTTTTTATCATGTGACTATTTATATCACCTGTGCATGATTGGTCTCACCCCAGCTGCCCTGATGAAGACGTAATTGGTCGAAACGCGTTGGATTTTTTACTTTTATAAGTCGGTTGTGGCTGTGGTTATGGATCCCTGAAGAGCACTCGCCCTCTCATGTCACAAATTGGAATTAGATACTTGCCGTTTTAAAATTTTGGAACAAGGCTAAATAATAAGAAGTGAGATACGGGGCTGATCCAGATCTCAAAGTGACTTCCTGTTTCGATCCAGCACGCCAAAATAAAAGCACACAGCTCGTTGATTAGCTCAGCAGGTACTTGCAACATTACAAGAATATAATTACATGCGCACATTTTAAGTGTTTTGTCTGTTTAATAGTTAGGCAGAAAGAAAGTTGAACTAATGAATAAGATGGTGCTTTTATTTTGGCGTGCTGGATCGAAACAGGAAGTCGCTTCTTGGGCGGCGTTGTTATGATTTTAAGTTTTGCACAGTGCCAATTGACCTGGAGAGCCCTCTGCAGGCGGTTGTGGGAATAACACGTTATAAAGCAGTGTAAACAATCTTTCACTGTCAGCTAACGGCATGCTATAGCGCCCTGATGAACACACTTTTGGGGGGTGCAAGCTGGAAAATAAAATATAGCTATTTGTGGGCCCATAGTTTACCATTTGAAAATGTAATGTAATATGGTATTACAGCCCCAAATATGGGCATAAGGAAATGCCGCATGAGTGAAAAATGCAAATTCACTATCTGTTTTTTACAGTAAACACAGAATCGCTCTAAACAGGTTCGCTGATGGATTATGAGCTTTAAAAAGGTGGAGAACAGTTTCCTGTGATGCAGCAAAATATATAGGAAATACAGATTAGAGCACTTAAGCAGTAGAAGCAGTGACCAAAGTAAACAGGATTAATCAGAACTGAAATAATGACAAGCAGGTTTTGCCATGGAAGTTCAACAAGGTTTACTTCAAGTGTGAATATGCTGCTAATTAAGGTTTTTACAATCATGTACAACAATTCTCAAGCATCCAGGATGATAAAGGAACACAATCCAGTGTCTGTGCACATTGGCGTATGAATGAGAGTGAATGGGTGAGGGGTTCCTTGATGTAAAGCGCTTTGGGTAAAAGCGTTATGCAAGTTGAGACCATTTACCATTTATAATCCACTATATCGGCACAGCTGGACATTTCTAGACTTATGCGGCTGACGTTTCGCGAATCTTCCAATTGTCTTCCTCATGGGGTCATAGATGTTCAGGTGTTGATGCAATTTTCAACACCTGTGCACTGCGGTGTGTCACAGCCCACTCTACAATCTAGTGGGACTTGACATGGTTTCTGAAATGTTGGGCGTCTACATCTAGAAATGTCCCGCTGTGTTGATGAAGTGGACTGTGTGGTCTCGGTTTGAATAGACTTTGACTTGCCACTGTAATCAGTTTTGTGTTGTTCTTAATTGAAGTACACCACTTCTTCGTCTAGAAGAAGTGGTGTGGCCCACCCCCAAAATCCATACAATAAAATTATACAAAGGAACATAGTGCGAAAGTAAAAACAACAACAAGGAAACAACAGCAAAAAAAAAATAGATGATACATACTCGCAGTATCCGATAATGGTAGAAAAGACCATTTACAGATGACATTTACATAAGTCATTACATGACTGAAACACAGGTGCTGTATACATTCTCCAAAAAGGACTAACACTGAATACAAAACAATAATGCTACCTAAGGTGCCATATCAGTCGCATGCACGCATACACACAACATGCATGTTTATAAGTTAACCTTGTAGTTACATTATAATCATACAATTATACAATTAGCAGCTCGAGTTTTGATTTGCCTCATTAGTAAAAGAGAATCTTACACTTCAAAGTGGCTATTTTAACACAGATCAAAGTGACAAACTATTATTTGAAATATTCACATAACAATGGAATCAATTAACAGAATTAACACAGGAGAGGTAGTAGCCAAGATGGTATTTTAACATAATCAAATAAAACAAATTGAATTTTGTCCTCAAGCTTTACATTATGTACCCAAATGTTTGCCGAGTCTGTTCACCATGTTTGACACAAACACAAAATGCCTCTAAAATGAGACTGGAGAGCGACTGGCAGCTCCCGAGTTACTATGGCGATCCCTGCACTAAGGACATAATAGCAATACACGTGAGGCTTGTTACAAATGAAGCGTGTTGCCACAGATGACTTGAAAAAGTAATGTTTACTTGATATTTAAAAGTAACTCAGTTAGATTACAAGTTACTTTATTAGTTACATTCAGCAGCTGCCCTCAACATACAAATGACAACCATTTTTACCAATACTCACTTTATTGGAAGTGCATTTTAAAAGAACAGGCCACTGTTTTTACATACTGAGATATGTTCTTACCTTAGCTTAGACGAGTTAATTTGTACCTGTCTGGTCTCCACGTGTGCCTTCTGTAACGTAAACACAGCACAGACGGCGTTAGCATTTAGCCTCTCTCTTCTCCTCTATAGCTCCAAACGAGGTGACGATAGAAGTTACCAAACTCTTCCACGTTTTCCCTATTTAAATATGGTTACGTGAAGTGTTACACTATAAAGTATAATTACACAAAATTAAACAATGTGGATTTTCTAAGTGGATAAAAAGGGGAACTATATTGTAAGGCGTAATAATACCAGGAATACTTTGGCGTCCGCACAGTAACGTGAAGATATCACTGCGCGGATGTCGAACTATTCACATTGTTTAATTTTGTGTAATTATACTTTATGGTGTAACACTTCACGTAACCATTTAAATAGGGAAAACGTGGAAGAGTTTGGTAGCTTCTATTTTCACCTCGTTTGGAGCTATAGAGGAGAAGAGAGAGGCTAAATGCTAACGCCGTCTGTGCTGTGTTTACGTTACTGAAGGCACACGTGGAGACCAGACAGGTACAAATGAACTCAGTATGTAAAAATGGTGGCCTATTCCTTTAAGGGGAGACACTGCAGGCAAAACTAAATTTTTTCAGTTTTCATGTTTTGAGCCATATAAACTTTCACCTCGAAATAAAAATGATACCTAATCTTCACAATAACATGTTTAAATATTGCACTGATTCAATGTTTCTCCATAGATTTATATGGGAAATCGTAATTCCAAGGGCCATTTCCTCAAAAGGCATTTTTCTTTCATTAATTGGGGGCAACAACATCTCGACGTCAGTAGCTCCTACAGACGTCAAATCTTCCAGCCTTGGATTGAACAATATTTGGAAGATTTTTTCAGAGGGATTTTTTAATATCTAATTCCTAGCCTGATTTATTGAGTTTTGAATGTTAAAAAACAAGGTGAAATTTACATTTTTACAGATTTTTTCATTAAAAAACAGTTTATTTTAAAACTAAACAAGATTTCCAAAATCCCCTCTGAAAAAGTCTTTGTAACTAATATCTTAACAAAATAAAACCATAAATTTGAATCTGGCTCAATCCATTATTCAGCCGGAAAAATGCAACATTTTGGGCAACACATAAAATGACAGAAAACGTGCAATATACTGTATTTTTTCTTCATATTTATGCCAGTAATCTACAGCAGAAGTTTCAAATCGATATCTTTAAATAAATAAAAAAATCCCTATTCACCTGCAGTGTCTCGCCTTAACAGTAACATCAACAATGCATAGACTCAGAATAGAACGTATTTCCTTCTCTCTCCTCAACCATGTCCGTGTCCTCGGGCTGAAAACGTCTCTTGTCACATACAGTATGTGTGTTAGGGTTAGGGTGAGGTCACTCGCCGAGACGCAAACAGAAAGAAATGTATATGTCTTTTTACTCAGGAAAATTACAAAATAGTAACTCACACACTGTAAAATGTAAAATTAGTTTCAACTCAAAAAACTCATTCCAAGGGCTGCCAAGAAATTTTATGTGTAACCAATAACCATTTTACAATTTAGTCGATTTGAAATTTGAGATTCACCTCTTTCGTTCAATTGTATTCTTAGGTTGACATAACTGTTTCCAGTTGTCTGAAGTGAAAAACGTCAGTTACAAATTAAATCAGTTGTGTCAACCTAAGTTTTTCACTTCAGACAACTGGAAACAGTTATGTCAACCTAAGAATACAATTGAACGAAAGAGGTGAATCTCAAATTTCAAATCGACTAGATTGTAAAATGGTTATTGGTTACACATAAATTTCTTGGCAGCCCTTGGATTGAGTTTTTGAGTTGAAACAAATTTTACATTTTACAGTGCAGTGATTTGGAAAAGTAACTCTTTAATCTGATTCCTTGTTTGAAAATAGTAACGCGTTAGATTACTAGTTACTGAAACAAGTCATCGGATTACAGTAATCCATTACTGGCATCACTGCAAATGAAACAGCATTCGGCATGGAAAAGAATTAAACCAATTTCAAATCAATAAAAGGATAGAGAGAAAAAAACGTCCTAATTTAACCCGATGCAGTAAAAGTGGACAGGTGCGCGTTTAGCGGCTTGAATATTGATAAGCCTGCTCTCATTAAAATCAAAGCAGTTCCGTGAATGGCAAACACTTTTATTGCTACACGGCAGATTAAGGCAAATGTGTGATCATCAAAGAGTTAGTTTTTTTTTAAATTTATTGTTTTACACGAGACACACAAACACGTGCAACGCGTCTGTTTTGTCCCGTTTCAAAAGAGGGGGCTGCACCGAGCACTTCAAGAGCCACACACACGCCATTGATTTAATAAGCCCCGCCACGGTCTGCAGCCGGGACCATTGTCATTCGACATATTGCACCACAATCAGGAGAATCTTCAGCGGAGGGAGAGAGGGAAGAGAGAGAGAAAGAGAGAGATGTGCAGGCAAACCACCACCCCCCCGTTCCTTGGCCCTCCCTTTATCTAGACGAGCATCGGTTCCTCCAAGCCTACGGTCCGCAGAGGCGCTGTACTATACTCCAGGCGATCAATCGGACGCGCAACACGGGCGAAATAAAAGCAAATTAACTGAGCGCCGTGCACACATGTAGCGCGGCGTGAGGCGGCGCGTTCGGTGCAGCGCAAATGGGAGGACAAAGATAGAAATGTGAATCTGTTTAGAGAGAACGGAGAGGTTTGGTCACGGTATAACTTTTACAGAAGCTCATGAATAATGCATTTCAGACGACTCCCTCAGATGGTGTTAAGATACTGTGCGGCGCTGCTTTTCTCTGATTTCGGACTGCGCTCTGTGTAAACAACGGGAGAGATCTGAGAGAGCCACTTGTGCGGTGATGCTGTGGGTAATAATGCTGTCTGAACTCATGTACCTTGTGATGTTTCTCATTGCATTTAAGAGCGGGTGTTATATGGAATCATTTTTGTGCCAAAAGAAACAAACAAAACTTCTTCAGTGTCAAACAAAAATAGGGAATTTGAGAGAAAATAAAACTAATAAAAACGGTTCCTTCTGCTTCTCTCTCTCCGGTCAGACTTTTGCTCCGACTCTCAGTTTTGCAGTGTCTCTGCAGCTCTCTCTCGTTTGCGCTCCTTGACTTTTTGTTTGCAGTTCTGGCACAATCCTCTCAGGTGGGCGGGCTTTTCAGGAGATCGTCCCCATTGGCTAGTTAGTTTTTGATTGACACGGCTCATCAGCGCAGTGCCCCGGAAGTTGTGTATACGTAAGCTGGCGCTCAAAGCGAACCTGGCTTTAGTAAAGAGGATAGTTTACAGGTGGTCGTTGTTGGTCTTCTTCTTTGTGTCGTCTTTCTGTAAACTCTCCTCTGACCGGAGAGAGAGAAGCAGAGGGAACCGTAAACAGAAGAATACATTGTTAGAAGAGTAAAATACCAATACTTTACGCAATTAGACAAAGAATTTGATTGCAAGTGTTGTAGCAAACTAGGTTAAGTTAACTAGTTACCGAGGCACCAGCCATAAGGGCGCCTCTCCCCCGCCGTTATGTAATCAACTTCAGGAAGAAACTGGTTCTTCCCCCACACCTCTAGACGACACACAAAGGAATCCCCTCCTAAAGCTTTACATTACACAGTAAGAGACCGGGCCTTACCTCCGCACCTTTAGACGAGGCACAAAAGAGTCTCTCCTGAACTTTACATTTCCATGGCCCTTTAACTTTACATTTCTGTGGTACAAAGCCTCACACCTCCGTGAAAGGCGCTTACCTGCCAGCCGCCTTTGTATTGAAACTGTGACCCCTCCCACCTCCATGCTGTGACTTTATTCATGCTTTAGCTATGTAAGGAGCCCAGAGACGCGGGCCCCGCAGAACTTACGCTGCACTCAATCTGTATGTGTCTGTTCTCCACACGTGTGTTAAAATAAATTACGCTATTGATAAGACAAATATCTCTCCAGCTTTTCCTTTATAGTGGTAGAATTTGCCACGACACAAGTTATACTTTTTTTTTTTTTTAATTAGTTTATTTTCTCTCAAATTCCCTATTTTTGTTTGACATTGAAGAAGTTTTGTTTGTTTCTTTTGGCACAAAAATGATTCCATAGTATTACGCTTTCTGGTATTTGGTAATGATCTCAAACATCTTTATCACTGTCTTACACTTTATCTAAAACAAAATATCCAGTAGTTTCACTTCCTGATTTTCACACAATCTCACCGTAAGCCCCTCCCCTCCTACTGCTCAGCTGTTTCAATAAAACTAGGGTGACCAGATGTCCCAGTTTTACCCGGGACAGTCCCAGTTTTGAGTCCTTTGTCCCACGTCCCAATAGATTTCTCCAAAACCATTGATTTGTCCCAGTTCTACTCGTAATCTGTCCCAGTTGTCCCGGTTTTGGCCAATGTCTCCGAAATAGAACAATTCACTTGAAAATTAATGTCTTCGGTCCATGGGAAAATCAATTACCAAGTGTAAACCAATTCAAAATCTCAATTCAGGATGCGGATTAGTGCATGTCATAAGTCGTTGACAGTTTTACCATTCATCGTGGGTAAAGACAGTTTAGATTTGGAACCCCTGCGGCTGATTCGCGGATGTCTGTTTACTTGGACAATCTGGTCACCCTAAATAAAACGGGAAAAAATGTCCATCTGAAACTATGGCGAAGTGTTTCCACTTTGTGATGAAAGCATTAAGCTTAGCGAGAGATTGAGAGGTAACGGACACATTTCCTGGATATGTAGGACCTCAGGAGGAGCGGCTGTTTAGAAAAAGGTGTTGTTTTTTATAGCTATCAAAAATGATGGTCGTGGCCTTCACTCCTCATAAGCCAATCTGTCACACAGACTTATGGGGGTTTTGTGTATGTTTAAGGGATGATGGATGCGTCTATACCGTGGAAACGCTGAAATGTAGGAACACGTTTGCTCGAGGTAGTAGGTGTTGTGTTCAGTTTGTTGGATTGGTTATGAAAAGCAAAGTTGTCAACAATAAAATGCTGATTTTGGAAGTAGCTTAGTTTGGTTTGTGTGCCATATATACGATGAGACATCTTGCTTATCCCGCATTTTGAGCCAGGAGCTTGGTCGCATTCTTTAATTAAAAAAAGTAACAAAAGCCACTTCTTAATGTTGTGATAGTGGTGCAAAACAACAAGTAATAAACAGAACTGATTCATGGGTTCTGAGTTGGTCTGAGCTGTTGAAGATTCAATGATTACTCAAAGATGTGCGAGCGGGTTGGAACACAGCTCCAGGTCTGTTTCTGATAAGAGGACAACATGGTAAAAGAAAAAAGTCATTTTAGACAGTCACAAAGCGCTTTACATGAGACAAAGAACTGCTGTAACTGAGACAGATTTTAGGCCACCTTGCGTGCACATGCCTTTTCAGCCCTGCTCATACATTATCAACTGGATTGAAATCAGGACTTTGTGATGACCACTTCAAAACATTGACTTTGTTATCCTTAAGCCACTTTGTAATCAGTTTGGCAGTTTACTGTGGGTCATTGTCCAATTGGAAGACCCATCTGTGCCCAAGCTTTAACTTCCTGGCTGATGTCTTGAGATGTTGCTCCATTATTTCTACATACTGTAGTGTTCTTTCTTCATGATGTCGTCTATTCTGTGAAGTGCATCAGTCTCTCCCACAGCAAAACAGCCTCACAGCATGATGCTGCCACCCCCGTATTTCAAAGTTGGGATGGTGTTCTCAGGCTTGCAAGATTCCCCCGTTTTCCTTCAAACATGACGATGGTCATTATGGCCAAACAATTATTTTTGTTATGTCAGGCCAGGATATGTCTAAAAAAGTCTTTATTCTTGTGTGCATTTGCAAACTTCAATCTGGCTTTTTTTAATGTAGCTTTTGGCATAAGGGCTTCTTCCTGGAAGAGTTCCCTTTCAGCCCATGTCGGTACAGCACTTGTTTCACTGTAGATGATGACAAAATGGTAAATGGTCTCAACTTATATAGCGCTTTTCCACCTACATTAGGCACTCAAAGCGCTTTACATCATCCACTCACCCATTCATACACCAATGTACGCAGACACTGGAGGCAAGGAGGGTGAAGTGTCTTGGCCAAGGACACAATGACAGCGTGCACCTTCAGGAGGCGGGATTCGAACCCCCGACCTTCCAATCATGAGACGACCCGCTCTACCATCTGCGCCACCGTCACCCCGCCACTCTTACCAGTTTCAGCATCGTCACCAGGTCTTTGCATTTGTTCTTGGGTTGATATTCACATTTCAGACACAGGGACAGGGTTCATCTCTGGGACACAGAACACGCCTTCTTTCTGCTCTGTATAATGGCTGGACATTTCCACCTTTTGTATACTTGTGTATTAGCCTGGCTAACGCAAGACTGCCGTGTGCACTTGAATCATTTCGAACTTTACAACAGCCTGGGGACCATGGCCGAAATCTTCACATGGATTTGGGGACCAATCACAGAACGAGGAGGGACGGCAAGACGATGACGCACTATTCGACATACGGAAGCTTGTAGTTTGTTTACGCATAGAAAAAATACAAGTTTTATTTACGGATCCAACACGACAGCAGTAGACGCGACGCCATCTTTAGATCAAGCTTTAGACCGTGTTCTAAATGGCTATGATGTAGTCTGGCGTTAGCGTATAATTGTTTGACCCAATAAACGTGGCACCTTCAGGCCTCTTGAAATTGCAGGGATGGACTTGTGCTTCCAAGGACATGACATCGTCATCTGGGCTTTCCCACATTGTTTAAAGGTATCGTAATCTTAGTGTATGTAAACTTCTGACTTTGCGGAAAGTAACAAAATAAAATCTATCCCTAATTTTTCTGGCATTCATCTAAAAAAGGAAAGGTTCATTCTGGTTTCATGTCAGACACAAACAAATGCATATGTGTTTTTATATAGCGTATGTAAACATCTGGTTCCCACTGTAAGTAGCGTGGGGTAAGTGTTTTGCCCAAGGACACAACAGTAGGCACTTGCCTGTCCAGTGCTGCCCTCTGCTGGCCATGAAAGCACTGCAGTACAGCCTCATGAACACGCAGAACAATATGAAAAGTGTCAGAAATAGATGACATACCTGTATCACTAATCATATCACATGTCACATATCACTAAATAAAGCAATGTAATAAAAAAGCTCATATTTCTCAGCTCCCACTTTAGTTATTAAAAGTATAAAAACAGGAAAGATTGAACGTAGACGGCGGATGTTTGGTTGTTCTCCTCCTGCTGCGCCTGTAACAGCTGGACTCAGAAAGGCAGTTTGCTGTGGGGAGTGAACATGCTGTGTTTATTGTCGACGAAAGTCACTTATCTCAGTTCAGACCAGCTCAGAACCTATAAATCAGTTCTGTGTCATGTTTATTACTTGTTGTTTTTAACAACTATCACAACATTAAGTAGACGCCCTCATTACTTTTTATTAGAGAATACGACCAAGCCCTTTGGCTCGAAATGCGGGATACGCAAGATATCTCTTCAAATATGGCACGTAAACCAAAAATAAGCGACTTCTAAAATCAGCATGTCTTATTGTTGACAACTTTGCTTTTCATTTTGTTGAACATATACAATCCAACAAGCCGAACACAAAACCTTCCTCGAGCAAACGTGTTCCTACATTTCAGCGTTTCCGCGGTATAGACGCACCCATCATCACTTAAACATACACAACACCCCCATAAGTCTGTGTGACAGATTGGCTTACGAGGAGTGAAGGCCACGACCATCATCTCACAGCGGCGGGACCCAATTCTGACGGGGCATTGATGGGTTTAAACACAGGGGAAACTGATGGGTCAGCTAGAGAGGCACTGCTGAGGCGGACAAGGCAAACAAAGCATACTGTAACATGCATGTAAGCACTCTGTACCCCGCGCTGGAGTTAAGGCGGTGAATGGAAATAAATAGTTATATCACATCAGTTCCTGGTCATTTGTAGGAGAATAGAAGAACAAGATGATAGACGTTTTCAGTGTGTGTGGAACTCTACGAGCACATACGCATTTGGGCTATAAATCATTTGTGAAACCTTTGCCAAGACATTGCTAGTTGACTTAAAATAATGGAAATGTATGACTAACCAAGCACTTGGCTTCACTTTTCATTTTCGGTGAGCGTGACTGGATTAAACGTCTGTCTCCCTCCGGTGGCAACAGTGGGGAGAGAAGGATTTTGAAATGACAAATTGTTAGGGATTTTTTGCACAGCAATCTTTAGAAACGCTCCGGTTACTTTCTGTTCCAGAAATAAACCAATTTAACACATTAAGGTCAAGCATTGAGGTTTATTATTCTTATCGATACCGAGCATGAGGCCGGAGCCATCTGGCGCCTTTCGGGCCTCAGCTCAAAAACCTCCAGAATACAAAAATTCTTACAGACTTATATGAAAATATAGCCATGCCCCTTTTCCTGCCTTCCAGGACACAACCCCTTGTCCCCCAGCCCCCAGTAACTTTCCGCTCCTTCAGTCTAGATGGGGGGGTCTTGGTACTTTTCCGTACTGCCGTTGTAAACCCAAGACCCCCTGCCCCCCTGTTTCCTGGGGCACTACAAATAATTCACCTTGGTCCAGGATGCTTTGGAGATCGTAAAAATGGTGTGACACCGATAAGGAATGTTTACCACAAAACCAGATGTCCTTAAGTCAAGCTTCAATGCCTTAACCAAAACAAACAGGAGACCTTTGACATTCGGCCTCCAACATCAACTCAAGGTTTAAGAAGTTAACATTTCAACCAACACAAATTCATTTAGCAACAATACACCAATGTAAACACATATGATAATATCACAAATCTTATGACACAAATTAGCAGCATGGCTATTTCCGACATGAGAAATGGAAAAAAATGTAGGATGGTGGCACCACAGAGTCCAGTGTTGGGGAAAATACTTTGAAATGTTATTTACAGAATACTGAATATGCACCTTAAAATGTATGTAGTAACATATTCCGTTTCTTTGTCCAATAAGAGTGTTGAATACTTGAGCTGAGCACAGACTACACCATTTTTTCAATCTTAAAATATTTTGTAAAGAATGGGTGGTCCGCACTACACGATTATAAAATGACTGGTGGTTCACACACGACGACAGAGAATCGTAAGAGCGGACACACGAGTCTGTTACTGCTGATGCTGATGTGTTATAATACAGCTTCTGTCCTCTCTCCTGAGCGATCTCTCTCTTTGGTGGACAAAAACTGACCCCAGATCAGCAAAGATAGGCTTCTGTCTGTGAGCGTGGAAAACACGTGCATTTCCCGATGGGTCAAGAGTGTCACAGTCGGCACAACACAGTTCAGTAACACTTTATAATAAAGTTAACCCTATTATAAAGTGTTACCCACAGTTTAGGGCTGCAGGTTCGAGTCCTGAACTTCTTTATAGTTCTCTCAAATGGAAATAAAAGTCGGCGAGAAAAAGAAGTGGGACATATTTAATAAGACATTAAATCTCTCCGCTGTCTGTTAATGAGACACCGGAGAGAAGCTTGTGGAGAGAAGCAGCTGAATCGTCCATCTTCAAACACAGTAAGTGCCGCTAAACTCTGTGATGGAAATGTAGCTGGAAAAGGTGGTTCACGTGAACCTTTGGTGACGTCACGTTGTGCTGTGTGGCCTGGTCTTTGTCGGGATGTGGGCATTAATTAGTTGTCTGTGCTATTATGACAGCAAAATGAAAAGGCATTGCTACGGTGTTTTTCTGTCCGTATTCCACTCTGTCATTGGCCGCAGCGTTCTGTGTGTCCACTTTTGGGACGCTAAAATCACTCACGCTTTTCCTGTGCATCCAAAATCGGGCTTGGAAAGCGAGTCCAGTCGTGACCCCACACACTACGAAACACGACTCGAAACGCGACTGCCTTCAACTCGTCATGACTCACTACCACTGAGAATTAGAGCAAAAGCGAAACTTTTTTTCCCCGGCTTGTTTTGATCGTTTTTATTATGATTATAATTATGAAACTGAAATGTAATGATTGAGTACTGTAATGCAATCCTTTGATTTTATGAAACTGTATTTTAAATACCCTCAAATAAAAGAGTAGCGGTACCTGAATACTAAATATGTTTGTTATTCTATAAACACGTTATCAGTTAAAGCAGTACTAAGTAACTCTTGCCCCTAGAGGCCATAAGCGCAACTGCAGGTGTCTTAGCAAGTTACGATTTTTTTAACTTATTAAATGTCTTGGAGAGTAAATACTACACTGACAGAAAAGGTGAAGGGAGAGAGGGGTGTTGTACATCCAGTTATACAATGGGAATATTTTTTTTCACTCAAACTTGGCTGTAAATACTGTTTAAAGTGGCGCTAGCCCGCAGTTAGCTTTGCCCGTTAGCCTGTTAGCTTCTTCACCGTGATTCTATTAGTGTGTATTGCTTGCTCCGCCCCGGTGGCAGTCAAGTTGCAAGCATGGTTTTCTGTCCAGAGACACCAGGGGGAGATGAAAGACCCTCCAATCATCCCATTAACACTTGTATTACCCCCAGAGGGACTACGGAAAGGATTTATTAAGGTAAACACGTTACTTAGTACTGCTTTAATACCTAGCCTGGTCTTACCTTACACTCGTACTCATTTCGTACAGAGGGTCTGGAACTTAACAATTGAGCTCCGTTTTCAGGTGGGAGAGATGAACTCCTTTGAAACGATTGGATCTGTTTTCAAACTACAACCAGCAAATCCAGTGCAAATGCGACCACAACAGCTGCTACTGAAGACGGATGGACTTGATTACTGTGAACTGTGAACAAAAGCCAGAAATGAACTCCGCTGAAGATTTTAATGAAAAACTAGCTTCAATAAATTATGTATTCATTTTACAAAATCAAGCGCCGTTTTAACTCACCCGGGCGGCCTTGAGGGCTAATTGGACTTTCATTTTTTAGCGGTTTACTGTCCCTGGCGTTGTTGGAGTTATTAAACACTTGAGAGGTGGGCGTAAAAATGTCGCCCCCAGCTCTCTTGCTTTATTGATCTCTTTAGGGAAATTCGTCCTCTGCATGGCGTCCGGGGATCCATCTCCAGCTGTGGGGCCAGGCTAATTCCTGGAGGATTAACCTATTGTACATGTATTTAGTGGTAGAGACACATGCGGGCACGGGGAGAACATGATTGAGAATGTTTATATTCTATTGGCCGGCACGGGGGGCGCAGGGGTTGGCGCTTGAAAAATGCCAATATGAGTGTAAGCCATTATTATTATTGTGGCGTTTTTGTATTGTTTTCTTGCTGTTTTAGCTCTTACAAATGTACCTGCTTTGTTTGTGAATGTGCTTGAGAAATAAATTTGACCATAACATAATAAACTCTGCACAGAAAGGCCTTGTCCGGCTGGGAATGGAACCCGGAACTTTCTTGCTCTAAAGCAGGACAATGGCAAGTGTGGACTCCCCACAGAACCTCACAAAAACACAGCAAACATGTACAAAAGTATCCAGTGAAACAATGTGGAACTACAAAAAAGGCGAAAAACGTGGCGTTTTTCGCTGCTTGTTTACGCGTTGCCATGACATGTTGCATACGATTGTTTCCTGTTTACAGACAAGCATACGTTTGTTAAGTGGTGACGACACAGCTCTACTTCCGGGTCCGCAGATGTGCGAGAAACTCAATGGCTGCTCTGCTTTATTACCGCAACACTGGAGGCCGCCATTGCTGTAGTACCTCCATAGCCGCTAGTCTCCCATTGAAAAGCATTGGACTTTAGACATGTTAAAAACAACTTTAAAGCCTGGTTTCTATTTTTTAAACACTTTCTATGGCTACATATTCCTACTGAGATAACGCTGGGTTAGTCACAATTAAAGAAACCAGGCTGGTTTTCGAAAGAAAAATGTTTGAAATCTTGTACTAATGAGGGTCGGACTGTTAGCATTGGAGCTGCGCGAGCTACACGTCACGTAAGGGCCGAGTCTACAGTGAAGATCCCGCCCTTATGCCCTTATTAGGAACATGCTTCGTCAGAGCTGGGGAGGAGGAGTCTGTAAATCCACCATGATTTCCCCCTCGAACGTGGTCATTATGGTAAACGGGGAGGAGTTGTCTTTTCTTTTTAACGGTCTATGGAGAAACTACAAAAAACTCTAATACCACAATCAATATTTCTGAAATTCAACAGAGAGTTACTGAACATAATTATTTATCAGGCCCATTAGCCAAAAATGCTGCACCTACTGCTATAAAAGTAATATTTACCAAAATCGGAGATAAATGCTAACGGCGCAGCAGCTCCGCTAAACCCGGAAGTAGCGACTTTAGTAAATAATACTTTTATAGCAGTAGGTGTGGCATTTTTGGCTAATGAGTCTGAGAAATAAGTACCTTCAGTAACTCTCTGTTGAGTTTCAGAAATATTAATGGTTGTTTTTAAGAGTTTTTTAAAGGACCCGGAAGCGGAAGTCGTGACGTCACACTTAACAAACGTATTACCAATTGTAAATTAAGGAACAAACAGTCATATCATTTGAGGCGGCTCTTTGTGCACATTTACCAATATCACAGGGCAAGTTATTAAGCTTGCAAAAAGTACACATTTTGAAGCTTAACAAAATAGCGTTTTTTGTCAAGAAAGAAAATCCTTCCATGAACCAGAATGGAGGGATTGGAGCCCCAGTTGAATCTTTCTCCACTTTATATACTAATCTCATTCGCAGCCGGCCGACAGGGCTCCATCATGCCAATGAGGCAGCACCTCAGCCAACAACAGATCAATAGGCAGGTAATAAGCAGTGATCAGCCGAGAATAGGGCAGGGCAGACCGAAACTCTGGGGGGAGCAGGTTGTTAGAGACGCTCTACTTCAAAAGGGGTTTACCCACAGGTGAGAGTAGCTGTGATTAGAGGGGAGGAGTCGGGCCAACCCTCCGCCTCGTGGTCTTTATCTGGGCTGCGTGCTGAGCGTGACTTTGTTCACTGACGAAGCCTTTTGGATGAAGAGGCGAAACGTTTGAGACTTCAGCTACAGACAACAGAAGATGACTCAAGAACCTTCATTGAAGATTTTGAAGCAGACTAAATTCTGGAGGGAAGCTCGGGACGGGACGCCAGGTGTATCTGCAGTAAATCCGTAAATCCATGCTAATTAGCTCATTTAGATAATTAACATTGTCCAACCCCCGACCGCTCAAAGCTAATCTTCTTATTCTAATTGCGACGTTCAAAATTTAGTTAGACCTCTCAAATTCATAGCCCATAAAGATGCATTTGTGTGGGGAAATTACAGCTTCACCGAGCGCAGCTTCACCCAATAAAGACGTCGCTGGGAAATGCACTGCAATATACTCCATTTCACATCACGTCACGAAGGCTGCCAAAGGTGATGGGTCAATGATTAAAAGCAGCATTGCACTGATGGGTCACGCAATTCCTCCTGACCTTTCAGGGAATGCACACCAGCAGGAATTCTCCCACAATGCAATGTGCACTTCATATCAGACGCCCAAAGACACGGCATCGCTGTGAAGGCTGAGGCGGATGAATAAATTATAACTGCTGAACCGAATGTGCACGCAAACTGTATAGAGCACTGTAGATATCTGTATTTAAAGAAGCTATGGTTACATTTGAACGCTTTTTGAGTTTTGGAGGTGTTTCATAATTATGAGGGGTTAATCATAATAATTCATGAGCTAATAATGAACTAATCATGAATGAAACTGTTCTAACCTGGGGTTCCTGCAGTTGGTCAGATCTAGGTTCAGAGCAACACTGAGCCCAAAGAATGAGATCAGCTGATGACCAGGTTACTCCATCCATGGATTCCTTCTTCCCTGAACACACGGGCATATTTCAAGATGATTCATCGGGCTCTCATTGTGAAAGAGTGATCTCAGATCTGAACACCTTTGAGAATCTTTGGGATGTGCTGGAGGAGATGGGAGGTCACACTCTCCCATCATCAATACATCACATGACTGCTCATTTACAGCGAAAGTCATAGTGTAATCCCGAGACCAGCCCGGGCCCGACTAAAATGATAAAAAAATTATGCCTGAACCGGCCCGGACCCGGTCCAGTCGGGTCCCGTCGGGTTCGGGCCAAGATTTCCAGCTCTAGTGTTCAGCCTAGATGCCTCGTCTCCCACAGCGACCTCAAACGGCCTGTGCCCCCTGTGCTCTCTTCCCAGTCTCCTGCTCTGTCTCTCCCGTGTGCCTTTTCAACTTTTGACCACAGTCATGTGGTGGCAACCAGTTTCAAAGAATAAAAAACATGCAAATAATAAAAACATACAAAATTAACCACAAATTAAAAACAGTAACAGTCACCATTTCACACATCTTTTCTCATTTTATCTCATAGACCCGCCTACTCCTGGGACAACTTACTTGGGTTTGGATTTGGTGTGTGTCACCCCCTGCTGGCAACAGTGACAACTAAAGCCTATTGAAATGTCTCATTAGCAGCACACCAATAACACAACAAAAATTACGCCAATAGATACAGTGGACCAACAACTTAATCCATTGTCAGTGTAGGAGTACCTGGCTGGATCCTATTGCATGATTCAGTTTTTATGGAAAGTGGCACGGCCGTCAAAAGGGGGAACACACAAACTCCGCCAAGAAAAAGACCCCACACAAACTGTGTCGCCCGCATTAAAAGTTTATCAGAAAACCCAAGAGCAAACCAGCTTTTCTTTTCATGGCTGTGTTGTTTATATGCTCAGACAGTCTGCGGATAAATGAACAGTGTAAATAACCCGGGGTCTGCAGCTTACAGCTTGAGACCTGCTGTAAAGTCTGCGCTTGTGCTTTTATGATCTTATCCGGGGCCTTACTCCGACACAGCACATGCAACAGGGCAACATAAATTTAGCCCTGAACCTCATCGAAAATGCACACATCTACAGCGGGCTCTGTCTTCTGTGGGGCGTGGGAGTTTTAAAGTGAATCTCCAATGTACTCGCGAGCTCCCAGCACCGCTCTAGCATGTAATATACATCCAGTGCCTATAATGGGGTCGTGACACGCCTTTGGGGCTGGGGGGGGAAAACGCAATAATTCACAGCATTCAGAGACACAAGGCGCACGGCAAAGTAGTGTTTTTGTTGCTCATCTCGGGAGATAGAGGGGCTGCAAAAGTCGCCACAGTATTTTTAATATACGAGGCTAATGCAGTTCACTTCTAGAGGCGTCAACAGAGCAGTGCAAACTTTGGGGAGAAAGAAAGAAAGAAACAAAAAACAAAAAAAAGAAAGAAAGAAAGACTGTGAACAGCAGTTTCAGTGTTCAGTGTATTTATTTATTTTTTGCTGCAGAGAGTCCTTGCTGGCCCTGAAGGAAGCATCTTTTAAAAAGTAAACAAATTGCAAACGCTAGCTAGCTATAAAACGGGTGCGTACCTACGTATGTTCCCCGGGTCCTATAGACCCTTTAATTGTTTGTAAACATTCCGGGCTATCTATTTCCATTGTAGCTGTTGTCATAGTAACGATAAACAAATGTCTAACTGTTGTTGGAAATATCAGATAAATCTTATTTTATCGTCTCAAATGTCATTCCTCTTGTTCTGGCACCTTAAGCCACAACAGGACCACATTTTTTAGTTGTAGTTTTACACTTAAAATCGCTAGTTTTAGTTTAATCTTATTTCTCTTGATCACTTCCTTCCTCCAGCTGATGTCACTGATGATGTCAGCAGTTAAAGGGTCTATGGGGATGGCTAGCGTGACGTCACGACATCACTTCCGTGTCCAAGCCGCTGAATCTAATGTAAACACAATGGCAGTAGCTAAGGAACCGGTCACTTTTTTACGGTGACATCGTATTTTTCGGACACCCCAAAGTCCGTGAAAAAGGGTTTGAACTCCTACAACTCCAACAGAGTTGTAAATGTTAGTGTGCTGGCAGGTGGAAGTCTGAAAGGGAAAGTACAGGCTTCAATGAAAAGTAAAGTTTACGAGGTTGAGGTGAGGTCCTGACTCTGAGTGACTCGTCATCTGGCACAAAATTCTATGACATTGACTATTGTTGCGTTATATAAGCATAAAACAAATTTTTAATCAATCATTAAGCTGTCGCCCTTTACCATAAAAAGATTGTACATTTGTCACGGTTCAAACGTTACAAGTTTTTAGTAGCTACCGTTAGCTCGCTAACATAAGGCTGTCGGCCACCAAGCTAACTTTACTGTACAAGTGTAACGTTAACTATTGTACTTAGCTATGTTAGAATAAGTACCTACGGTTTGTTGACAACTTAAAACTCTGGAAAAGTATTACTCGCCCAATACAGATTAGACATTACCTAACTAGTTGTTGGCTCCACCTAGTGCAACACAAAGATAAGAAAAACCTTTATTGATCTCACAATTCACTTGTTACATTCAGCTCTCAAGAAAACACTCAGGGTGTGCAAAATAGACAGGAAACGTGCGAACAATTAAATAGTAAATATAGGAGGTATCTTATACAGTGACTACCAGACTTCAGGGGGCAAAAGTATAAACAATAAAAAATAAACATACTATAATAAAAAAAAGTTAGCAGTGCAGGCTTACAGTCAGAGTGCACTACAAAGCTTTGCCTCTTAGCATTGTTAAGAGTATTTTGTGAGGACATTTTCCTGCCCCATATTCTCTCCGATATTAAATGATTAACCCTGCATTTGTTTACATGTTCTAAATAGGGATGTCAGGATTCAAATTTTTGAGTCACGAATATTATGAGGAAAAATGTTGCGATTTCTTTACAATTATTCATGAATAGCGAAATTTAGAAGAAAGAATTTCTCAACCTTTACAGTTCTGTGTAAATGTTCACAAAAGAGGACATTTTACGTATATATTTATTTAAGGGTTGTTTTAATTGATAGCCTATTGAAGGTTCAGCCTTTATTTTTATCTTCATGCTTTTGTCATTATATAAAAAAGTAATATAATAAAAAGTAAACTTATAAATAGGCAGTAGAATATCATTATTATTATTATTATTATTAGCAATACCTATACCTACCTAGCTAGCTATAAGAAAGCAGATTTATGTGGATGTTTTTGAAAGATCTATGTCTTTCCATGTGCTTACACTGTTCATGTCCATTTTTACGTGACAAACGCGGCTGCACATGATCCTTTTTTTTTTTAACTCTTCCTTTGGCAGCTATGAAAATAAGATTTGCACATTTGACTTATGAACCTGCCGTTGACTTCATGCGTTTGAGCGGATTTAACGCTGAGACGATTTACCTTGGGCCCTAAAACTATTACGATTAACCTACTGTGAGCTTTTATAACCGCGGTTATTGTAAAATCAGTTAATCTTGACATTCCTAGTTCTAAAGCAGGATATTCAGTTTGAATGTTGTAGCCTCTCCCAATTTGTATATATCAATATCTGTGCATTTGTACCAGTTAAACTGATGTTTGTGTGTTTTGTTGTTTTATTTATTCTAAAAAAGAAAAAGAAAAGCAGTAACATGCAGTTCAAATAAATTGAGTGGGAGCAACATAATCAGTGTGAAGACTTTTTATTGTCTTGTTCAGCTTCAGTTGCATCCAGGCTGTCAAATGGATATCTAAGTACTTCTCAAAATTATTCATTCAGCTTATGGAGGATCAAACACAGTTGTGTTGATAATATGTATAACATAAACCTTTAAAAAAATATAACATTTGAGTTTAGGAAAATTGATTAGCAAGTAAAAAACAACATTGATACAGTTCATATGGAATACAGTTAAAGAAAAATTCAATGCTGATGATGGCATTGTGGCAAACAGTGAGAGGAAATTCATGCTATTTCACGGAGAATGGGTGTCTGTAAATTTGTGAGAGAAACACACACTTTCAGTATCTTGTTTGCATGCTTTTTATACTGGTATGGAATGTATGACAAAATGTGAAATGTTTTCAGGCGCTGAATGGAACGCTCCACATGAACTCTTGCACTGGCAATAAGTCTGTTGTGGTTGATTTCCTCCATTGTGAACTGTCCGTTGACAAGGAATGTTGGGATGTTCAGTGAAACACCTGCAGGTAAAATGTCACGAATAGTGAAGCCCTTGTCAGCCATCACCATGTCACCTGCTTCTAGTTGTTGAAGTACTCCGCAGTCTGCCGTTATTGCTTTGTCCGATGTGCTTCCACCATACAGGTCACTGGCGAAGGTAATGAATCCATTAGGTGCCACACCAATCAGAGCCTTAAGCGTGGTACCTCCTTTGTAATGACTGTACAGATGACTTTGGGTGTCCAGACTTTCTGTGTTGGACACAGCTACTTCAGTACAGTCGAGCACAATCCGACAATTGGGAAATGGCTGGAAGCAATGTGGCAGGGAGGTTTGGTTCTTGAATCTGGAAGGAATTTTGTTTTCCATCATGCCGACATACAAAATGTCATACAGGGCACTGGAGATGGTGATAAAGATGTTGGTGACTGTGGCCCGGCAGCAGTTAAACCTCACAGAAAGGTCAACAAGACCACAATTCAGTCGAAGTTTCATCAAAGTCAAGAGCAGCTGATCGATTAAGGGCATTTTTTGGACGTTCCAATCAAAGTGATACTGGAGATCAAATTTGGAAAGAAGGGTCTCCAAAAATAAGACTGTGGCAGCATCTGGCAAGCCAGTGTAATAGTTGACTATGTCTGGGTGGGAGGATATTTGACTAAATGAAAATGTTTGTTTTTGTTTCTCCAATTCTTTCTTCAGTTTGTCATTTTCTTTTCTGAGCATCTCATTCTCAATTTCGAGCACCAAAACACTTGAACTACTTGGGGTCTTCTGAGCAGTGCCAAGGTGACTTGGGCCTGGTTCAGCTCCTCCTTCGTCCTCTACAGTCGCCAGGAGCATTTTCTTTTGCCGTTTGGTCGGCTGGCTGATGTGAGGAAAAGCCTTTCCCTCATTCCAGGCAAACCGTGTGGGCCCCGCTGCTTTGCCATGTGGAAAATGCCGTCCACAGACCCTTGAGTTGTAGTTAGGGGTGAAATCTTTACGCCTGGATAAAAGAAAAGAACATTACATAAAGAACTCTGTGGCGATAAACAAAAAGAAGTAGGTTCTGCCAGTGCAGAACCCTTATCCCTCTCACCCCCGTTCCACAAAAGCAACACAATTTGGCAACTGTATATACATAAATAGTGACTTTTATATTGTTAATGGCTTCATTCTCAAAAATGTAAATGTAAATACTGACTTTATTCTTGTAAATTGTCACGTAAATCTAAAAAAAGGACTTGTAAACGACTTAATCTTGTAAAATATTACGTATATCTCGTAATTAATCTCGTTCATTCTCGTAAAATGTTTGTTTTTTGTAAATGAGTTTAATATCTCACAATATGACTTTTCATAAATAACTAGCTAGTTGATTCTCATAAATAACGACTTTAAACTCAGTCACATTAAACTAGTAAATGGCAATTTTATTCTCG
Source organism: Neogobius melanostomus (assembly GCA_007210695.1). NCBI lineage: Eukaryota > Metazoa > Chordata > Actinopteri > Gobiiformes > Gobiidae > Neogobius > Neogobius melanostomus. Next base: position 413,892 of record VHKM01000887.1, read on the forward strand.
TAAATAATTACTTTAATCTCGATTATTTTATGTGGCCCCACTCCATCGTAACAGCAACAGGTAACGTTATCTCGGCTAACGTTTAGCGCAAATACTGGCGCTAGCCCGCACTTAAATGTATTTTTCATGGTTAGATATCCAGCTTACCGTATCAGTTTAAGCCATCTCCTCTTCTCGTTTTCGTCCAAAGGAAAGCGGTAGTAACTTATCGTTTTATTGATATCATTTCTGTTGTTACAACTTGGGACACAGCACTGCACCATTCTAGCCCAATTCGGTTTGGACACGGAAGTGACGTATTCGGCTACGATGACGTAGGCACTAGCCATCCCCATACGTTTGTTAAGTGTGACGTCACGACTTCCACTTCCGGGTCCTAACAGACGGGCAAATATGCGAGAAAAAAACACATTAAAAACTCTTACAAACAACCATCAATATTTCTGAAACTCAACAGAGAGTTACTGAAGCTACTTATTTCTCAGACTCATTAGCCAATAATGCCGCACCTACTGATAAAAAAGCTGCTGCACCGTTAGCATTTTTCACCGCTAACCTGGATGTAGCGATTTTGTTAAATATTACTTTTATAGCAGTAGGTGCAGCATTTTGGCTAATGGGCCTGATACATAAGTATGTTCAGTAACTCTCTGTTGAATTTCAGAAATATCGATTGTGGTATTAAACTTAAACGTATACAGATGGCATAGAGTCATAGAAGGGGGCGTGGCCTCGCCAAGGGGGAAAACAGAATCTTTTGGGAAACATAATTTTTCACTCTTTTTAGCCATTTTCTGGTGAATATAAGCTTATTTATCACATACAAATGAAGTCAAGTCTAAATCGGGTCCATATGGATGTTTAGTCACAGCAGGTTGTTCAATAGAAGTGAAAAAACGGCAGTCGTAGCTATTGCTAGCTAGTGTGAGCATTAGCACGATGCTAACATGAAGCATCATGTTAGCATTCTCCGTTATGTATGCATTTATGGGCTGTTGAACCACTTTGCTCCTCCCCATGTCTTTGTATCTTTATTTTGTATAAAACTATATCAATAATTCAGCATTTGTTAAAGCCGTTTTTGATTAATTAGAGAAAGTTTAGATTTTTCTCAATTGTTTTCGCCCTTAACTGTTTTCAAACATGACCATATATGACAACTTCTATTGATGGGGGAACTGCGTTATTTAAAAATAAAATAAAATAAATGCTTGTCATTTAGCCTAGTCTTTTATAACTAGAGTTATAATTTACAATAGGTCGTGCGAACAGAAGCAATTCCACATGCGCTAAACCATAGGCTAAATGTTATAGCTATTAATGTTATAGTCTACTTTTATGAATCGCATTTGTAATCTTGTGCATAATACTGTGATTTTTAATGATGTGCCTCATATACCTTTTGCTAAGAAACGAGCAATTTAGCCAATCGTTTGTAACCAAATCTCTGCTGATATGAACAATTAAACAATATTGCATATGTTCTCTATTTTCGGCTGTGCTCTGTCTGATATTTTTATTCTTTCACTCTGACGGAATACCCGACCTGGGGAACATAGGGTTGAACCCCTACAAAACCACATATTTCTTCTTCTGAAACACTGCAGGGGCGCCTACAGCACAGTGAAGGTGTCACAAGAAGGGAAGTAGTGAGAGGAGGAAACGCGTGGGAGCCGAGGGAGCTGCGCAGGACGACGAGGCAAAAACTGAGAATTTTGATTTTTTTTTTTAGGGAGGGTCTGCTCTCTGGGTTCAAATGTTTGCAGATCCCATGGTCAAGGACACAACACTCTAATGTATCTGCGGTGTTGGTGTGACTGGACTTGATGTTGAAGTCAAAATAAGAATTTCATGTCTGAGTCAGATTGGGACCACAGATGAAATACATTATAATGGAATGATTGAAAGAAGTTAAAAATGCATTCAAAAGTTTATAACTGATATAGGGGGTAATCTCGGGAATCAAACCCAAAGCCTCTGAAACTGTTTCATGTGATATACTGCCCAGCGCTGTGTGGATGCAATCAGACCCATGGGTTTGTCCAAATGAAACTACTGCTGCTCCGGTTTACCCCTTAGGGGTCGGGCATAAATCCGGCTCACCAGTAACTATGTACTTTATGTTTTTTTTATTTACTCACAAACCGATTGCACCAGCGCCACGAGGGAAAAGCCAAAATACCAACACAGCAGCGAAAATGCCAGTATAGTACCATTTCAAACCTGCCACTGTCCAACAACAAAAGCAAGCTCCGGGGTAAGAGAGGGAAGAGGAAATAACTAAAAGCTATTATATGGTCTGGAACCTTTAGGAGCGGATGGGAAGTTACATAAACTAATATGAGGCTTAATGGGCTGCATTCAAGTAAAGTCATAATGTTCAACATTGAGGGGAACGGCAGGTCACGATTATCCGGTTGAATTTGCCTTTTGAGATTTTGTTCCAGCTAGTTTATGTTTATTGGCAGGAAAAGTACAAATTACAAATAGAATCCTTATATAAAAAAGCTTTAAAAGTTTTTGCTAGAACCACCACTGTAGCATTCTTGAGACGTACAACCTTCTAAACTTCGAAAATTTTAAATACTTTAAATTTGCTTGTATGGTTTACAAAATACTCAATGGACTTGCACCACCGCCATTAAGGGAATCCGTAAAATTGAAATCCTCTTCTGGCAGAGCCACTCGGTCTATGGTTCGAGGAGACTGTGAAGTGCCCTTCAGACATACCACCTTTGGCCAGACTGTTCTTTCAGTCAGGGGCTGTAACATCTGGAACAGCATCCCTCTCACTATAAGAGAATGCCCCACGTTTAACACATTTAGGACTCAATTAAAAAATTGGTTGAAATCCAATCAACGATGTGCTCATTAGACCCTATGCAGATCTCCTGCTGCAGGACTGAGCCAAGTGTCAGGATCCTCTGCACAGATGTTGCTTTGTAAATAATAATTGTACATATTTATCCTTATAATGTTTGAACTGTATGACCTGCCCTTGCACTAAAATCAACATTCTATTGTGCAAGTCACAGAACGAACATTCAGATGTTATTAATGTATGAATTGTATCAACATTTGTTATGTAAGTATGTAGCCTCAACTTTTAAATTGTTTTATTTTTATGTTTTATAATTGTTGTTGGCGTTATACACCTGGCCCGGGGACAACAGTTGAAAACTAGCTTTGCAGCTAATACTGACACATTTACAGAAATGTTCATTAATGTGTACTGTCCCTGTCAAATAAACTAATAAAACATGTTTATGATGATCTAATATACACAAAAGTTTGGAAATACTTTTTTACGTTTTGGCTTTTCTTTATTCTGGAAAGCAGTAGTCAAAACAACAGGCGGCTTTTTCAACTCACTGAATCAACTTGACGCCTTCATTGAGAATCTGCAATGTAAATGGTCTTTGCTTAAAACAATTGGAGGGATTTATTCACAACTGCCAAATCCTGAGGCTATAAATCGGCTTGGAAATAAACATAAAGGGACTCTTTTCTATTTCTACAATCCCAGAACCTGTCCCAAATCAAGAATTAGCCTAAGTGCCTCCAACTCTGTGACTGAATTCAGGAGGTTCTTCCAAAACAAAGTGTGAAGCTTGGGCTCGTGTCCACAAATGCACCCATGTTCATTTGTAGCAGTAGAGCCTTTTTTTTAAACCACAAAGATCTCTAATACACTTGTGAATTCAAGACCATTTTAAAGCCATCCTGGGCTTTAAAGCATCTATCCTTACAGGAGTTTTTATGGTTAAAGAATAACGATTAAAAAAATCCCTTCATCTCGCCTCAGACCTGACTCGTAAGCAGCTTTTCTGATGTTGTGACTTTTTATTCACTACATGTCAGTATTAGAAGCATGTCTGTTAGCGCCGGCATGAGTACGTGACCTGGAATGTTCCGCAGTGTGACTTTTTTACCGTGAGCAGATTGCCTTTTTGTGGCGTAATTGCGCTGCTTTCAGAGGATGCCAGCGCTGTAGTGTTGATATCCGGATCGCCGCATCAATAACGCGGATCATCCCCGACCTGAGCATCTGCAGCTGATTCATTCTCAGTAAGTGGATTATCGCTCTGATTACAGGAGGAACAGCGGCACTCGAGCGGCCAAACTGAGAACGCTGGGGGGGGGGGGAAATGCTGCAATTTCACTGACTCAGTCCCGCTCTTTTGTTTAGAATTCTTTCTTTTTAGCTTAACTTGTCATCGCTGAAGAGTTTTGTGACAGTCCAATTACAGCCATTTATCTGCAGCATATCATTCAAAAGTGTCAAAGAGATTCTTCTGTCATGCAAACTCTACATGGAAAGGCCCTCTGGGGATCGAACCTGGGACCTTCTAGCTGTGAGGCTAGCACTACCCACTTAGCCACCGGGCCACATCCCAAAGATTCTCAATGGGGTTACGATCCTAACTCTGTGTGGAAATGATGCCTCGTGTTCCCTGAACCACTCTTTCACAATGTGAGCCCCATGAATCCCGGTATTATCATCTTGGAATATGCCCGTCGCATCGAGGAAGAAGAAATCCAGTGCTGGAATAACCTGGTCCTTCAAGATGTTCAGGTCGTCGGCTGATCTCATTCTTTGGGCACATAGTGTTGCTGAGCTTAGACCTGACCAACTGCAGCAACCCCAGATCAGAACTAGAGGTTGACCGATATATCGGCCTGGCTGATATATCAGGCCGGTATTTGGGGATTTTACAATATCGGCTATCGGCCGATCTAGCCTCGATAAAAGCCAATATCGCTAGGACCGAAAGTGATTTTGCATTGGAAAGAGCAAAGTCAGGGCTTTAAAACTAGTCCTCCCACACCTTCCTAGGCCTCAGAGGAACAGACAAACATTGTTTTGTTTGTTAAATACAAGTTTCACTAAAACTCAGTCAATATGGACATGCTGCATGTCACTTTGAAGCATTATATCCTGTAGAATATTGTATTTGTGATCGCCTAGCAAAAGTATGCTAATGCTAACGGGAGCTTGCTAAAGCTAACAGCAACTAATCAAAGCTGCTGGAGTGGCCACAGAGTTGTGTTTTACGGGATTATAGAACAGACATTTGGAAAGATCTAAAGATAAAAAATATTCTAAAATATCGACCGAGCATTTGCCATCGGCCTTAGAAAACCCCGGGACTTTTTTGGTCCGGCATTGTAAATATGTTTGAGTTATTGGCTTGGATTAATCAAACTTTCTTGAATGTTAAACAAAGGTTTGTTTTATAAGGAAACAACATAACATTGTCCAAAGCGAAAAATACAAGAAAGTCAGTAACCAGAATGCTGTCCCTTTAAGTGCTCCCATTCATATTTCCAATATGAAAGCAATTTACTTGCATTAACATCCATAGAAAATGACTACGTAGGAATATATTTTCATATATTGTCTCCTCATAGTATGCCCTGGCTTTAGCTGCATCAATAACGCAATTGTACTTCAGTCCCTGTCCAATAATGAGTACAGAGTTACCATGAAACACCAAAATATGTTGGCGCTTCTCGACAAAAATCAATATAATGTGTATTGATTTTGCCAGCGGATATCTGTGTCTTCCGCTGGCCAGGCTGTAGCTTAAAATCAGATTTTTCCTGATGGGTCCAAGACTTGTTTAGTCTTGACATAGAGCTGATTATGTCCTGCTTTTGCCTCGGCTAAATCCAGTTTTGGGTCAGTTCTATCTGTCCAATCCACTTTAATCCCATTTTCGAAAATGTAATTATAATACTAGCAAAATGTTATATCCACAAAATGAAATGGTGTGAATAAATACCCTCATGGTTCCATTTTAAAGAATCTGATTTGAAAATGTATTTGGCCTCGCTTGAAAAAGTGAATGCAAATAATAAAAAACTAATTAAATCCACAAATCATCTTGAAAAGTACAATCTTATTGTGAATTAGCAGACCCCTGTGTGTTTTGTATTGTGGATTGTTTATTTGAACATGAGCATGTTGCATCTATGTGTAGGATGATTTTGCTTGAACATGAGCATATTGTAGTTATGTGTATGATTTTGCTGATGATTGATGTTTAATAATATTAATTAAAAATAATTGTATTTGTGATCGCCTAGCAACAGTATGCTAATGCTAACAGCAACTAATCAAAGCTGCTGGAGTGGCCACAGATTTGTGTTTTTACAGGATTATAGAACAGACATTTGGAAAGATCGGCCAAAAATATTGTTCAAAAATATCGACCGAGCATTACGGCATCGGCCTTAGAAAACCCCGGGTCGATCTCTAATCGGAACAGTTAGTTAAATCCAGGTGGAGACTTTTTTGGTCCGAGTTATTGGCTTGGATTAATCAAACTTTCTTGAATGTAACACAAAGGTTTGTTTTTATAAGGAAACGACATAACATTGTCCAAAGTGAAAAATACAAGAAAGTCAGTAAGCAGAATGCTGTCCCTTTAAATGCTCCCCTTCATATTTCCATTATAAAAGCAATTTACTTGCATTAACATCCATAGAAAATGACTACGTAGGAATATATTTTCATATATTGTCTCCTCACAGTATGCCCTGGCTTTAGCTGCATCAATAACGCAATTGTGCTTCAGTCCCTGTCCAATAATGAGTACAGAGTTACCATGAAACACCAAAATATGTCGGCGCTTCTCGACAAAAATCAATATAATTTCTCTGTGTCTTCCGCTGGCCAGGCTGTAGCTTAAAACCTGATTTGTCCTGATTGGTCCGAGACTTGTTTAGTCTTGACATAGAGCTGATTATGTCCTGCTTTTGCCTCGGCTAAATCCACTTTTGGGTCAGTTCTATCTATCTAATCCAGTTTAATCCCATTTTCGACCTCGAGACTTGGTTCGGTCTCGTTTGTAGCATCAGTTTTGTCCGAGTCCCACGTTGTGAACTAAACACTTAACATTTTCTCAAGCGGTAAAGGTTTGACATAACGGCACTAATCTTTGCAACAGCGATAAGAGATGAAGCGATTTCCTTTGAGTTGCAGCATCGGGGACTCCTCCGTATAATGCGCACCTGCAGGAACCAGAGCCTGCAATATTAAACAGTTGGCCTTGAAATGAGTCGAATTAGGAGGAAACATCGCACCCCCCTCATCCAAGATTTAATATGGCTGCAGTAGATAAGGATCGCTGCATAAATTCTCCAGCCACGTTGTTTACTGAGACACTAAAAGATGATTTCGCTGATAGAAGTCTTCCACAAAGGCCTCTTGTCTCGTTCTAATGTCCACCGCAGCCTCAGTTTGTTCATGTCAGCTTTTTTATCTTGCTGCATAATGATCAGGTTCAAGAAAGACGTCAGCCAGACATTTATCGATAAAGAATGTATATATATATAATACAAAATTGACTCTTTTGAGCTTTTATCTGCGTTATGTTTTATGAATCCTCATCGAGAACATACCTGGAGGGTTGTTCTGAGTCTTTTTTTTTTGCATTCTTCAGTAATTCTGCATATTTAGTCCGCCTCCTTCCTACAGTCCGTGAAGCTCCTCTGGGTGTTAAGGCGAGACGCTGCAGGTGAACAGGAAAACTTTTTAAAGTTAGAGATTTTAAACTTGTGCTGTAGATTACTGGTATAAATTTGGAAAAAAAAGAGTTTTCTATGGCCTTTTTCCTGCACATTGGGATAACAAACTTCACAGCAGAGTTTAGTATTGCCTCAAATCGACCTGTGAGAACCTCATGGGGCCTCAACAGGGTGAGATCTCATTCCACATAGCGCTATTGGTAGTGCAGTTCGTGAACATCATTTGGAAAACATCACAGGAAAATCCAACTACAGTTACATGGACTGGGGGAGAGTGCTAGGGACACATAAATCGTACTGTCACGGGCCCCAGGGTCAATCATAAAAGTCTAGTTTTGTCCTGGGCTCTGGAAACATCCTTTCCAGCCTGACAACTCCCCCGGCATCCCTAGAGCAGTGTTAGGTTATGTGCATCAGGTAGAGTGTACTGTGCACCTTGCGCTCCCTGTTGATTTACACTGCCCCCTGTGCAGGTTGGTAGTACGCAATTGACCTTTCGCAAAGCCCCGCCCGCCTTAGTTACTGTTGCTACGCCCGACAATTGATGGTAAAACACCATAGCAGCGCAACAGATTGCCATGCCTGTCAGTGACCTTTTTGGAGCAATACCTCTACGATATTCTCCAGATTGAGGCAAAAGGGGTTACAGTATGCAGTGGAGGGATATATTCAAGAACTATCCAACGAAGGATAAAGGACTATTGACACTACAGCAAACACAGGTCTCCAACTCAAAGAAACCTTATGATCTCTTCCTTAAATGCAACAGCACAGCCTTGTGGACCAGTCGTGCTCTTGCACTCTCCGGTAAGCACCCTCTTAGGTTTTAAATATTTCTAAAATAGGAAAATTTCTCCGTGCATTTCTGCGGTGCGCTAAAGTTAGCTAACGCTAGCTAAACCTACAGGTGCCACAATGACAATCAGCTACAGCCAGTTATAAGCACCGTGAAAAAAATACACTGTACTTTTATCAAAAAGGGAGGCAAAAACACGTCAGACTGTAGGCTTGTAAAAGTTCACCGCTGCAGTTAAAGTTACAGCTCCAGTGCCAGTTTGTGTAACATTATGTGACCGTCAGTAGCTACGATGTTAGCATGCTAAGGTGTTAGCCTAACTATAGGCTCTTGCCTTACCTTCGAGCAGACGTTTGCTTGTTTATTTTGGAGAGATTTAGCTGAGCGTAGGCCGTCCACATTGTTTGATCCATTGTAGGCAGTGCTCAGGTTGTGTTTTCGCTTTGGGAAGGGGAATAACTGGACTCTCCCTGACACACTCTTGTGGTCCCTAGTGTCCGATTTACATCCTCCATAGGCAGATCGCTTCACCATTTTGCTTCTTCTTCTTTGTCTGGTGGGTTTTTGGTGGTTAGCAGTAAAAAAAAAAGTGCATCTGCTCAGTGCTTATTGCTGGTATGTCCCATTGTTTTGCATTGGAGGTCTGCGGCACGGACTGTAATGTTAGGGAATAAATAATGATTTTGATGTTACTAGAACGAGCCTCCGTATTCTTTTTCATCCATTTTTGAACACAACAAAACACCATATGTTAGGAGAACAATCTGGCCCAAAGCCGTAAAATAAAAATAAAAATGGTTTTGCCTGTAGTGTCTCCCACTCAGTCCTTCCCTTATTCCTGAGACTGCACTCTGCAATCTATGGAGCTAAATAGAAGCATAAAGGCAATATTGTAGCAGCATTGACAACTGAGCCAAGCACCTGTCGCATTATGTGCAAGTTGCATCCGAAGTCCTTGTTTGCAGAGGGGTGTGTCCCACTCAACAGATTACAATACAAACAGCATCGATCTGTGCAGCCGGGAAGTAAACACCATAGCTACAGCGGGACAATGTGATACTCCCTCTCTCCCACTTTGGCTTCAGTGTGACAAACCCGGCCTGAGGAGTCAATTTACGCGAGCTCATTCTGAATCTGTCCCAATCGTTTACCTTCCAAAAACGCTACAGCATAAATAAATCAGCCGCTTACAGTTCAAGCCCACAAATAATTTATTGAAACAGCTTTGGCGCTTTGGGGTGAGCATAGAAGGTGAGCATGAGGAGATAAGAGGAAGATCTCGAGGACGTGGAGCTGCGGTGGAGGAAGGCGGCACGATCTGAATCACCAGAGGAGCAGCACGTTTAAATCGGGATGACTGAAGGATGAAAGGCTGCGCTGTGATGTGTGCAGGGCGACGGCGAGGAGCTGAGGAGGAGTGGCATGAAGGAGGAGTGGAGAGGTGTCATCGGATGAGCGGCCCAGGTGTCACTGGAGATAAGTTTTCCATGCTGAGCTTTCACTGTTGCTCAGTTGGTCCGTTATTTGTCAATGTCAGCATTATTCATATGGCACTTTTGAAAACAATCTGCCACATTCCTGTCCAGAAGGGATTATGAAGTGCAGTTGGGTCGAATAGACATCAGACGACAAAATAAAAATGCACAATATTTAAAAAAATAACGGTTCAAACAGGATATAAACAAAAACGTTTAGATATTCATGGAAAGACTGTTCAGCGTCTCGGAGCCGCTACTGCAAATGCCCGGTTCAATCCAAAATCATAGTCTTCCAATTACTATGTGAGAGTTTGTCTATGGAGGACCGTGGCTGCCAAAACAATACATAAATATATAAATAAATAAATAAATAAAATTAAGATCACATTTGCAAAGAAATGCATGCATTTATTGTAATAAGTGCATGTATTTATTTCTGTATTTCTCTTAATGTATGCATACATTAAGAGAAATACAGAAATAAATAAATAAATAAATAAAAACTAAAATAAATGCATAAATAAATAAACACAAAATAAATAAATAAATAAATACAGAAATAAATAAATAAAAACAGAAATAAATAAATAAAAACAACATAAATGCATAAATAAATAACACAAAATAAATAAATAAATACAGAAATAAATAAATAATACAAAAATAAATACAAAAATACAGAAATAAATATATAAATAAATCAATAAATCAATAAATATATAAATAAATCAATATATAAATAAATAAATGCACTTATTACAATAAATGCATGCATTTCTTTGCAAATTTGAACTTTATTTTATTTATTTATTTATATATTTATTTATATATTTATTTATTGTTTTGGCAGCCACGGTCCTCCATATTTGCCACCTTTACAGTATTTTAACAGGAGCTAATACTATAATAATAATCATAATAATCATAATCATAATAATCACTTTAAAAGCTAATCACTTGACCTGATGGTTACACTTTATTTTACACTACCTTGATGCATTGTACTTAACTTAATTTAGTAACCGTTATAGATTTGAGGGGTGATTGTGAATGGTATACATATTCTATGTTCATGTTTGTATTTTGTTGTATTTAATAATTGTTGTTGTCCTAAATGTATTAGAACTATGGTCGGAGAGCCCAAGGCTAATTCTGCAACTTTTACACTAACTTTAGGCCTAGTGAGTGATCATTAATGTGCACTGTTCTCTCCAAATAAGCATTTTAAGTACATGGATCAACCGACACGCCAAAGAGCCCATTCAAACATTTAAAAACCAAAACATCGCCCAAATCTTTAAATTAATCCTGTAGTACCCGAACCTTTTTCATCAAGGGCCACATATTGAAGTTTATACGGCGTTGAGGGCCACAAACCAGCGGTCAATGCAGTGAAACATTCAACTGGTTAAGAGCGGTCCCACATCATTATTTACAATTAGGGACTTAATACACTTCTGTCTCATTGAAAAAAATATGGTTTTGAGGCTTTGGGCACCACTTCTGTAGTCGTCTGGAGGCCAGTGCAGAGACGCCAGCACAGGAGTTATGTGCTGATGTTTCCTGGTGTCGTTCATGAGTGAATTCAATCACTTAGCACAAACTCAAGAATCAGCACAACGGCAGAGCGGGTAACACAAGTGATGTATGTGTTCTTCGCCGCGGCGTTATGAGGAGACGGTGTAACAGTTTTACAAACCGTGGCCAAATCTTGAATTTCAATATGTTTAGACGCATTGTGGCAAATGTGATCTTATTCCGATGAAAAACCAGGGACTAGTTCGTTAAAACATTTGGATTTCAAGCCAAAATGCCTGACTTCCTGTGCATCAGGGCGTGGCACTCTAATTAGGTTTTTGGTTTGTCTTGATGTCCACTTTCACTGTACCTGAACGGTTTTGGCCTACGCCCAAAAACGCGCGTCCCGATTTGAATAGGGGTTAACTTTGAGGGGGCGCTGTCGAGCCATTTTGTTTTGGCCGTGGCCAATTCGTCTATTTCCATCAAATTTCACGCCACCCAAATGACTCCGCCAAATCCGGTGAGTTTTCGTCGACGTTTAGCGGGTCAAAAATGCGATCGTTGATGGAGAAAAAAAGAAAAAAGAAAAAAGAAACTACCCAAAAACAATAGTCCCTTGCCGGGGACAGCGTCCGGCTCGGGAACATGCTGCCTCTGTCCTTATGGGTCGAACCTGTGTGCCTTAGAGCACCCTATTTCCAGTCATGGATGGCGTTGTCTGGCTTTTATTATATTTATCATACCAATACCACTCGTCATGTCACATTTACATACGAGTTCAATCACCTGGAAAGCTCTGAAGTCTTAACTGGTAACTTTCAAGTGGGAAAAATACCAGTTGCCTGAAACGCACCGTTAGTCCATCAACAGTTATATCACTCCACTGCAGCTGTTTCTATAGTAACGACAAACATTTGAGTTGGAACTAGTTTCAGGTAAAACAGCTTAAAACATAAAAAAAATGCAAACAGGCCACAATGAACAGTTTCAGTTTATGTGACCATGGTATAAGCGGATGAAACAACTCGGAGCCGTGCATTATGTAAGGGATAATGTATAGAACGCCGGTCATTATCGGGAAAATAAGTACCGACAGGGCGAACTGGACTGGTTTCGCCCTGAAGGTACTTATTTTCCCGATAATGACCAGCGTTCTATACATTATCCCGCTATTATACGGCTGTTTGCCAACTGTATGAACTTCATACACTTTTATGAAGGCAGAAAGGTTTATTTAATGATTTCCGCGGCAAATAGTTCCCAAAAGTTTGCGCGTTCCTTGGCAACGTTTGTTGATTCCAGGCAGTGTGGCGAGGCTAGTAGTAGCACAGCTAGCTACTTATTGCTAGCCTAGCTACTTAGTTTAAGGTGCAGTTGGAGAGGAGGAATGGTGGTGAATCTCTGGGTAAGTTGAAAGTCGGACTCCCGTTAACTTCATTAGCGATTCCCCCAACTTCTCTCGCAGGGACGGGGACAGAGATAGTGTCCGCCTGTCCGCTACTACTACTTGCGGAGTGATATGAAAGACCTGTATTACAAGCACGAACTCCGTTGCCATTGGCAGCGGTCATTATTTTATTCAGAGGTCTTCTATCAGAAAATAATGACCGGTAGAACGTTGGGAAATCACATTCAAATCAATGGAGCGTTCTACTTGCATTGTTAAGGGCCGTATAATAAACAGTTATAACGCACTCCACTGCGCATCGTGGTGTTCTTGCCTCCGCGTCGTGCATTATAACTGTCTAATGCACGGCTCCGAGTTGTTTAATCCTTACTTAATTCTTTACAAATGCCATAATTAACTAAATAAAAATGTTTAATCGAGTGCCACCACTAGTTGCACTTAAAATGATTTGGTAGCGAAGCCTCTTTTCATTAACTGTGGCACAAAATAAATGTACAATGTTTTTCAAAGGGTAAAAATCAGTCCCATCATGACTTTGGATGATTTGAATAAAAAAGTGTGCCTGCCAGTGATCAGGTCTTATATTATATGGCGTCAGATAAATAAAAAATCCTGTCTATGCAAAACTACAATGAACACCGAGCGGGCGTGGGGATCGACCGGGCGTTTCAAAATGGCAGCAAACTTCATGAGGGACAACTCACTCATCTCACGCAGAAACCCGTGACCTGAATGCTCAAAAAACAGACTGTGACACATCCGACAGGGCCAGTCCTCGCCGGGACGCGCTCAGCTCCATTCATCTTCATAATGGAGCGACATCAAGAGGCTCAACGCGTCAAGGCCTCCACGTCTGAACTGCTTATGTCCGCTGGCCTCCGTGTGTGGAAATCTAAGTCGAGTTCAAAGAGACGGAGCTCAGGCCGGAGCGCGGCTTTCTCCCGGGACTAATGCCTGGAGAATAAAAAATCGAAATCACAGTCCACACAGGTATTCAGTGCCGACGCCAATGAGAGGCAGGTAATACAGAGGTCCATGCATCAGCAGGGCAGAGCGGAGGCCATGGAAAAGTAATGAGAGGGTTTCGAGAGATTTCTAATACTGGAATGGGTGCTTGACATAGTATAATAGTGATCCATGTGTTTAAAGGATCTGTATCATGCTATTTTAGCCATTCCAAAGTAAAGTATAGGCATATATATGATATATTGTACCTCTATCACTATGGAGTACTCATTTTTGAGAGAAATATAAGTATTTTTGGGGGGTATTTTCCCTACCCGGAAGACAAGACGCTTCGATTCAGTTAACTCCGCCCCTCTCTCCGCTCATTCCACATTTGCAGTATTATAAATATAAATATTGCTGCAAAAAGTGAAGTTACTTCACATAATGCAGTTATAAGGAGTTGACATGTGCAACACAGTTTCATAAATGGCTAACACACATGCTAACACGCGTTTTGATTGACTCACCGCTCAGCATGGCCTCCCCATCGTCGGGTGTTTACGTTATGGCCCTCGTGTTGGTTATAAAAGTAAATCCACTTTGATTCTGGCCAAGGTTCACCAAGCATCCATCAGGTTGGTTGATATAGTAGCTAGCTTAATCCCGGAAAGAAATTCCAACTTCTGGCGAGTGCACTCTTCTTTAGGAAGGCTGAACAGTCCTGTTCCTCTCGTAGCCAAACGCGCATCCGTGGCATTATCGGTAAGAAAAAAGAACAGGCGTGTCCAGAGTAGGTTAGAAAGAGCTCAGTCTTCAAAAACAACACTTATGCTCAGATCCATGGCTCCTCCAGCCGTGGGTGCGCTTGATTAGTGTCGTGGGACAGCACAGACGCGTCGGAGAGTTGCTGTTTTTTTTTTTTTTTTTTTTTTTTTCAAAAAAAAAAAAAAAAAAAAAACCAAAGTTTTATAAATATAAATCAGGCCGTAAGGCATTACATTACAGACGTAGAGCACTTCCGTTCCGCTGTGACGACACAACTGAACAGCTCAGTCGTTTACCAGGAGAGGGCGGAGCAGCTGCTCAGAGAGCAGGATTCAGGAGGATTACTTAGAACTGTGTGAATGAAGCCAAAAACCGCTCTGGGGGTGTTTTGATAAGGAAATAGCATAACAACATGGCTAAAAACTCAAAAAGTCGATTTTGCATGATATAGGACCTTTAAGTTCCACAGTAACTGCAGGGGAATATGAGCGTGGTACTTTTATTATTAGACACTGCCTGACCTGCCTTGGATTTACCTAAATGTTCCGATCTGGGGTTACTGCTGTTGGTCAGGTCTAGGTTCAGCAACACTACGTGCCCAAAGAATGAGATCAGCTGAGTTATTTAACTTCTTGAAGGACCATGTTAATGCATCAATGGATTTCTTCTTCCCTGATGGCACGGGTTTATTCTAAGATGACGATGCCAGGATTCATCGGGTGTGAGACGTTATTTTCACACATGGATCGGCCGCCACAGAGTTCAGATCTTAACCAGAAGAATCTTTGGGATGTGCTGGAGGAGGCTTTGCGCAGTGGTCAGTATTTGTGTGTGTAAGTCCTAAAAATAACTTTCCAGCTTCATAAACATGAACACTTCAGCAGTTTTACGGCCAAATACGGCCTTCAGACCCATTTCTGGTAGCCCTCAGACTCCTTGTTGAATTGGCACCATCACCAAGATTCATAATTCTCCTCAATTGTACCTTATTGACTTCATTGCGGGAAAGAGCTGGTTTTAAAGAGGGGGTATTATGCTTTTTTCAATCACATAGCACCAGTCTATAGCATACTACAATGATGACGTAACCTTCTGTTGGTCTGTCTATGCAGTAAATTAAAATAACTGCCTTGAATAAAATTGCTCTCTCAAAATGGCTGTACTGAACGTCTTGAAATAGGCCTCTGTCTCTTTAAGAAGCTTTCCGACACGCCCCCTTCAGCACACTGCTGTGGCATCTAAACAACACTACTGTGCGGGGAGGGGGCTCTGCTGAGCTGAGGAGCAGTGGTTGGTGGCTTGGCTGGTGACGAAAGGTCCAGAGGCGTCTCCAGGAGGTGGGGGCGTTCCTAGGAGGACTGAGGCATAGCTACACCTAAAATGGCTGCCGTCGAATGAGCCAAGGCAACACTCCAGGCATGTGTTTAATGAGGGAATGACATAATAACATGATATAAAGCTTGAAAAAGTCGATTTTACATAATACCCCCCCCTTTAAGGTTTCCAAGCCTTAATAAAGGTGTGAGACATGGGTTAAAACTAAGCTAAACACACCCCTGTTGAAATTTTCATCGCATTGACCACTGATCTGTGGTCCCCCACACCGTATAAAGTTCAATATGCATTTGCACAGCGCCACCTATTGTTCTGGAGGTGGCATTGTAAGGCTTTTAAAATGAACAAAACACATACTTTTTGGAGCCGTTATAGAAATACTGTACAGTTGATTATATTTTACATTTTCAAACGTAGTGGCGTAATAGTAGAAAGTTCTAAACAATAGTACAAAAATAATCAAAACTAATATTAATAACATCTTTACTGCGCTTTTCAAGTCTGTGTTACCAAGTTTCTCAAAGTGCTACACTTTAGTCATTATTCACTCACTTCGTACACTGTGGTGGTAAGCTACTATTGTAGCCACAGCCGCAGGGGTAGACTGAAAAAAGCGAGGCTGCCAATTTGCGCCATCAGCCCCTCGGGCCACCTACATTCAGGCCTATTGTACATGTTTTGTGGTAGGGGAAACCAGAGTACCCGGACGAAGCCTCCGGAGAACATGGAAACTTCGGCTGGGGATCAAACTCAGGAAGTGCTAACCGCTGTGCTACCGTTCCAACTCAAAAAACTTGGTATCGCTTAACATTAAGGAATGCTCGTTAAGTATTAATAAGGTATTAATAAACATTAGTAATCTCTTTAAGGTTAGGATTAAGGAAGGCCATGAATAAGCATATTATTCATGGCCTATGAATTATTAATTCTTATTAATACTGAGTAATATAAAGATAAAGAGATTTGTCATGGTCAAATACGTAGTAAATAATATATACAGATACTTCTGAAGCACACAGAGAAAAGTCAGGTTTTCAAATAATTATAAGAATCCTAAAGTAGCTAATAAATACATATCATTTGGTTTGAAACATCCGTGCCCAACATGTTTATTTCTAAAGCGTTATCCGCTTGTGATTCCTCTCTTTGAACCTTCAGCGAACTGTAGATATCTTAGAAGTGTCTCCTGTCTTCCCTCCGTTAGTTCTCGTCTCCTGTGTCAGTGTCCCGCTCCACCTCTGAATGCAGCCCCTTCCTCCGTCACTGACACGTCCTTTTTCAAACAGCACAACCATCTCTCTGCTCTATCTGCTCACTGTACGGGCTGCCGAGGGCCAGGACTGATCACCATTCACTGCCTGTCGCCGCGCAGCCTCCGTGAAGGGTATTTTTAGACCGCGGCGGAACCAGGAGTAAATATAGAAGAAAGGCTTTAAATAATTAGGTCTACTGTTGGTTTAGCGCTGAGGAAATACACTGGGTAAACACACAGGTGAATGATTGCGTGTGAGGGGAAAGGTTAATGTTTCATCATATGGCAACTCTCTGCGCTTCTTGTGCAACGCTTTACCGCCATTTTTCATACATCTGTGGCTCCAGGTTCATGGAGTTTATTGAAAAATGAATGCAATACCTGAGAGATATTTAAGTTTTAACTTTAATTATGCAAAAAGGCACGGGGAAGGAAGTCGAAGAGACAAAAAAAACAGTACAGTTTTCCTCAGGTGACAATTTCAATGACTTAAGCCCTTTATTAGCACGGGATTTGAAGGTACCTCAGGTAAAAAGTAAAAATTACTGACGACCTTGAAGTTTATAAACGGGGATTTAGTTTAGTTTCTCTTTCCCTCACCTCGAACACTTCCTTCTCCGTTCTCAGATATAGCATTTTCCATTGCATTATTAATATAATTTAGAGAGTAGATCTAATTAATTTTTTATTTTATTCACTCTGTAGAGCGCGTCCCAACACTGGCTCCCCTCGCTCTGTATGTCCGCCTGGCTGAGTGTGAAGATAGGCTGTAGTACAAGTTTCGGTCCCCTCCTGGAACCGCCACCTTAACGTGGTGGAGGGGTTTGAGCGCCCGAATGATCCTGGAGCTCTGTTGTCGGGGGCTTCGTGCCCCTGGTAGGGTCTCCCATGGCAAACAGGTCCTAGGTGACGGGTCAGACAAAGAGCGGTTCAGAAGCCCCTTATGAGAGACCAACAGGCCCGGTTAGAACCATGAGGCCGTCCTTCTGTGGACCCACCACCTGCAGGAGGAGCCATAGGGGCTGGTGCAATGTGATTTGGGCAGCTCCAACAGCTGCCCCCACGACCCGGCAACGGACAAGTGGAAGAAAATGGATGGATGGACAAGTTTTGGTTCCAGCTGTTAGCCCAGCCAACGCTAACCTGGTGCTTGTTTTTAGCCTATGGTGCGGTCTGTTTGTCGTAGCTGTCGTGGATCTCGCATACCCAGTCGAGCTCTGGTGTACCGAGGCAGGGAACGGTATGTTACGTCCGCTCATCCTCATTCAGGTGCAGCCAAGCCCAGTAGCCGCAGCCCTTTGTTAGCACCCTGCCCTTTGTTAGCACCCTGCTATCATACTTTCACTCATATGCATCCCCGGCTATTTGGAGCCAAGAGTCACTGAGAAACCGACTGCTGCTCTGGATAACTGCTTCACATTTCTGTTTGTACTGACTTTATGTTTTAAATAAGTATCGACCGAAAGGTTATTGGAAGTGGATAAGTAGGTAATGGCTAGTCTAACTCAAAACCTACCAGTGAAGGGGAAGTCCAATGTGGCACGTGTAAACAAAGATTTCCGACTGAAACTGAACTAAAGAAGTAACAACTAAAACTGTGTTACCGAGCAAATGTAAAATAAATAAATTCAATATATTTTCTCTATGGAACAAGAGTCTGTCATCAATTTATGAACCTGTGTGACCTTATTTTGGTAGTTATTTTTGGTCTGAAATCCGAGATAGATAGTTAGTAGCGTGTTTTCTTCTCACCCTGGACACGGACTATTCACCCCTCTCCCCTCAGGCAGGAGGCTACGGTCCACTCAGACCCATACCTTCCGCCACATGAACAGTTTTTCCCCTCGGCCATGAGACTCATGAACAATAACAAGACCCAATAACTCTTTATCAAACTCATGAATGTAATAACCTGTTCCAGCCATTTGCATTGCTCTATTGCACTATGTGGTATGTTCACACTCATATCTGCTGCTAACACTTAATGCACCTGCACATCTGTGAACACTCACGCTGTTGTTCTATGTCGAATTGTTATTGTCTTTATCATAGATTAAATTCAATCTCCTTATGCATGCCCGTATAGTCTAATAGTTTTAAGTTTTTATAGTTCATTATTTATCAAAATGCTTCATAACCATGGCAATAAAAACAGCCCTGGGTAAGTGCTGGTTTAGGCTGTTCAAAACCTCGAGACCTTTCCTTTATAGTCGGTCCTCATAGATTTCTGGACGCTGAGCCCAAAATCCTATTAAACATCTTTTTTTATCCCTCTGCAGTCAGGCTCCCCGTACCAGACAGTTATTCCAAAAGTTCTAGCGTTTCACAGCAGCACGACAAAAGTGAATCATTCCTTTGCGAGGGACACCGCACTTTTTCCAGTTGTTTCAGGAAGTGAAGTCTTTGATCGGCTTTCTTTTGGATTGTACAAGTATTGTTCGTCTGTTTCAAGTCTGCTGAGATCTTAAAGGGGGGTATTATGTAAAATCGACTTTTTTCAAGCTTTATATCATGTTATTATGTCATTCCCTCATTAAACACATGCCTGGAGTGTTGCCTTGGCTCATTCACATATTTTTGAGTAATCAGTAAAAACTTAGACGGCAGCCATTTTAGGTGTAGCTATGCCTCAGTCCTCCTAGGAACGCCCCCACCTCCTGGAGACGCCTCTGGACCTTTCGTCACCAGCCAAGCCACCAACCACTGCTCCTCAGCTCAGCAGAGGCCCCTCCCCGCACAGTAGTGTTGTTTAGATGCCACAGCAGTGTGCTGAAGGGGGCGTGTCGGAAAGCTTCTTAAAGAGACAGAGGCCTATTTCAAGACGTTCAGTACAGCCATTTTGAGAGAGCAATTTTATTCAAGGCAGTTATTTTAATTTACTGCATATACAGACCAACAGAAGGTTACGTCATCATTGTAGTATGCTATAGACTGGTGCTATGTGATTGAAAAAAGCATAATACTTTAAAGCTGAAAAACGCAAGTGTCTACATGCTGAACATCCACACTCCTTCGTTTTCCTCCACGTTCAGTTCCAGGGTTTTTTGCACCAGACACACTTTCAATCTCTATTCTACTGTAAAAGTACTCTGACGTGTTCATAAATAAGTCGCGCAACACTGTTCGGGACAATCTCATTCCATAACATTACAACACCACAAACGGCAACTCTCACATTTAGCAGATACTTCGGCTAAATGTCTCAAATGACATCATTAAAATGGGACTACACTCATTCATCACAGACATCCCACATCATCTTTTGCACTGTAACCTATAGATTTATGAGGACTCCAAACGGATGCATCTCAATAACAAGCCTACAGCCTGCTCGAGTAACTCTCCTGGTGTAATACAGTCATTATACTGAGGTAATGTATGCTGATACGAGGCTGGCATTTTAAACAGGCGCCTATACCTCCAGCTCCAGCCTCCACGGCTCTCATGGGCCCCCGACTTAGATTGCTGAATATATATAGCTGACACAATGTTACAGAAAATAAATAAGAGAGTACCGGCCTTCCATAAGTGCCCAATGTTTTTCACACTCTGCAGCCTAGTAAAGCATAGGGGCCTTCTTAATGACTGACCCCGACAATATTTGAGCAACCTGACCCCCAGATCCTTCTGCCTGGATGAATGTCTCGCCCTGCCTTAACTATGCTGTTATGGAGGTCCAGCAATGAATTGATCAAGATTATTAATGATGTCAATCTTGTCCTGGTCTTTAGTTCTATCTGCAGAGGGATTTCCAACCCTGGGTTCATCCGTCCGTCCGTGGGAGTTGGATCTCTCCTCCTCTTTGCTCCCACTGGGCTTTTTCCATCAATGTACTTCTTCTTCCCTGACGGCACGGACATATTCCAAGATCACATTGTGAAAGGGTGGTTCATTTTCACACGTGGATTGAGTTGGGTTGTTACCTGTACAACTACAAAGGTGTCTACAGGTGAGAGTTAATAGAGGGGAGGGACTGAGCCAGGCTAAACTCCTCCCTGTGGTCTATATCGAGTCTGCAGACTGAGCTTAAACTTTAGCCTTTTGGATGAGAGGCGAAACATTCTACACTTCAAGAGTACAGAAGACGACCGTGAGCCTACACAGACATGGCCACCACAGAGTCCAGATCGTGACCCCATCTTTGGGATGTGTTGGACAAGGCATAACAATAACTTTGCAGCTTCAAGAACGTGAGCAGTGGAAATGATGGACCCATTTTCATTTGTTACTTCATTTACTTAGTCTATAATGTAATAAGCTATAACATAGGACACAGTTGCTTACACCGTGTGCCTCTCCGTAGACCATTAGATAAAATTGAAGGACAGACTAGTGCACTAGTGGTGCAAGAAGCCTTAAACATCATCTTGGCAGAGGGCTGTGACAAATATATAAACCGATCCGCTGCTTGTGAAGACTGTATGCTACTGGCTCAGTGTAAATCTGGTTCTGACTCAATCCGAACCTGCCTCTCTGTTTTTTTTATTATTTGAACTACGACACAACACTAAACACGGATAAACCTTCCTCCTTGTCATGAGTCTATGGCATTGACAGTACATTTGCACAGCGCCACCTATTGTTCTGGAGGTGACATTCTAAGGCTTTTAAAACAAACAAAACACATGGACATTTAACTTTTAACTTTAAAGCCTTTATAGCCTTGTAGTTGAGAAGAATGTGGGCTATTAGGTTTCTCTTTCAAATGTAGAGGAGTAAAAGTAGAAAGTTCTCAAGATCAGATCCTCAAAAACACTACTTAAGGACAGTACTGAAGTATATGTACAGATTGCCAGTACCGTTTTGTGTTTTGGCTTAATCAAATGCTCCCTGCTCCCGAGCCTGAGAGCAGGTCAGTATCATAACCGGGGGATTTCCACTCTGCTTTGCTGATCACTCATCTCTTCCGACATTTCCACCGTACCCCCCCCACAGGACCCTCTTCTCGTTTTAATTACATGCTTGGCTGCGGATTAGCTTGTCAACGATCCAACCGGGGACAAATTACCATGCGAGCGAGCGAGTATAACTTATTTACATACGCTCATTTACATACGTGGCCCCGTGTCTTTCGATGATCGCTCGGAAATGGCGGCGGCCAAGGTTTCGGCATCCTCTCTCACCGGGTGTGATTCAGCTAATGATAAATGCACCGCTTTTTTACGGTAATAACTCGCGGCCTTGTCACGTAATTGTGCTGATTAATGATTTAATCTAGTGGTCCATCTGCAATTAAGCTATTTTCCAACATGAATAAAAGATTTAGTTGTTCTTTTTTAATGCTGGCCACCAGTCATGCTTTTGTTTCAGATGCAAATAAACAAATGTGCCTATAAATGTCCCGGTACAATAGTGGAGGAGTGGTCAAATTTAGGCTTCCTGTCCCGTGTCCCATAATATACATCCTGCAAGTAAATAAGAGATTTACTATAATACAAACATGTGCCAATTATCCAAATTTAGGAAAGAAATTCAGCAACAATATGCACCCACGACGACCAGAACATCCTGAATGACCAGGTTATTCCATCAATGGATTTCCTCTTCCCTGATGACACGGGCATATTCCAAGATGATAATACCGGGATTCATCAGGCTCACATTGTGAAAGAGTGGTTCAGGGAGTGTTAAGCTGCATTATGTAAAACTGTTCAAAATGTAATACATTTTTAAATCATTGTGTAATAAAACCGCATTTCGTCATAAATTCTCTCAACTCATTTTGTGTTAAAATCGGTCACTTCACACTATCAAGCAGTTAGTAATGCATTGTTAAATACTTTGTTCATCCTTTATGAGACATTTACACGATTTGTCAGTCTTTTCCTGTCCGGGACTTTAAACAAAAAACCTCAGGAGAATGAATTTGTTCGAAGAAGCCTTTATTTTGATCACTAGCGCACATACAAGTTACATCATAACAACATCAGGAAGTCTCTCGAGCAAGTCTCGTGCTTGCCTTTATATACTGTTAGTTCAGCCCTTAATCCAGACGCACACACTGGCCTTATCTCAGACATTACGTGCAAGTTTGAGAAAAACAAGTTTGTTTTTTATCACTAACATTGTATCTCGGCCAAGATGGATCTGCCAGTACTTTTCAAGGTAGGACATTTATAGTAACAATGGTACAAGCAAAATCATAAGACAAAGATCACGTTGTTATTCTCCAAATGAGTATCTTATAAGGCAAGCACAAATACATTTCTTACGATAAGCAGAAATACATTTTTCACAGGTTCACTAACCATTGTTAACATGGCACGGTAGTACAGCGGTTAGCGCTCGTGCTTCACAGCTAGAAGGTCCCGGGTTCGATTCCCACCTGGACACTTTCTGTGTGGAGTTTGCATGTTCTCCCCGTGTCTGCGTAGGTTTCCTCCGGGTATTCCGGTTTCCCCTACCACTAAAAACATGTACAATAGGGTTGTAGGATGAATGAGAGTGTGCATGGGGGACGACGGATGCAAATTAGCCCAAGGCTACAATCCGGTGTGGCTTGTTTACATGCATGAGACCCATGTATGTTCATTAACATGCATTGTCCCGACCAAATAAACTAATAAATAAATAATAAAAATAAATAATAAGCATCTAAACAGATCATATAGTGACAAAGTGCATCATCTGTGAGTCTGGTTAAGGTCAGGGACAAGTCAGGAAAACGCTTTGGTCATGTTTATAACAGAGTCTGAACTTATTCATTGACTGAAAAATGAAGGCACTCACTATTTGGCTGCTTATAAATGAGTAACAAATGATGAGGAAATAAGATAAGTCTTTACAAATGCTTTAAGAGTGCACAGTCATCAAAGTGTTACCGAACATTTTCTTCAAAATCAGAAAATTATGACCAAATGCAGTTTAGTTTCACAAATAAGTTAAGGTTTGATTGCCTTTTGAACTGTTATTACAAAATGCGGCTTAATTAAGCCGCAACACTCCCGAACCACCACTTTGACAATGTGAGCCCATGAGACATTTGCAGACGACATAGTATGTGTCACTCAAGTCAAATACATCATCCTTGGAACCTCTGTTGAACTGTCGAGATGTCAAAGAGTGGATGTCACAGATATATGTCTAAATGTCATTTTTGCCGATCCAGGCATTTTAGAGAATGCAAACAGTGTGTTAGGACCTTTGTCTTTGTTTAATTGGCCATTTGTGAAAGATCTTGGTGTGTTTTTGGACTCCTCTTTCAAAATGGACGAACAGAGAAATGCTGTGAGAAAAAGTTTTTTTCAGCTGAGGCTCCTTGCCAAGTCAAAAACTTACTTACCTGCTCAGGCCTTTGAGATAGTGGTGCCATCCTAAAACGATTACAGGGAGTTCAAAATGCAATAACTCCAGTCCTGGCATCACTGCAGTAGCTTCCAGTCCCATAGATACAGACGTCATCTTGTCATTGAAGTGGGCGTGGCTTCGCCGAGGGGGAACATAGAATCTTTTGGGAAACACAATTTTCCACTCTTTTTAACCATTTTCTAGAGGAACGTGAACTTATTTATCACACATAAATAAAGTCAACTCTAAATCGGGTCCATATAGATATTTTTCACAGCAGATCATTCAGAAAAAGCAAAAAAACGGCAGTCTGCTAACATGCTAACATGACGCATCATGTTAGCATATTTATGTCTTTATGGGCTGTTAAACCACTTTGCTCCACTTCATGTCTTTGAATAATTAGAGAAAGTTTAGATTTTTCTCCAAATTGTTTCCCCCCTTAACTGTTTTCAAACATGACCATATATGGCTTCCAGAGATGCCACCGAATTTACTACAAAATACTGCTTATGGTTTTTAAATGTCTTCATGGGCTGGCTCCCCTTTATTTGATTGAACTATTCCGTTCATGTTCCTGTAAGAACCATGAGGTCCTCTTCTCAGTTGCTCCTTGATGTTCCCAGGTCCAATTTGAAGAGTACAGGGGGCCGAGCCTTCTCTGTAGCCGGGCCCCGGCTCTGGAACAGTCTGCCTTTGACATCGACATCATTTTCACACATGGATTGGCCGCCACAGAGTCCAGATCTGAACCCCTTTGAGAATCGTTGGGATGTGCTGGACAAGGCTGGATCTTTTTGATATTGCAGCTTAATGAAACAATTCCACACCGAATGTAATCAAAGCTAAGGTGGTCCTATTCCCAATATAAGTGTGACTTTTGTTTTTGTGAGGTGACTTTTTTTGGAAAGAAAAACACTATAGCCCCAAATCAAGTAAAGGAGTTTGCTTTCATGAAAAAGCGAATAGAAACAAATCAAGTTCAATAGTTATAAAACAAACAAAAGCATTTTACCGTCCTATATGTTTCAATAAACCCCAAGTTTCAGGGGTTACTTTTCTGTTTGGTTTTGTTTCGTTCCAGTTTAGGGGATCTAGAAAAGGTTTATCCTATGTGTATAGCCCATATGTGCAGGCTCATTGATTCCACATCACATCTTGGCCAAACTTCCTCCTCTCCCGGAACAGTAATGAATACACACTCATTTGGCAGGGGGACGGCGTCTATATATGGATGCATCATCAAAAAGACGAATAAAATATGCAAAACAAATGCAAAGGCGTCCTGAGTGAAAATGAAATCCCTCCGAGTGCTCGCAGCAGGTGAATGTGGCTTATGTGCGTAATATTGTTCTGCATTAACTTTGATTGTATTCTGCGCACGTGGAGCTCACATGGCGTTCGAGAGGCTCTTCAGGTGAACCGGTGAATCTCTAATCTCTGTGGAGTGGTTCCCTTGATGTAACATGACTGATAAAGCACACAAAAAGGTCCACGAGGTCTCTTCATATGCTGTGTTTAAAGAACTGTGGAGAGCAGAGGTTATTTGCCCTCAGGCTTTAAGTAATATATGGGTTTGACATTGAGCCAACCTGCCAACCTGCCAAACATTATTGTGAGCTACTAGATTATTATCCCTATAAGGATGTTTGTCCTCGGCACCTGACCCATCCTTTAGTGCCACTGACATTTTCTCATATCTGTCAACCTTTGGCCATATATTAAAAGTAAAATTGAATGGGCTATGGTATTGTGGAAATATTGTTATACAATGTGGAAGTATTCCTATACATGTTTTTATCATACTAGGCTTTAGTGATTTTCTATATAGAACTGTGTTGATGTAATCATGTGCCTTAGGTCTTCAAATAAGACTGGAGTTTGAAGCCTATTTTACAACTGGGCGTGACATTCTTTCTTTTATGGTCTTATTGTTCTCTGTGGAAAAGTATTGGGTCTGAAGGACAATGCAGACAAACATCATGGAGTCAGATTGTGAAGAGGAAGTGACGACAACATTCCAAGAGCGCTGATTGGTTCGACGACAAGAATACGCCTATTCCTTCCTGTTCCTTTAAATTGCTCGAACACAGGAAGTGCTCTCTCTTCGGCCGGGAGCCGCTGGCCTACCAACATGTTTTAACTACGGACTTACTTACTTACGGATTTACTGCATAACTTGTGTTTTAGAATTGTATTATGAGGGAATAAAACTATGATTGATTTTAATCGATCGAGCCTTCGTCTTCTGTTCCATATAATAACGAACACGCCGACACTATGCACAGGAGCAACACGTGACTCCTTCCCCTGGACTGTCAGACAGAGGCTGGTCTTCCACTCCTGTTATTTTCCTGTGAGGAATTAGCAAAGTCTCGCACACATGATTATATATTTCAAGATTACGTGGTGGGTTAATTTGAAATAGACGCGCCCATAGATAAGGAAGGATCCAACAATGAAACAACAGTAACAATGTAACATGTCTGATGAAGGACATGGGTCAGAAACGTCACTATTCGATATGGTGTAAGAAGGAAATTAAAATTGGGAGCTCCCACTCTTTACATTTTTTAAGATTGAGTGGTGAACAAGGGCTTACAGTTCTTGAGTTCAATAATCTGCTATCCAATCCATAATCCTGAATTGAATATTTATTTGTGAGCAACGCTGTTGATCCCATGGAGTAAAATAACAGGAGAGGAACATGTTTCTTTTGTGCGTTTGGCAATGAGGAGCGCTTCATGGATTACTTATTGCAAAGCAGATATTGCATCCCCTATTGCGATGCATTATTCTTTGCGATATACTGTATTGTGAAGCCCTTATATTGAATATTAAATGGAGCTGTTAGCTAAAAAAAAAGAGGAACATTACAGCCCACAGCTCAACAATTTAAGCAGAACTTTTCAAAGTAATGAGAACCATTTTTGTTTTTCATCGTTGCCCTATGTCTTCTTCTGGTAAATTTTCTAACAGACTCCCAGCGCCTCCTGGTGTTGACTTTTGACAACACATTAAAAACGGTGTGAAGTATAAACGCAAGGATGGTTACTATACACTTAAACATCTAAATGAAAAGCATAAATGAGCCTCTGCCACGAAGGGAGAACATACTGACTCCATATTGGGCGGCCCCAGGGTAACATCATTTCCTTGAGTCCGTACGGTAAATGCTGTTATAATCATGATGAAAATGCCCCGACAGAGCTAAAATTGTGCCTTCTGTTCCAGATCAAATTTAATGAATATAC
This sequence comes from Neogobius melanostomus, assembly GCA_007210695.1. NCBI lineage: Eukaryota > Metazoa > Chordata > Actinopteri > Gobiiformes > Gobiidae > Neogobius > Neogobius melanostomus. The sequence goes on from VHKM01000887.1 coordinate 441,469, forward strand.
TTTGGGGGAACGCTATCAGTCTCTCATTATGTTGTATGTCAAAGGCATCACGTCACACAGTTGTTACCTATGCTCGCGTTTCTGTGCCTTCCAGTGCTTTTTGTCATAATGGGGTTATTCAATTTGTCCTCCCCTCCTCGGCCTGATTGTTCCTTCCCCCCCGGTTTATGTTTCCCCGGGGAGCCTTAATGGCGGCAGAAGCGAAAAAGGCTAAATGTTGGAAGCGGGACAGATTCCAGGAAATGGGAAAGATGTGTCTGCTCGGATGGAGGGCCGCGGGCGCCGAGTGTTCCAGGTGGCCTCGACTAACGCGTTTGTCTGAGCGCTCACAGACACGGCATTAGAAACAAAAGCAGCTCCATAAGTTTCATGTTATTTTGCCCCATATATAACAGCAAGGCAACTTTATTTATACTGCACATTTCACACACAAGGCAACTCAATGCGTCACCAGGAACTTTTCAGACCTCTTTCCAGTACTTATATTTTATCATGCACTGCCTGATCGTAAAGTCTTTTGAGCTTTAGACATAGTAACCATTATTTTAGAAAGAGGAAAACAAGGAGGTATCCGGGCAAGACTTGCAGCTATAAAATTGCAACAATAAAGCAAAAAAATTGTTGCCTGACCTATTCAAAATGTATGAACATGTGGACTGCACTTCTTAAAAACTGTCTGAACTTAACACAGTCTGTAAATAAATGAAAAAGATAAATTATATAGATATAAAAAAAATGATCCAGTCAGTAACATCACCCATACTAAAGTGCAGGTAAAGTAAGAACAAACGTCTGCTTTAACTAGTTGGAAAAGTTTTAGGAAATCAAACTCCCATTTAATACAAAATAAACTATTGTTATTTATTATTTCGGCCAATCAAATACCGGTCTGAGCTGCGACTCGTAGTTGCTTCAGATGCGCGTTATTGATGGACACGAGAGGCCAGATGGAGCACACGCCAAAACACAGTGGAATTAGGAGCAGCATTTTGGTTTTGGGATGTAACTTTGGACAATATAGCCGTCGTTCCACATAGCGCGAACCGGCTGCACACGCCACGATCTACGTGCACGTATCGACACTAGCCCGCAGACCTTTCTGTTTCCACCACACACACACGCATTTGTTGTAGGCGGAGCCGCACAGAGGAGCACGCTGTACAGATCGTCTTTAAAAGTTTTTAGAGCCGCGATGAGAACAAATGTGGACAAATGCTGTCATCTGGTGGGAGTTATGGAATCATTCTGAGGTGCCAAGCTGTATTAAAACAGAAAAGAAACCACTAAATACAACTATGAAGGTAAGCTACATGCAAATGTTATGCTAACACCAGCTAAAGCTGCGCTAACAGCGGCTAAATGCTATCATCGGCAAAATCCCCTTTTAGCACAGCGGTATGATGATGTGAAATATTAAATCCGTATGACCTGTGTGTCAATAGTGAGGGCTGTCCACTCTCTCGTTGCCAATCAGAGGCCAGAGTCTGTTCACGGGTTAGCGCTTTGGCCACAGCCAGAGGTCGGTCCCAAAACCTATACCTGGTCAGACCGGTTTGGCCCTGGCCTTTGTTATGGAAAAGCTCAACAAAGCGGGTGAAAGAGCCATTCGGCTGACACGCGCCTGCATGTGGAAAAGAGCCTTATGACGAAAGAGAAGGACATTGACGCAAGGACACGGCGACATGAGGTGCCAAACACAGACACGTTTTACTTTCTCTTTAACTCGCAGCCATTTAGTGACATTTCAGCACTAAACAGCACATTTCCTCAACAAAATAAGACATGACACGGACTCCTGCCTCGGATCGTAGTTTCCAACCCTTTTCATACAGCAGTTTAGTGTTTATATCTAGCGTCTGTACTACCTACGGGAGCGCACATGCGGTTTATGGTCATGAACCGTCATTATGCTTTTGAGATAAGTTCTTATCTTTATCCACAACATTCTCAAACATAAGCCTCCTAAACTGAGCCACAAACGACTCTTTACTCTTTACAAGCAGCACAGGCTCACCTGGCAATATCTCTGTGGAGGAAGAGACGTGTGAATCCGGAGGTGAGGTAGTTTCTGTGATCATCAGAGTGTGTAGTAGCAGCGGGGGAATGGCGTGATTAGCGCTGCGGCTAACGCAATGCTAACGGAGAAGAAAGCAATAGTCCTTCGCGGTGGCTGCATGATAAACGCTGATATTTTCACTGTACATCCACAATGTACATGGCACCTTAACTAGACTGAGACGTAAACAAAAGCGGGCTTTGCTGCCGTATCTCGCTGCTCCATTCACTTCCGAAATCGCGTTGTGTAATATCGCGATAAAATTGCAAATGCAATTAATTGTTCAGCCCTACTTACAACAACATTCTGCTACTCTTAGTCGATCTGTTTCTGAACATCTATAAACGTTTCAGTCTATAAAATTCCAGCCTCAACAGAAACACAGAACTTTATGAGTGCAGGACTAGGTACATCTTACAAACACTGTCGAGGGGTATGAATAATTCCTGAAGCCAGACTTCTGCTTGAATGTATTAAAACATGCACAATATTTTTTCTCAGCTACTCCCCCATGAGCGCGAGTCAGGATTTGGAGAAGTGTTCCCCTGCACTAGTACGGTTATGGGTTGCCATTTGGGGACAATAAAGTATACCGTGACAGTAACATTAATTATATCGCAGTACTCACAATAATGAGAATCTTCAAGTTATTTATATCAGCTTTTCGTTTTTGTTGCTGTAGTGAAAAAAAGCAAACTAAACTCATACTTTCTTTACATTCTTTCATTAAAGAAACGACTGCTATTACTTTTAATGCCACTCTTTTAAAATATGACAATAATGTATGCATAAAAGCTCATCAGTTTGTACTATAGTGTGAGCCAGGATCTTGGTCAGGAGTATCTAGCTCCAGCTTTTAGCCTTCTGTGCATTTGTTTTAGGGGTTTGATGGAGGAAAACCAAAGGAAAATTCACCCACAGTGAGAAAACACGCAATCATACTCTTGAAATGGAATCCTACTTAGTGCTTTTTTTGACACAAGCCACCCAAAGAGCTTCACATAACTCTTCTTTTTATTAGGCCAGAGTGGAGAGATGGTAGAGCGGGTCGTCTCATGATCGGAAGGTCAGGGGTTCGAATCCCGCCTCCTGAAGGTGCACACTGTCGTTGTGTCCTTGGGCAAGACACTTCACCCAGCTTACCTCCAGTGTCTGCGTACATTGGAGTGTGAATGGGTGAGTGGATCCTTGCTGTAAAGCGCTTTGAGTGCCTAACATAGGTGGAAAAGCGCTATATAAGTTGAGACCATTTACCATTTACCAATACATAGTAATAGTTTCAGACGCTATGGGCCTTGTGTTTCTAAACGCAGACTATAGCGTAACTTTTTGCACTTAGTAGGAGCACAGTCTGAGATCTTGCAGCTCCTAGACTTAGCGCATTAAGTGGGCAGGACAGACTCCCATGGCCAATGGCGATGTTATGTAGAACAACCTTTTCCTCCAACCTGACTCTGCGAGGGGAAGGGAGAGGGGTGGTGTGGGAGTGGGGGTGAACATGTGCTTCTGTTTTGGCACCACAGCGGGTCCAGCTGTACACCGGACACAGACAATGTTTAACTCAAGTACTTAGTTTGAACTATAGAAACTAAAAGGAAGCTTCGTGGGCACCGTGGTTTTTCTGTTGCTGCCCGAAGCTGTGGAACTCGTTGCCTACAGAGACTAGACGGGCTCAGTCTCTGCCTGTGTTTAAATCCCTCTTGAAAACGCACCTTTTCTTGCAGGCTTTCAATCACTGAGTGAGATGTGTTTCAGTTTTTCAGTTTTCTTATTGTATGTTGTTTGCACTACTGGATTTGTCTTTGTCTTTTATTGTTGCCTGTAGTTTGATGTATTTACCAGATTTTTGCATCATTTATTGAGACTGTTATTAATCGTAACTCCATTGTTTTAAGATGTGTGTACGGTACTTTGGCCAACTGTAAAGTTTTAAAGGGGGGTATTATGTAAAATCGACTTTTTCAAGCTTTATATCATGTTATTATGTCATTCCCTCATTAAACACATGCCTGGAGTGTTGCCTTGGCTCATTCACATATTTTGAGTAATCAGTAAAAACTTAGACGGCAGCCATTTTAGGTGTAGCTATGCCTCAGTCCTCCTAGGAACGCCCCCACCTCCTGGAGACGCCTCTGGACCTTTCGTCACCAGCCAAGCCACCAACCACTGCTCCTCAGCTCAGCAGAGCCCCCTCCCCGCACAGTAGTGTTGTTTAGATGCCACAGCAGTGTGCTGAAGGGGGCGTGTCGGAAAGCTTCTTAAAGAGACAGAGGCCTATTTCAAGACGTTCAGTACAGCCATTTTGAGAGAGCAATTTTATTCAAGGCAGTTATTTTAATTTACTGCATATACAGACCAACAGAAGGTTACGTCATCATTGTAGTATGCTATAGACTGGTGCTATGTGATTGAAAAAAGCATAATACCCCCTCTTTAAAGTGTATTATGAATAAAGTTGGTATAGTATGGTATGATAGAGCTTATAAAATATAATGCTAAAGGAAGAACATGAGGCAGCGCGATGTAAACGAGGAAAAGAAGGTGAGGCTAGTTATATCCACCCAGCCTCAGTTTGACCTCTAAAAATCTGTATTAGCATTTAATTTGGCCTCTCATCCATGGAACATCTCTAATTAGTTTCTATTTAAGTTGATAGTAGATCTACCCCTCATTATCCTGCTCAGCCTGTGGGTTTACTGCGCGGAGCTGCCGGCAACACATGAGCCAGAATCATTACTTCGTGTGAGAACAACTTTGCATGCTTTAAAAGAGGGATAATAACCCTCATAATGACCGTTCTGAATCACTCTGAACATCTTTGCGTCATGTTTTCCAACTTGAAATTAGGTTTATGCGAAATCAGATTTTTATGCAGCAATTTCACAATCCATTTGGACGTTGGAAACAGTTGGGAATGAGGCATCTTTAAAAGAAAAACTATTGGCAACATGACGCTAATGGACAGGCGCTTCATAGGGATGGCAGCAATCAAAATGAATGAAAGATATGATAAATAGGCAGGAGCACTTCTTGGTACGCTATTGCTTTCATGGAGAGTTCAGAGTATTTCCATATGAAAAAGACAACCTAAAAAATGTACTTCCTTGTGAAAACATAGCTGCGGTAATATACTGCCTCATCTGCACAGCTTTGACTCCTTTCACTTTGGTCGTTTCTTCTACTGCCGAAGCGCTCTGATCGTTGTTGTTTTTTGCATAATAGACAGAAAACAGAAGTGTCCTCTGCATTTTCAAATCCCACAAACCATCACTGGACCTGTTCTAAGCTCAAACTGTGCTTATCACAGCGGCAGTGATTTATTAGCATGCCATTGGGTAAAAATGACTGCTTGTATCTTGTTTTAATTATTGAATAATGGTCCCTGCAGCCAACAGAGGGCGCTTCAAGTAACATATTTGAAGCGCTTTCTCATCAAGTGTCTTTTATACAGTGGTCCCTCGCTATAACGCGGTTCACCTTTCAGCTCTCGAAAGTACTAATACACCTTGAACTTTTGCACATTTTGTCACGTTTACAACCATAAACATAAAGATTTTATTTTGAATTTTTTTCTGAAAGTTCACACACAAGTAACAGACAACTGTGAAGTGAAAGCAAAATGATACATGATTCTGTTATTTTACAAAAAATAGAAAAGTGAAAAGTGGGGCGTGCATAAGTATTCATTTTCGGAGTGCATTAAATTGCCTTTATAACATTCCTAATGACTGCAGAAAGTTCACACCTTACCCTAACCATTAAATAGAGGCCACCTGTGTGTAATCTACTCTCAGTATAATTCCAGCTGTTCTGTGAGGGCCTCAGTCAGAGCTATGGTCAGAGTGTATTGGTCACTAAACAACATCATGAAGGCCGAGGAGCACACCAGAGAGGTCAGGGATAAAGCTGTGGAGAAGTTTAAAGCAGCGTTAAGTTATACAAAGATTTCCCAAGATTTGAACATCTCACGGAGCACTGTTCAATCCATCATTCAGAAATGGAAAGAGTATAGCACCACTGTGAACTTACCAAGACACGGGCGTCCACCTAAAGTAACAGACCGAACAAGGAGAGCACTGGTCAGAAATGTAACCAAGTGCCCCAAGATAACTCTGGAGGAGCTGCGACGTACTGCCGCTGAGCTGGGGGAATCTGTACATTTTTTATTTTTATTTATTTATTAGTTTATTTAAACAGGGACAATGCACATTAATTAACATCACTGTAAATGTGCCAGTTTTAGCTCCAAAGCTAATTTTCAACTGTAGTCCCTGGGCAAGATGTAGATTGCCAACAATATATAACAATAACAACAACAATCATTATTAACCTAAAAATGATAAAACAATTCATTAGTATGAGCTCCCACACAACCTATGTTAAAATTCGGCACAAACACTACACCATAGACAATTACACACAACAGAATTACAACGGCAGCAGGCATCAGCACAAAAGCAGCAAAAATAAAATACATTAACATTGATGTGCACAAGTTTGATTCTCAAGTAACCAAGATTTTAACTTATTTTTAAAGGACCTTAATGTATCGACATTGCGTATGTGAGAGGGGACAGTGTTCCAGAACTGGACTGCTCTCACTGAAAAGGCCGACTGACTGAAGGCACTTTTCCTAAGGGGGACTAACAGGTTATTTGAGGTGGCAGATCTAGTTTGTCTCCTGCTCAGATTTATAAAATTAGAAAGTGGTGGAGGAGCCAAACCACGTAAAATTTTAAAAACCAGATTAGCATCATGAAATTTTACAAAGTTTTCCCAATTCAGCAGGTTATATTTGTCCAATATACTGCAGTGGTGATGACGAAAAGGTTTCTTGTCCAAAACTTTCAGAGCCTGCTTATAGACAGAGTCGATTGGTTTCAGCGTCGTCTTACATGGGACAACTATAAGTCGTACTCTACACAAATCTGGCCTTCATGGACGAGTGGCAAGAAGAAAGCCATTATTGAAAGGAGGCCATAAGAAATCCCATTTGAAGTTTGCTAGAAGTCATATGGAGGACACAGCTACCATGTGGAAGAAGGTGCTTTGGTCAGATGAGACAAAAATTGAACTTTTTGACCCAAATGCAAAACGTTATGTATGGAGCAAACCTAACACTGCTCATCGTCCTGAGTGCACCATCCCCAGTGTCAAATATGGTGGGGGGAGCATCATGCTATGGGGCTGCTTTTCCTCAGCGGGGACTGGGAAGATTGTAAGAATAGTTGGGAAGATGGATGGAGCCAAATACAAAGACATTTTGGAGGAAAACCGAGCCAGAGAATTGAGGCTGCGGCGGCGATTCACCTTCCAGCAGGACAATGACCCTAAACACAAAGCTAAATCTACAATGGAATGGTTTAAAAACAAACATATATTTCAATCCTATTGAAAATCTGTGAAAAGACCTGAAAACTGCTGTTCACAAACGCTCTCCTTCTAATTTGACAGAGCTTGAGTTGTTTTGTAAAGAGGAATGGGCTAAAATGTCAGTCTCTAGATGTGCAAACCTTGTAGTCATACCCCAAAAGACTTGCTGCTGTTATTGCAGCAAAAGGGGGTTCCACAAAGTATTAATTCATGCTGTATGAATACTTATGCACGCCCCATTTTTCGGTTTTCTATATTTTGAAAAATAACAGAATCATGTATCATTTTGCTTTTACTTCACAGTTGTCTGTTACTTGTGTGTGAACTTTCGGTAAAAAATTCAAAATAAAATCTTTATGTTTATGGTTGTAAACATGACAAAATGTGCATAAGTTCAAGGGGTATTAGTACTTTCGAGAGGCAGTGTATATAATAATTCGCGGATTTCGCCTATTGTGGATTATTTAACCCCCGCGATAAACGAGGGACCACTGTATACACATTCATCAATTATAAAACGTAAAATATCAAAGCTTAGATGCCCCAAAGTAGATGTATTCCAGTGCTTGATATGTCCACTTAAACATGGATGAAAGAATGAAAAGTTAAACAGTTAAACAATATTATGAGGTTATATGATTAAAAAGTCAATAGCAATATCTCTCTCTGTTGTTATTGAACCAATAGTTCTCTAGAAATTACTTGCATTAACACAGTCTAAATGCAGCCATCGCCGTGACACAGAAAGTGGATTTTGTTTCTGCGGATTGCTGCTCTAATGAAACATATAAATGAATACATTTGTCTTTAAAATGGGTGAAAAATCATAATTGCATTGCCCACAGTGATTTGAAATAATGATGGAGACTTCTATTATCAAAAGCATCAATGTAATAGTCCAGACTCAGCAGCAGCATAGGCCTCATCTAAAAGCAGAAAATCAGTCAATGAATTGAATACGCTTTAGAACCAAACTGAAAAGAGCAAAAAGATGACAATCAAATGTTAATCGTTCTCATAAATGAAATAGTTTAATAAAGAAAGCCATTATTAATGACACCAGCAGAACTCACAGTGACCCCTACTGGACATTTGATTGTCCTTGTGAAGAAATGAATTTGCAGTGAGTCAAAAGATATGCAAGGACTTCATTCTTCCATTCAAATTGAGAGATGTGGAAAAGCAGGACTGACCAAAAGCTACGCCCACCTGTGACTCCATCATGTTAATAGAGCCTTTCAGCTCAGACCAGCTGTACACACAGTGCTAATGCTGAGGGTACGCGAATGCCATGTACCTAAGTGTGTGATCAAGGAGCATCAATTCGGGGCTTCAATCTCCGATACGGACTCTCGCGACTTGTTATCAAATGTGAAGATTAATGGCACGAATCCTTACGACTGGCCACAAATATTGTTCCGCACTGTAGCACGCTGCTGCTGGCTATTGCAAATCATCACGTTCTGTCATGAATCTGTTAGGAAAGATAAGAATCTGGCGAATGTGGTACCTATATGTGTGCCAAGAGCTGTGGTCGCTCTGTAGAGCCGGCTTGATGGACTATAAAAGCGCTCCCCTTCTCTCCCAATCTGCTCCTCTTTGCCCACTCACTCTTCCAGGTCCTTTGTGGTGGCCTCTTTGTCCTAATCACAGAGTTGACCATTAAACACTTCTAGGCGCGTTTGTCAGGCCATGAGCCACTCACCATCTCATCTGTGTTATTTGCGTAAGATTTTCTGGCAGTCGAGAACATTCTCCATGCATATCGAGACAAATGGACGCACGCTGTTAACCCTATTCAGATTCATTATAGAACATTACAATTGCCACGAATGACGGGAAAATTACATTTGTAACGCATTGTGTCTGTGTGAAACCATAGGTCTTTCTCTGTGCAAACCACACAAACACGGACGGGAAGAACATGTAATGTCCAAACCGAAAGGCCTGGCTCAGAAACTGAACCTGGTACAGTATAATCTGAAGTGGTAGTTGTAAAAATTGTTCCTGGACCAAGTCATGTTTGTGTCATTTGTTCCTTCTGCACCAGTTTGTCTGAACGCTGTCAGGCGCCTCTCCTCCCTGTGTGTGAGAGTTTTCAGAGACGGAGGCGCGTTCGTTTCGATGGTTAACATTGCAGCTCTGAGGCAGTTCAGCGCTAGTCGTCAGGCTCGAGCGTTTTTTACAGAAGTTTGACATGACTGACAGGAGACACACCTGAGGGGATGGGTGGTGTTCTACCACATTGTTCGAAACTGTAACTAAACTAAACTTGGCTCGAATGATATCAGATGTTAACGTACTTGGGCGTGTCTAAGGGGATAAAGGGGCTGAAGAGGCCACGAATAGCCCTTTTTCTGCTGGCAAATCCAAACCAGCGCAGAGCCAGGTCTACCCGTACAGTAGGGCGACCAGATTTTCAAACTTAAAGGAACAGGCCACCGTTTTTACATACTGAGATATCTTCTTACTTTAGCTTAGATGAGTTGCTGCGTAACTGTCTGGTCTTTATGCGTGCGCTCAGTCACGCAAATGTTTGTTACATTTAGCCTCTCCCAGCAAATTCATAGCTCCAAACTGGGGTGAAGTTAGAAGCTACCAAGCTGTTCCACATTTTCCATATTCAAATACAATAACGTGAGCCTTTACAGGATCCAAGTCTATCCATCCATCCATTTTCTTCCGCTTTATCCGGGGCCGGGTCGCGGAGGCAGCAGTCTCAGCAGAGATGCCCAGACTTCCCGATCCACTCACACCTCCTCCAACTGTTCTGGGGGGACCCCGAGTCGACATCAGGCCAGCTCAGAGACATAGTCCCACCAGCGTGTCCTGGGCCTTCCACAAGGCCTCCTCCCAATAGGACATGCCTGGAACACCTCCCAAGGGAGGCGACCAGGAGGCATCCAGAACAGATGCCCTAGCCACCTCAGCTGGCTCCTTTCGACGTGAAGGAGCAGCGACTCTACTCCGAGCTCCTCCCGGGTAACTGAGCTCCTCACCCGATCTCGAAGGGTGCGCCCAATCACCCTGCCAAGGAAACTCATTTCGGCCGCTTGTATCCGCGATCTTGTCCTTTCGGATCCAAGTCTAGTTACACAAAATTAAACATGTCGATTTTCTAAGCGGATAAAAAGGCGTACTATATTGTGAGGCGTAATAACATAGGAGCAATATCTCACTTTACTGCGCGGACGTCGAAGTGCTCCTAAGGTATTATTACGCCTTACATATATAGTTCCCCTTTTTATCTGCTTAGAAAATCGACATGTTTAATAATTAAACATGTCGATTTTGACTGGGATCGTGTAACTTTTCACGTAACTGTATTTAAATAGGGAAAACGTGGAACAGCTTGGTAGCTTAAATATCAATTACTTCCACCGCATTTTGCTTAAACCCTTAAAGGTCCTATATCATGCAAAATCAACTTTTTGGAGCTTTTAACCATGTTGCTATTTCCGTATCAAAACACCCCCAGAGTGGTTTTTGGCTTCATTCACGCATGTCTGAGTAAACCTCCTGAATCCTGCTCTCTGAGCAGCTGCTCCGCCCTCTCCCGGTAAACGACTGAGTTGTGACACTCTGACGTCAGAAAGGAACCAGGGAGTGCTCGACGTCTGTAATGTAATGCCTTACGGCCTGATTTTAATTTATAAAACAGCTTTTTCATTATTTCTGTTGTAAGAGAGAAAAGAAAAGAAAAAAAAAAAGGAAGTGGCCGACAAGTCTGCGCTGTCGTACTGTATATACTTCAGTGGCGTTGCCCCGGCAGAGTAAATAAACGCACCCCCTGAGCGTCTGAACAAAGTCATTTTTGCGCCGAAGTTGCACATGTCAACTCCTTATAATTGCATTGTGTGAAGTAACTTCACTTATTGCTGCAATATTGCTGCAATATGCTAATGTTGCATAGATGGGAGCAACATCCGGGAACTTTTACTGGGCAACGCCCCCTTTTGGGGGAATCGAGAGTTAAAAATTGCATTAGTGTGTATGTGAAAAAGGGACTATTTCTCGTTCGGAGGATAAAATATTCCAAACCAGTGTCAGAACTACAGGACAATGTCCGTTCTTGATCACAGACACATCAAGTCACTGTCAGAAGACGATTGGAAGATTTTTTATTTTCTGTGGACACTTAAATGAGTGAGTTTATCGATCACTAGCATCTGTTATGGCCATGTCAGAGCTCATTACTGAGGAAACAGCTCCCCCTGGTGGCCGTGTATTATGCACTTTGTAACGTCTTTAATCTGTAATTATTCAAACTCATCAAACCTGTTCAGCATTAGGCCTAATTAATGATTCTCTCGGTTTTAAAACGCACATTAACGTTAGCATTAGCAGCTAGTAGGTTAGCTGCTGAATGAACCATGTACCATTTTCTCTCTTAAGCTACAAAACTACATCATAGGCTGTATGATTTAATTTAATGATAATATAAAAGCAACAGACTAAAAGCTGAAGCTGTAGTGACATTATAAAGCATCCAGCGAAAAAGTTCCACAGGCAAATGTCACAGACAAGTCATGATCACAGTGGGTTAGCAGCTCAGTTTAAAAACGTTAACCGTCTTCTCTGTGAATTATCTGAAACAACAGGTCACTTCCATGGCTTCCTTTTCACGTTAATTAAATAAAACAAAGAAAACGTTTGTTCATGTGTAAATTAAAAGTTTTCAGACGATCTTTCCTCATTCATTCTAATGTACGGAGCTTCTGTTTTCCCCCGAAAAGGGGCGTTAACCTTTTGGCGCCACTGATGTGACGTAGACGTTGCTCCATCTATAGGCAGAGAGAGGGGGCGGAGTTAACTGAATCCAAGCGTCTTGTCGTTTCGGTTGTTAAAATACCCCCAGAAAATACTTATATTTCTCACAAAAATGAGTACTCCATAGTGATAGAGGAACAATAATCATATAAATGCCTATAGTTTACTTTCGAATGGCTTCAATAGCACGATACAGATCCTTTAAAGACTAAGGCCAGTCTGGTGCCACATTATAACTACAGAACCACCCCAATGGAAAATGACTGGACATGGAAAACTCCAGATTGATAGAACGAGTGCTGATATCTTTAGCGCTAATATCAATTTCCAATGACGTCTTTGAAATCGTTCGTGAAGTGGAGAAAATCTCTGCAGAGTACATGCAGCTGGTCAAGTGCGGCTCGATTTTGCGATTTCGCCGTCAGTCATCCGAGAAAAAAACGCCACGACAAAGACGCAGTTAATGCAATTCTTAAATGATGTTTTAAGGGGCACGGGCGCACTTTACTTCAACGCCGTGTTGTTTACAAGTACCAAAGAAGTGCTTGATATTGAGGGCAGATCTCGCCCACACAAACAGCAGCACGTGTTAATATGGTAATCCAGTAAGAGAGGAGTATTATAAACCTATTAACGCAAGGGTGAGGTTTGGATGCAGGACAAAATAGCATAAAGACATAAAGTGCCCACACAGATAGAGGAGGAGGACACCGTGCTATCAGCTGCACAACCTCAGTCTGCAATTACCCCTCAGCTGTTCAAGCCTCACAGTGATATAAACTGTGGTGGGGCAGATGGAAGGGGTTTGAGCTCCGGCGGCTGCGACCACTCACATCAGTCATTGGGGTAACTCCTCTGTCGCCCTCACACGGACGCAGATTAAACACACACTTCCACGAGTGCGACACGCCGCTGCTGTGGAGTCCAAGAAGGATGGTGTTATCTATTCATAGGCTCGGATTCGCATTCAGCGCAAGCATGACGGTTTAGCTGAGCAGCAGATACCATCGCTCTTAGCACCTGAGGCCTGTCCCCACCTCCATGAGCTCCTCTTATGTTAATGTGGGAGGTAGAGGCCAGAGAAACCTTTAGAAATGGAGATGAAGGCTCTCTCTCTCTTTCTCACATTCTCTCACATGAGCGCATTGGTATTCAGGGGGACTGTCTGACTTTTGTCTTTAGCACATTCGTTTTAATGAAAAAACGCGTTCCAGTCCGTCGGCCATTCTTTCCTCCTCCCACTGATGCGACTCGCTGACCCCGCTTTGGGCGGCGCTCAAACGCAGCCACAGCGCCGCCGTTACAGCGCGTGTGCCGGAGCGACTCACTGCCCCGCTGAGCGCCGTCTGAGCGGAGGACAATCCCGCAAATAGGCAAGGCAAGTTTATTTGTAGAGCGCAATTCATACACAAGGCAATTCAAAGTGCTTCACAGTTGCAGAAAATTACAAGAAAACAGATAAAAATCAATCAATAAAACATCAACATAAAGTTAATCAATGACAGTAAAAGGCAAGAGTAGAGGTGGGAGATATATCGTTTAGACAATAATATCGAAATTGTTGTCTGGACGATATGCAAAATTGGATATCGAGATATTTCATAATTTGTACAATCCGACCCCAAACATGTTTTTTTTTTTTTTTTCGGACTTTGTCGCGTTGTCCTTGTGGGTTACCGTAGCGCAGCAGCCGCCCCCTCCGCTGCGTAACACATTCAAAACAACAACATGGCAGCGTGGAGCGATTACAGAGATGAAGAATCTAATGATATGAATGAAGTTTGTCACTTGAGTCGCTCATATTTGCGAGGAAAGGGCTCAGGACAAGTTGTAGCACGGCCTTGCTAGCTAGCTAACTTTCCTAACTTTTAGCCTCGCGCTAACTAACAACACGGTGAAGAAAACCACAATGCAAACGCGGTTAAAGGCTAATAATATCCTCCATTGACTGTATGGTTCTTCCAGATGAAGGTAGAGCTTTAGATGAATAAATAGAATAAAATAGCTTTAAATGAATTTGCCCTATTGTCTAAAGGCTTTGATTTTGAAGTATTTTGTCAGGTGTAAATTATATCGCCAAATACATCGTTATTGTGATATTTCTTTTCATACCGTGATATACATTTTTGTTCCCCCTGCCCTAATGTTTAAATCAATAATGTGTCACATCTTTATGTACTAGTAATTCTATACAATAATAGGTCAGATACAGCAAGTCAAAAGACCAACTGAACCTTCTTTGCCAGTTTGCACACATTACTGTGAAGGATTGCAAAAATATCGTCTGAATATCGATATCGAGATATTGAAAAAAATATCGAGATATTCATTTTTGTCAATATCGCCCACACCTAGGCAAGAGTGCAGATAAAATACTTTCAGTTTTCATATGCACGGGTAAAAAGAGCTGTTTTCAGCCTGGATTTGAACATTGTCAGAGTTGAGGCCTGTCTCACATCCTCATGAAGACTGTTCCAGATTTTAGCTGCATGAAACTGAAACACAGCCTCACCGTGTTTATTATTGACTCTGGGAACCACCAGGAGACCCCTCCCTGAAGTTCTCAGGGCCCGAGATGGTTCATACGGCTCTAACATGTCAGAGATAATGTTGTGGTATAAAAGCTAAATGATTGTAATTCATTATGGGGAACTTGTGGACACCATATAAGCCTATATAATTGTAAAAAGGAAAAAAAAATACAATGCATAAGTGTTCAAAATTGTAGGAATATAATTTAGTTGGGACATAATCTTCCAAATATTAGTTGTAATGAATAGAATATCCACTGGGGGGTATACATCATGGCTGTACATCTGAATGCATACGATTCTAGGTTAAGTAAGGACAGAAGGGAGAGAAGTTTGACCCCACGTGGGAATATACGTGTCTGACCAATCACTGGCCAAGATAAGCCCTGGGCAAAGTGGGAGTATACATTATGATAATGGGAAAATACAACTTCTCCAGGCACGTGCATATGAAGCATGCCGCGTGTCCAGGTGTCCTGAAGCAGAACATTCCCATAATGTAAAGGCGGGGGGGGAAAGTCCCGCTAATGACAGATTTATGTGTTATCTGCTGCTCTGACTTCTATATAAATCCATGGGATACGTATCTGTCCGATTAAGGAGGGTGTTTTGACCATTTGTGGATATGTTGTTTTGACCAAATAAAAGAATATGCATTGGATATCTTCGACTGGACTTGTTGCTATTCTTCTGATTCGCGCGTTATCCATGGGAGGATATTTATTTTCAGCAACAATGGACTTTGGTGCTAAACCATGAAAAGACTTGTACACAAGCAGAGCTGTTTTAAATTCTATTCTCTGAGTGACAGGAAGCCAGTGCAGGGACCGGAGCACTGGAGTTTATTATTCAGATGATTACCGCCATAATGCCGGGGCCGTGGAGGAGCGCCGTCTCTTGACAGCCTATATCTCTGGCACCAGAGCGCGACCCTTTCCCCGGTGATCTTCCGTGGCCCTCTGTGAAATGTTGTACCAATAAACGGCCAAGGCGGTTAGACCAGGGCGTGTGAATTATTGAAAAGCGCCAGCGTTTTTGTTTGCGCCGCTCTTCTAATCTCTACAGTGCAGTTAATTTAATGTTCTTGTTTTGCCTTTTTTTTTTTGTGGATTCAACCTGCAATGCGCCACTCGCCGCCGCAAATCCCACGTCCGGAACGCGGCTGGTGCAGACGGGTGGGAAGCTAATGAATGATGTGGGGCGGCGCTAATGCCCTTTGCCAGCCGAGGTCTTGCTCAATAAAGCTCCAAATGAGACGGGCATGCGAGAAATATTATGATCCAGAAATAAGCGGCGTCAATTGAAGCCCACACACCTGAAACAGAGGACGATAATGGAAGAGACTGTATAATGAGCGCTGGAGAGGATGAGAGTTTCTCAATCAGGAAAAACTTGTTCAGGAAAGATGAAAGACTGAATTTACCAGGACTGGGACAAAATTGCGTTTTGCAATATATCGCAATACATCTTTGTTGTGATACGTGTATAAGTAACTGATAAGTAAGTTCTTTATTTGTCATAAAATAGTGTTCAGGTGTTAGTCCTGAGGCGCTGCGACTGTGCCGCGCTGCAATTGTGAGCCGACCTGACCCGGAGGACGAGGAAACCGTAGCACATGGAGGAAACCTGGCTGCCTTCAGTGCACCTCTGATCCTCTGAAACGGTGCAGCGCCTCCTGGGTTTGTCCCTGTGTCAGAGCGTGGTGTCCTGCACTGGTCAGCTCCTCCATCTCCTCCTTCCTCTTCCTCCTGCGCAGCTCCCTCCACTCCCTCCGCTCCACAACAGTCTTTCACCATCTTCTGGGAAGAGCTTAGCAGATAATCTGTTTTATTCTCCAGTGAACGTCCATTAGCCAGAACAATAGAAGGCATGTGTGGCTTAGCTGTGAGTCTTGCCTGGATACTTCCTCATTTGTCCCTTCCTTGTTTCCTGTAGCTCCTCTTGTGACGCCCCCTTCAGGTCCTGCAGCTGTGGGGGCTCTTGGCGCCTCTTCAGTGTCTCAGAAGAAGAAATGTGTAGGTCTCAAATGGGTTTAGCTGTTAAGCTAGCTGTTTACTTTTAAAAAGCTGCTTTCTTCAGGACCATTATGGACTCATTTAATGTATCGTATCAGAAGTCATGTATCACAAAAAATATCAGGAGGGGCTACAGGAAACAAAAAAGGGGCAAACAGGGATGTATCCGGTCAAGACTCGCAGCTAAGCCACACTTATTTTCTATTCCTATATAGTTTTGGTTATTGTGTGATCACTGGAAAAGAAAATTAATTATAGTCATCTGCTAAGCTCTTCCCAGAGGATGGTGAAAGACTGTTGTGGAGCGGAGGGATCGGAAGGAGGAGGTGGCCAGTGCAGGACACCACGCTCTGAAACAAGGACAAACCCAGGAGGCGGTGCATCGTTTCAGAAGAGCACTGAAGGCAGCCAGCCGGGTTTCCCCTGGACGCTCTGGTTTCCCCTAACACCAACCCAGCACCTGAACACAATTGTACAAACGTTTATTGCCATTGTTGTGCTTTAGAGTTACAATTTTGACGGCATATGATGATGATGATCCTCAATAATATCGTTTATCGAGATATTTCCTGTCTCAAAAGGTTTTTTCCCCAATTTTTTCCTCAAATGTTTGCTCCATCTTTCCCATTTTTAAATATTTTCCCCTATTTTTGCCTAATGTTAGTGAATCAGTTACACCCACTGAATTTTACTCTGTGAGGCTCCAAAGTAATACATCATAAAAAGTGACTGTGAGCTCATCTTTACTGTACCATAATTGATCGGAAACAAGTGAAGACGCTACTCAGCCATGTGTCAGGACTGCGCAGAGAGACATCGCTCCAGTGGAATGACTTTCCGCTGTGAGCTCTGTGGGTTAGACAGATGCTCGCCGCGATAATGGCCCGTAGTCGTGTCACACACCAAGAAAAACAGGGCAAATGGAGGCAACGTGTTTCCAAGAAAGAACGGATTAGTCATACAGCCAAATAAGAAAGCATCAGAGTGCAGAAAGAAAGTGCCAAAAGTCATGGGATTCTTACAGGACGTACATTACACAAAACTTCAGCTTCAGAACTCACAATAGAGCGGCACCGTTTGGGGAAAATGTAAAATTGTGATTAGATTAGCTCTTAAAATGCAAGGGCAGATTTTAGACCAGGAGCAGTGGCATTTAAGAGAAGACTGACATATGAACTGCTAGACTAATAAACATTTCAGAACATGTTCGAGGTCTAACTCTTAATTACATCCACACACAAGCCGAAAGAAGGGTAAGAACATGGAGGGCTGTCACGATCATTACTATATAGCGTTAAAGAAAAATGTCATGAACAATACATGTTTTAAGATTAAGGACTCATCAAACAAAGCTTTACTGTAATTTTTTGTTTTGTTTATCATGATATTTTCGTGGCTCAGTATCTTAAACTGCGAATTCTGTTATTGTGACAGGTCTAGGAACATTAAAAACTGTGGGTCTTCTCTAAAAAGCAAAAGAATCAAAAGAAAGACGGAACAAGGGACTTACATCTCCGGAGTGTCAAAACTGTCATTTTGAAACTTGAAAATGTCCACACTAAGACAGCAGCTGGTACATCCTAGAGATAAAATTCCCACCTCTTATTAACACCTCTGGAGTAATGTTGTGTATGCTGTCAAGTGCAGTGAGGAGAGTGGAGATTTGGACATTGGTGAGACCTACACAAGAGCACGTGCAACACCGATGCCCCACCTCATCGGTTTTAGAACAGGACTCAGCAGTGTTTTGTTTTTTTTGTACATCTGCGGAAACATCAACACAGCTTTTAGAATCAGGATGTCCATACTCAGTGTTTGGAATAACGCCGTTTAAAAGAACGGCGTTAGGTAACGACGTTATTTTTTCAGTAACGGAGTAATCTAATTCATTACTCTCCCCGTCGTTACAACGCCGTTATCGTTACTGGGTAAACAAAGTGGCACGTTACAATTAGACTGAATGAGCGCCGCGGTGTCAGCTCATGCAGCAGGAGCAGCGGAGAGGGTGGGCGGAGTCTCATGGAGTCTGTGCAGAGTGTTCGTGCTCTCTGCTCCAAAAACTACGTGTGTCCCAGACCCGCGGCTGGTCATCACCACAGCGCGGTGCGGACGCGGGGGAGAATCGATCAGTAGTGTTGGAACTTATTTTTGATCACTTTGATATAAAGCAATTTTTTTTAACAGTAACGCAAATAGTTACTTGTCCTGGTAACGAGTTACTTTCATTATAGAGTAATTCAGTTACTAACTCAGTTACTTTTTGGAACAAGTAGTGAGTAACTATAACTAATTACTTTTTAAAAGTAACGTTCCCAACACTGTCCATACTGAACATGAGAAGGGGTGTTAAATCTGGCCATTTGTTAGTAAAAAAGTAACTTTTGCCCTTAGAGGCCACAAGTGCCATTGCAGCTGTCCTGGCATGTTGCGAGTGTTTTTTATTCATTAATTGTTCGTAAGAGTAAATACTACACTGAGAAAAGACAAAGGGAAAGAGGGATATTATACATTGTGCCACAATCCAATTATACAATGGAGATTTTTTTTTCCCCCCACAGAAACTTGGCTGTAAATACTGCTAAAGTGGTGTTAGCCCGCAGTTAGCTTGGCCCGTTAGCCAGCTAGCTTCTTCTGATTGTGATAAACCAAATCATGTTCATCAACAAACCAAAAGCTATAGACAGAATACAGTCAGGACTTACCTGTACCATGTCATAAACCTCAGAAATGCAAGCCAAAAGTGATTTGGTAGAACACTGAGATGTTTTCCATTAGTGTGTATTGGGGCTGCCGGGTCGGAGGCAGGGAAAGTTGCAAGTGTGGTTTTATGGCCAGAGACACCATGAAAGACCCCCAATCATCCCATTAACACTTGTATTACCCCCAGAGTGACTACGGAAAGGATTTATTAAAGTAATAAAGTTACTTAATTATGCTTTAAAGTTTAAAGGGACTATAAGGAATTAAAAAATGGTTAAAAAATGATGTATTTTCCACCCCCTACATGCACCTACAAAGTCACTGCACTACACTGTCACTCAAAAAGTTGGTATTTCGGGCAGGAATACCGCCATGTACGAGCTTAATATTGAAACTGCAGTTACGCGTAAGACCTGAGGTGGCAGTAGCGAGAAAAAAAATTAGTTTTGTGTTTTCTAGCCTCCAGCCAAAGGAGCTTTCTTGAGAGGATCTGTCATGGACCAAACAACGGGACGATTCACCGCACCCATCACTGGCATCTACCAGTTCCCTGCAAACGTCCACATTGGTGAATACAACTATTTCGCTGGGATTGGTTTGCTGTCCTTGGACCAGGCACAAGATCTGGCCCACTCTCTCTCTCGCATAAGATGCACATACATTTCATCAAACAGAGGAAAAAGAATTGGACAAAACAAGTAGCTTTGTAAGCAAAATAAATGTGGTCAAATTCAGCCAAAACTGCAGCTGAATATGTTTTAGACGATAATTTTGGTATTTTCGATGAAGTATCACAGTAAAAATTGTAAATGTAATGCCAGTTTGAATCAAATTTAATGCATTTGAATGACATTTAAGGCCTTGATTTTGGCAAAGTTCATTTAATGACTTTTACCCTGAATAAGGCAAATCTATATACTCTCTATGCTTCAAGCAGCACTGAAACTCTTTGAACTTTGAGGAGACACTGAATTTACTTAATTGTATTTCCCAGAGCCAGAAATGTCACGTGTAAGTCTCTTTTTTGCATTTCCTCTAGAGCAGGGGTCACCAACCTTTTTTCAGCCGAGGGCTACTTCAAGAGCATTAAGTTCTTCGAGAGCTACCAGTTAAAAACAAATCCTAAAGACACTATTTACTTATAGGATATTGACCCCATAGTAGCGGCACGGTAGTACAGCGGTTAGGGCTCGTGCTTCACAGCTAGAAGGTCCGGGTTTGATTCCCACCAGGGTCGGGGCCTTTCTGTGTGGAGTTTGCATGTTCTCCCCGTGTCTGCGTAGGTTTCCCCTACCACTAAAAACATGTACAATAGACCAGGATGAATGAGAGTGTGTTTGAGAGTGCGCATGGAGGACAACGGATGCAAATTAGCCCAAGGCTACAATCTGGTGTGGCTTGTTTACATGCATGAGACTCATGTATGTTCATTAACATTCACTGTCCCGACCAACCAAACCAATTATATACAAATAGCTTAATTTTAAACTTGTACTGAGTCAAAAGAACAGAAATAACTGTATTTTTAAGAATTAGATTCAAGAAAATTAAGTGTTTTACACCTTAGAAAAAGGCTCAAGGGCTAATGGGCATGCCCCAAAGGGCACCTGGGTGCCCGCGGGCACCACGTTGGTGACCCCTGCTCTAGATTTTCAGTAAGGGGCGGAGAAAAGCATATTATTCAAATGGTTTGCAAGTGGATCACTAGCTTCCACTAGGGATGGGACGGTATGAGATTTCCACGGTATGATAACCTTGACAAAAAATACCGCGATATCACGGTATACCGTGAAATTGCGTGTTTTATATTTAAAAAGTAAAAACAGGGTTTGCATTTAACAAACAGGGTTTGTTTATGGTACATTTGTAATTGGTTATGACTTTACATGTTGCTAAGGATCAAGCGTACTAGTATGACTTATTATCCAAAATAACACTTTAAACAAATGGATATTTTTACCTTAATCACATTAGTCACAGACGGATTTCGCTGATGCTCTAATCACTGTTTGTTCGATGTCTGCTCAAAAACGTCCAAAGCCAGGCTTGCCATTATAAATTGCTGCTTGATTTCTCACTAAAGTAATCTGTGCATTCAATTTCATATCAAAAAATAATCCTAATAGTATAGGCTACAAAAAGTGTCGCATCAAGCGGTCAACAAACTTGTGCTTGCCTAGTAATTGACCGACTAGCAAACTGCATCAGGTAAAGGTTCCACCTTTGTCTAACCCTTATCCTGCAGTGACGCCTAGAGGGTAAAGAATAATCATGTTATCTGCCTATGCGATGCATCAGATTATTGTTTGAGGAGACTTTAGTGGAGTAGCGCGTAGGTTTGTTTACATCACGTAGTAGCTAGTAGTAGTAGCCCTGGCGGTGTGTGACAGCGAGTGGAGTTTGTAGCTAAATTTATTTATTGGTTTATTTGGTAGGGACAGTGCAAGTTAATGAACAAGCCACACCGGATTGTAGCCTTGGGCTAATTTCCATCCGTCGTCCCCCACACGCACTCTCACACACATTCATCCTGGCCTATTGTACATGTTTTTAGTGGTAGGGGAAACCGGAGTACCCGGAGGAAACCTACGCAGACACGGGGAGAACATGCAAACTCCACACAGAAAGGCCCCGGCCTTGGTGGGAATCAAACCAGGGACCTTCTAGCTGTGAAGCACAAGCGCTAACCGCTGTACTACCGTGCCGCCATCATGCTTACAAGTGAACATAACACATAACAATGAGCTGTGACAGGACATCAGAAATGACCTTGACACCTTTTGAATTACAACCTGCGAGGAGATGAACCTTGTTATTCTCACTAATCTTCATGTGAGATAGATATATGGTATAATTTAATGATTATCCCCCACTGGGCAATTCCACGGTGTCATTGCACCAGGGACAGTTAAAGGAATAATAATAAGGTGATTCAAGAAAAAAAAAGACTCATATTAAGAGCTTTCAAATGATCAGATCTGTCTACTATTATTACCAATTCATTAAAAAATAAAGGAAAAGTGCGCACACATTTCCCTGAACTCTGCGCACTAATTTATTTAGTAAATAGCACACTTTGCTACAAAACAAGGATTCTGTTCTCAGAGCAGATTTAACACACTGCACAGCTACACCAGACACTGTTCAGTCATTTCATGAAATGACAAAGGCAAAATAACAATGTGTTCACTTTCTGCTTTGAATGACCATTGACTATTGTAGTTCTATAACAAAGACATTGAAGGGTTTGGCCGCAAACCATGAATTATGTTCCAGGTTTTGACAAGAACATTTTTTAAAAGAAATCAGTCAGTCAGAACAAAGATCCATATTAGACCAGTGCTCGGATCACTGCTTCTTATGTCGCTCAGAGAACAGACTTTAAAACAGCTCTGCTTGTTACAAGTCTCTTCATGGCCGAGCACCAAAGCACATCTCTGACATGTTAGAGCCGTATGAACCATCTCAGCAGTGGTCTCCTGCTGGTCCCAGAGAAGGACTTGACACAGTGAGACTGCTTTTCAGTTTTATGCGGCTAATATTTGGAACTGACGGGCCTCAACACTGACACTGTTTAAATCCAAGCTTTAGACTGTGCTTTTTAGCTGAAATTATTTTATCTGCACTCTTCAGTTTTAAAGTCATTTATGAATGATTATTATGATGTTTCATTGATGTTTGATGAATTGATTTGCTCTGCCTTATTGTAATTTTATGTAACTGTGACGCACTTTGAATTCCCTTGTGAACAAATTGGGAACTTAAAATATCTAAGTAATGCTGTGTCTTTGTAAACACTAATGATGTGTGGCTATGGCACTCTTGATTCCTGAGACAGACTGTAGATATCAATCAGAGGAGCGAGAAGAAGCCACTGAGGAGGGAAGCCCAGTCCAGTTGACGATTTTGCACATCTCTACTATGCAAACAGCAGGGTTCAGTATCTCTTCGACCCTCTCCGAGTCCGACTACAGCTCCTCAAAATAATGATGGTATTTTTCTACTCCTTTGGCTCTCAAATGGCTCTTCTTCTTATTTTTTACCTAAACAGCTAAAATGTTTGACAAATTTAGCAGAGATTTTGAATCATGACTTTGTGACAGTGTACTGCCTCCTGTATAAAACAACATCTATAATCAACTCCATTGCCGTCGTTTGGTTTGTATTCGTCTGTGTTGTTGTTGTTTTCAGATGTTACAGTTGACTTTGGGAGGTAGAGAAACTATTGTTGATTATAGCAACACCTTCACTTTTAAAGGAATAGGAATAGGAATATTGAGATATGTTCTTACCTGAGCTTAGACGAGTTGATTCATACCTGTCTGGTCCTTGTGCGTGCGCTCAGTCACGCAAATGTTGTTAGCGTTTAGCCTCTCCCAGTAAAGGTATAGCTCCAAACTGGAGTGAAGTTAGAAGCTACCAAGCTGTTCCACATTTTCACTATTTAAATACAGTTACGTGAAAAGTTACACGATCCAAGTCTAGTTACACAAAATGAAACAAGTTGATTTTCTAAGCGGATAAAAAGGGGCGTAATAACACCTGGAGTACTTCGACATCCGTGCAGTAATATCGTCGAAGTACTTGGATCGTGTAACGTTTCACGTAACTGTATTTAAATAGGGAAAACGTGGAACAGCTTGGTAGCTTCTAACTTCACTCCAGTTTGGAGCTATACCTTTGCTGGGAGAGGCTAAATGCTAACAACATTTGCGTGACTGAGCGCACGCACAAAGACCAGACAGTCACGCATCAACTCGTCTAAGCTAAGGTAAGAACATATCTCAGTGTGTAAAAACTAGGGGTGTGTATCGCCTAGTCTCAGGCGATACGATACGTATCCCGATACAAGGGTCACGATACGATACGATACGATATATCCCGATATTGAAGAATTAAACGATTATTGCGATTTTTTTTTTACTACTTTGGAAACAACTATTCAGTAAACTAGTCCACCTTCATTAGATTTGTATCAAATACATTTGATCTATCCATCTTATGATATAAATGCTTTTCACTAATGTGCTTGTGACTGTGGTGTTTATGGTGATTATGTACCTTTGAACGGAAAACAGATTTCTTGGAAACCTAGTAATGAAACCAATTACTGGGGATGCACGTTTTCTAGTATTTCTATAGTTGGGAGTCCTTGGCGATCAGTAACTATCATGGGTTTCATCCATTAAAATATACAATAACTCAGACGGGGCATTTAAAATCGTGTCTACTCCACAACGGGTGTCACTCGTAGATCAGGGACATAATGACACGGGCATCACGCGCAGCAGTAGCACACAACTGAAGCAGAGGGGAAACTACAGCAGGCTCTTTTTAAACTTGTGTCGTAGTACTGCAGTGGCGAGACACAGGTTTAACATGAGTATGCTGTATTTACTGTAGTTTCACCTCGGTTTCGTTTAATTCCGTAATAAAATGCTACGAAGATAAATCCTCTCCAAACGCAGCGGCGACGCACTCAGCAATATGCACAAAGCTGGTGGCTCTCGTAATAATCCAGGTCTCTGTCTTTGCTGTAAAAGCCAAAGCCAAATGTAGAGTTTTAAAAGAGCCCCGTAGCGTCTCATAGCTCATTCTTTTCCATGCTAAACTCTTCCTGTGTTTCTCTAACTCTCACTAAATTCTAGTGTTACTCAAGCGGGCTGCGCGGTGCGCTGCCATCTAGCGGGCGGGAGTAAAAGTGCAGGACCAAAGAGAGACGCTGCAATGAATATTTCCCCAAAAATAGATGTTTAAATATCGATACGGGCGCTTTTGTATCGATACGAGAATCGCGCGACGTAATATCGCGATATATCGGCAAATCGATATTTTTCAACACCCCTAGTAAAAACGGTGGCCTGTTCCTTTAAAGCTGGTATTACCTTTTATTCATATCCTTTTGTAGACACAGGCTCCAGACATAACTAAGGTCAAAACTTTAGCCAATAGTCCTGTACTCCTGCTCTTGTAAAGGGGAAGTACCGTGTGAAAAAGGCTGCCATTGGGACGTAGCAATGCGCCGTACATGTGCCCGTGTTATTGTTTACTTTTGACTCCACAAACCGAGCATAATTCTATCTGACCATAAATTAAAAATATGATGCCAACTGTTGTCAAATAAAACTGGCTAAAAGCTAGACGATTTGCGGATTAGCTTCTGTTTATTGAGGTCTTGAGTTTGCGGTAAATAGTGTTTTTTTCCCCCATGGTTAGGACATGGCTGGAACATCTAAGGGGAGGAAAATACATCATTTTAACATTTTTAAACTCTCTATAGTCCCTTTAAAGACCCATCTTAAAGGGGGGGTATTATGTAAAATCGACTTTTTCAAGCTTTATATCATGTTATTATGTCATTCCCTCATTAAACACATGCCTGGAGTGTTGCCTTGGCTCATTCACATATTTTTGAGTAATCAGTAAAAACTTAGACGGCAGCCATTTTAGGTGTAGCTATGCCTCAGTCCTCCTAGGAACGCCCCCACCTCCTGGAGACGCCTCTGGACCTTTCGTCACCAGCCAAGCCACCAACCACTGCTCCTCAGCTCAGCAGAGCCCCCTCCCCGCACAGTAGTGTTGTTTAGATGCCACAGCAGTGTGCTGAAGGGGGCGTGTCGGAAAGCTTCTTAAAGAGACAGAGGCCTATTTCAAGACGTTCAGTACAGCCATTTTGAGAGAGCAATTTTATTCAAGGCAGTTATTTTAATTTACTGCATATACAGACCAACAGAAGGTTACGTCATCATTGTAGTATGCTATAGACTGGTGCTATGTGATTGAAAAAAGCATAATACCCCCTCTTTAAGTGTTCTACATTTCTGCAAACATCAGAGAAATGTAGAAAAGTAAGGGCAAACTAAAGTAATTTTCTTTGTTCGTGTTGAAATATTATCTTGGCCACAAATTGCGGCCCCAGCATAAGGGACCATAGCTCACTGCCCTCTTTTTTCTTCAAAACAACGCATGTGGTAATACGTTTTGGAGACTTCTGGAACGCAGAATAATACGAATTTAACCCATCAGCAAATTTCTTGATTAAACGATGGGGGGGAAGATGCAAAAACTCACATAACTTCACAACAAACATGGACAAAACAAGTCCATATTACGGCATCCTCAAAGTGACAGTTCAATCCACCCCCCAACCTCTGCATCGCACAACATTACGAGGAGCATGTTGTCTGCCATGCCATCTACAGCTGCCCCCGCATAACACACAGTGGCATTTCCCCTGCCCACAGCCCGCAGTGGCACAGCGATGTATGTTCAAATCCGTCCCCTAGATGTGAGCTGACAGGAGGATTGACGTGGGATCGGTAGGACGTGCTCGGAGAAAAAAAATAAAGCAGGCGCAGGAACAAGTTTGTGTTTCTTGATAAAATGTTGTCAGAGATAAAAAAAAAAAAACACTTTAGAAGGAAGGGATTTTTCTTTTCTTTTTTTAAGCAAATGGCAACACTATGATTAGGTGTCTGTCGCCCTCTGCTGGCAACAGTGGGGAGTGTAATTTGCTTAATGGCAAAGAAAGCAACATGATGATAACAGGTTGATGTTTTGTAGTTAAAGCAATTAAAGCCTCCTATGACGGGTATGCAGGTTGTTGTTTTTTATTATAAGATTTCAATATTTCTTTCAGTCAAAGGCATTCCACTGTGGAGCAATAGGGAGACAAGGACATGACATGAATCGTGACATACCGTAAATCCTCTAATAATGGCCTGTATTCCATTACCGGCCGGGTTCGTAGCTGGCGGAGGCAAATAAAAGCCGGTCTCTAAAACAGGCCGGGGCATATTATTAGAAACTATAGCGGTAGAAATATTTCCCATGTTCGGAATATGGCCCATACTAGTGTAAACGATAACTCACGTGCAGGAAGTAAACAAACTGGAACCCAGGCCGAGAGAGGGACCGCTGCTGCGGAGTGGAGCTGATCCAAGCGTAACTTTGAGACAGATTTAGCCACTTTTCAAACCTTCTGTGACTATAAACAGGGCAAGCAACAAATGTTGTGTGACCCTCCGGGGTTTTAATAAAGTCACCATCGCGTCCTCAAAGCTCATCCAGCGACTCCGTGTGCAGGTAAGTTCCACGCCTCAAAGTAACTCCTCTGATCGGCGCGAGCGTCTCGTCTTCTCTCGGGTCAGTTTTATGATCGATCACAAACACAAACGCTCCGTCTGAACTCGCCTTTACATGAGATAACAATAATAATCCGGTCCGCGGTAAAAAAAAAAAGAAAAAAAAGAAAGAGAAACCTGGCGTGACATTTATGTCAATGTTCCGCTAACAGCAGCGAAACACTTCCTGTTGTCCCTACAAAATAAAAAGCGTCAATGTTCCAGCCGCTGGGAGAGTGTTTGCAATGTTAATTAATAAATGAACCTAATATTTTAATTTCAAATGGACACAAATCTCGTTTTTCTTCATTCTACTGGTCGTCCGTTTTGCTCAAATAGAAATAAAGGCCTGTCTCTAATTTTGGCCTGGTCCTCGATGTGCTTGAGTAAATAAAGGCCCCGGCCTATATTAGAGGATTTACGGTATCAACATACATTTCAACATAAAAGACAGCAAGCTCCAATTCGCCTGAAAGGGAGTGGGGAGAAGAAAACGTATTTAATCCCAGCCCATTTCTCATGACCATAAATTCCGGACTATTTAGCGCACCTGAATATAAGCCGCACCATCAAAATTTAAAAAGATTGTATTCATTTGATCTTTTTTATAGGCCGCACTGGTCTATACGCCGCAGCTGTTCCAAGCGAATTTGAAGCGCCATTAGCACTGGAAATAGCCTACTGGACTTTTCTCTTTGTGCGCCGTCAAAAGAACGGTGCATTTACTTTTATTAAAGTGTGCTTCGATTATATTATTCTTCAAACGCACGTGTGTTCAGTGAAGCCAAAGCGCTGCCCGCACCTCCTGCTCGGCATGTTAGCGCACACAGCCTCAGGAGCTCGGGAGTTTCCCGTTGTTCAAAGCTGCTCTGAGCTGGGTCCGTGGTGAGAGAATTAAAAGCATTTATTTTGCACTCGAAGCCACGTTAGCTATAGCGCAGGAGGACATCCTACTGCCTCTGCTCCTGCTTAAATCAGGCACACCGTTGTATAAGCCGCAAGGTTCAAAGGGAGGGAAAAGAGTAGCGGCTTATAGTCCGGAAATGACGGCAATTGTCTACACAGTGAGCTTCAACTATGGATTCAGAACAATGGCCGCCGGCTGCTCTGCTTTATGACCGCAACACTGGAGGCCGCCATTGCTGTAGTACCTCCATATAGCCGCTAGTCTCCCATTGAAAAGCATTGGACTTTAGATACGTTAAAAACAACTTTAACGCCTAGTTTCTATTTTTTAAACACTTTCTACGGCTACATATTCCTCCTGAGATATCGCTGGGTTACTCACAATTAAGGAAAAACCAGGCTGGTTTTGAAAGATT
Source organism: Neogobius melanostomus (assembly GCA_007210695.1). Lineage (NCBI taxonomy): Eukaryota > Metazoa > Chordata > Actinopteri > Gobiiformes > Gobiidae > Neogobius > Neogobius melanostomus. Next base: position 470,359 of record VHKM01000887.1, read on the forward strand.
TTTTTTTAAAATCTCGTACTAATAAGGGTCGGACTGTTAGCATTGGAGCTGCACGGGCTACACGTCACGCAAGGGCCGAGTCTACAGTGAAGATCCCGCCCTTATGCCCTTATTAGGAACATGCTTCATCAGAGCTGGGGAGGAGGAGTCTGTAAATCCGCAATGATTTCCCCCTCGAACCTGGTCATTATGGTAAACGGGGAGGAGTGAGGAGGAGTTGTCTATTCTTTTGTACAGTCTATGATTCAGAAATGATTTAGCAAACATCTTTACAACAGAATTTAATAAATCAGTAGCTGAAATAACTAAATCTTTATTAAATCATGGTGGAAGTTGTGAGTTGTTATCGTCGCTCAGGAGGCGTCAAGCCAGCAGCTAGATGTACACACGACCGTATCGCTGGTAAGTGTGTTGACCAGTATAAATTCATGCAGGTGACTATATAGGCTCACTAGCCCTTATGCTACAATGCTACTGTGTTTTTAGCATGCTGGCGCTCCGGCCAAAGGCTACCACTGGACAAGTAACGTGTTCAGGGTCTCGGTACGGGGCGTTTGGGGAGCACCATGCATTGTCGCCCTGGTATCTACATCTGACCACGCATCTGTATTTGTGCTAATGTAGATTTCCCATTCTTAGGGTCCTCTCAGCGTTACACACCTCCCCTTCTTCTTCTTGGAAGGACGCCTGTACAGACAGGATCGTTCTTTTTCTATGTTGTAGACTGTGAAGTGCTCATGTGAGAGTCCGCCATGAACTATAACCTTAACTTATTGGACAAACCTTGAACGAATTAAACCATGGATAATTTTAACAAAACTAATACATATCTTACTTTTGTAAATGAATGCCTCTGTCCTGCCAATTTTACGAATCTGTGTTGCCTTTTACTGCAGGCTAAATCTAACTTTACATACTGAGTGGTTGGCAATGGTTGGCACCACTAAATGGTAAAACAATTAGTGGTGGGTTATAATAGGAACCAGATTATTATTACATTGTAACATTTTATTCACCTTATTCCGGAGGTTCGCGTGGGCGCCGCCATGAATTGTGCCCCTTCTCTCCTAATATAGGACTGGAGAAGTCCAGGTAGCGTGAAAAATAACAATAATGGTAACGACAGCACATACCAACATTCATCACAAGTAGACATAGACAGTATGGATGTAAAAAGACCAACTCTCTCAATATATATTGTGGCCAGACCTGATGTCTATATAACAGTTTCTGTGAATAGTTCGACATTGCTTGAGTTGTATATCCAGTTTTGAAGCCCACCCACTGCCGCACCGTGCTGTGAGGTTGCCAGATCCTATGGCTAACAGCGATACACCAGGCAGTGAATATGAAAGACATGTGGCGACCGAGCTTTAGTTCACAGTGCCGTTTTGAGAGAGTAAGTGTGCGTCTTCTTTATGTGAGCTCACAAGGACACGGTGATGAGCAATAGGACCAAGTGTGCGACAGTACCCGCCACAGTCACAGATGTAGATAGAACCCTTCCCCCAAAGCCCCACAGCCTCCTGGATTCATTCTGTTGCTCTGCTTTTGCCCCAGCGGCTTTGAAGTGTGGGTCAAATCCAGAGGAAACATTATGTTGCGTTCACAACTTCGTAAACAGCCTATCATTTAAAATGGAGTTGATGTGGCTGAGAATTCTATTGTGGTAAATATGGTCACAGTTAGAACTCTGAATTTTCAGTGTGGTTTGTGGTTAATATCTTTGTAAATATTGTATGCAGACAATTAGCAAGTCGGCTAGTCCGGGCTACTTTTCAGAGTCTGCTCAATGTATTTTTCCTACGGCTGTTAGCATTACCCACCAAACATCGCAAATTATGAATGATCAACCCATCCACCACATTTAGGTCAAAGCCTAGTTAGAAATGATTCATGAATGTGCAGACCTTTTGAGATGTTACTTTAGATACAAATTAGCGTATTAAAATGGCCTCTGAGCTTATCATTTCAAATCAAATTCAGTTTTTGCTTTTTGTGGGGTCAGATCATAAATGTAAGATAGAAGAGATAACTGGTGTTCCATTCAGCCCCAGTCGAAATGATCCCGAGTGGTCTGTGAAATTAACATGGCTGCTCTATCTCCTCGTACGAAGCCTGTTCCTTAAAAGGGCAAAAAGGCGGGAAGCCCCACTGTCAATCATAAATTTAGGCGTCCGCTTTTTATTTCTAATGTACCAAAACCAAGCTGGTTAAAAATATCTCACCTGGCCCAGCGTTGTTACATGGGTCATAGCAATTTTTAGAAAAAATAAAACTCTTTGGAGCCAGGCTTTTAAGCAGTTTAAACGAGGCCCAAAGCTACATAGGAATCTGGAGTCGCCCCTGGCCACCAGGGGGTGGTATTACAGCAATGTCAGCTCCCCGCCATGAGGACCATAGAAAAGGGCTTTCCTCGCCCTTTGGGTCAGATACACATCAAGTGGCCACTAAACCTCATCTTATCAGAGGTTGATTGATTGATTGATTGATTGATTGATTGATTGATTGATTGATTGATTGATTGATTGATTAATTGATTGAGCTGTTTATTTGAGCTGTTTACATTCATATTTTCACAGTAATTAAACATTTCATCACAGAAAAGCTCAAAAGGAGTAGGCTGAAGCAGAGCTTATGTGTGCCTACCCCTCATTCATCATTAATAATTAATAATCACCCTCGTGCTAGACATATTCAGTGGTAACTTTTAGGCTTTTTTTGTTTGCTTTTTTTCTTCAACAGCAAGACGAATACAGAATTATTTTGTTTCCATACGCAAGTATACACACAGTAACATGCGAGCACTTGCCATTGAATTACATTGAGTTCAGCGATACAACAAGATCATATTGACTGACATCATTGACATTATACCATACATTGTATATTACATAAAGGAAAGCATTGTACCATTCAGGTTATCAGTGTGCATCAATATGGTGCCAGTATCTGTTTGGTGATTCGTAACATGGAGTATTTCCTTATGCTGTATAATACCAATCATTACTGGTTAACCATTAAGCCAGTTGATTTAGTTACTATGAACGTTTTTTGTTGTTGTTTGTTTGTTTGTTTGTTTGTTTTTGTGTGTTTGTTTTTGTTTTTATTCCTTGTTGCTTTCTTGTTGACATTTACCATCTTCACGACTATATTTGAGTAAGCATTATTTCATAGTTGGTCTATGTGCCCTATTCTGTGTAGAGCATTAAAAAGCCAGGGTGTGGTTAATGATAAAGAAACCACAGAAATGATTTAATGCCATGAAACGGACATGAAACACTTCATACTTTAGTATCGCACCTTTTTCGCCTGTTCATTTGTATAGGAATAAAATGCTCAATTTAAACGGGTCCATTGTGTGCATTTATAGAAACAGGCTCAGATACGTAGCTAAAGGCATTTCTATGATTTCTATGTTTGTAACGGCTGGATCTATCCACATGAAATAAAAGCTGTCACAAAGTTCAACATCTTCTCACTCAGCACATATGAACTATATGAACCAATGACTGTCTCATAAACGTGTCCAAAAGTGGTGACAATGTTCAAAATGATGTGCTTGATGTCAGTCAGAACTTCCAGCCATACGGCGAATGTGGCAGGTTCGTGAATCACTTCCAAATAATGATCAGGGCAAACATTTGGAGATTTCTTTCCAATACTGTATCTTTGAACTGTGTCATTGGGCTGCGCTGTATAGGCATGTGTTCCAACCGTGGCGAACGCAGCGTATTTCCCCACGAGGACAATGACATACGCCTTAAACCAACTGTATAGTGTTAACTCACGTGGCTGTTGGAACGCACAAACACACACAGGAACTTGCTCACTCACCACGCTGGCTTCCATAGTCTGTTTGCATTTTCCCATTACAGCTTTCTGCCGCTGGTTTTAAAGCGAAACCTCGTACCCACAGCACTGCTCCGTCCAAAACCACTCGCTGCAAATGCCAATGCAACAGATGCACAAACCAGCAACAGATGTGCAGCCCACTCCTCACTAGTTATACCCACAGCACCATCATTACACTGCACATTAGCACACACAGACTCAAATACAAGGGTCGTATCCTCAAGCCCATAGCCTCAACACGTGTCTCATTTGAAGGCTTGTCAGGGCGGCTTTAGTCTCTGTGGACACATAATGGCGCAGTCGGGGTAAGTTTGGTTGATGCACCTTTTGCTCTCTGCCGCTCCGGGTCAGGAAACTCATTAAGGTTTATTAATCACGTTAAAAGCTCAGTCCACAGGCTATGATCGGTGTAACTACTGCAAAGAACGAGAAAGTACAAGGCAAAAAGCTTTGAAATTATGAAATACATTGGGATTTTTGCAGCTTGTACATGATAGAGCAAATGAACGAGGCAGAATTCACCTTTATTTTCAACCTAACATCAGAAAAATTGATGCACACCCAAAAAAATCTTCCTTTTGATAATCTGTATCTTTGCAAGTTCCATTTGTAGGTGCAGGTAACAAGAAGTAATTACACATGCAAGTAGAGGTAATTACACATTAAAGTGCAAGATTTAATAACTGTAATGAAAGTGTACAAGATGTATGTGTAATAAAGGTGTAATAAAAGTGTACACATCGTCTCGATTTAGATAGCAGCCCGCGCTCAAGTGTAGTTACACATTACACGTGTTTCCGTGTTGGTATTTAAAAGCATTAAAGTCAATACATTGTGCCATAATCAGGGCCTTAAATGTCATCAAGCATTAAATTGGATTAAAACTGGCAGAGGGGGGTATTATGCTTTTTTCAATCACATAGCACCAGTCTATAGCATACTACAATGACGACGTAACCTTCTGTTGGTCTGTATATGCAGTAAATTAAAATAACTGCCTTGAATAAAATTGCTCTCTCAAAATGGCTGTACTGAACGTCTTGAAATAGGCCTCTGTCTCTTTAAGAAGCTTTCCGACACACCCCCTTCAGCACACTGCTGTGGCATCTAAACAACACTACTGTGCGGGGAGGGGGCTCTGCTGAGCTGAGGAGCAGTGGTTGGTGGCTTGGCTGGTGACAAAAGGTCCAGAGGCGTCTCCAGGAGGTGGGGGCGTTCCTAGGAGGACTGAGGCATAGCTACACCTAAAATGGCTGCCGTCTAAGTTTTTACTGATTACTCAAAAATATGTGAATGAGCCAAGGCAACACTCCCGGCATGTGTTTAATGAGGGAATGACATAATAACATGATATAAAGCTTGAAAAAGTCGATTTTACATAATTTTAAAAGCCGTGTAAACCTTTGTTACACGTTGTATTCAGTTGTTGAATAAAACAGATTAACTGCTATGCTCTTCACAGAAGATGGAGAAAGACTGTTGTGGAGCGGAGAGAGCTGCGCAGGAGGAAGAGGAAGGAGGAGGTGGAGCTAAGCAGTGCAGGACACCACGCTCTGAAACAGGTACAAACCCAGGAGGCGGTGCTTTGTTTCAGAGGATCAGAGGAGACTGATGGCAGCCAGGTTTCCTCCAGGTGCTACGATTGGTTTCCCCGACCTCCAAAAACATGCAGGTCAGGTTGACTCACAACGGCTCAGTCACAGCAGCTCAGGACTAACACCTGAACACAGTTTCATTCTACGGTTGTACAATGATAAATAAAGCACTTACACTTTGGACATTAAACCTTGCACCTGTACTAACATGTGTAATTACTCTCTTGTTCCTCATACCTGCACATGAAGCTCGTGGGCTGTAATCTAAAGTGTTACCAAAATTTAACATTGTTTGTGACAAATTAAGTATCTATTTATCTAAATACTTTTTGTCAGGTGTCTAATCTTTTTTAACTGATCTAGAACATTTTTGCAAGGCAGAATCTGAATCTGTTTTTCTGTGTCAGGTCAGGTTCTTTAGGTGGATTTTTAAGACTGTATACATCAAATCGGATACATTTTCCATATGTGCGGTTGCTTTATTTCAGTGGGTTTCATTTGAAATAAGATGTTGTGTATCAACATATATTATGCACAAATGCAAATGATGTTACAACCAACCTCAGTCTGCTCCTAACTGTGGACAGACTGCCAGGACGGAGACTTTATAAAGACGATATCCTTCGGAAACATTTGGTTAAAAAAATTGTCCTGATTGAGCAAAACCGATGTGATTTTTGGATTCAGCGGCTCATCAACATTGTTCTAAATCAGCTCACGAAACGTAGACACTGAATTTCTTGTAAACCAGTGTAAAGTGATGGATTTGAAAATAACCGTGAAACTTCTCCAGGTTTCGAAAAACGGGTGAAATGTCTCACAGCAAAACCAGTCTTAAATGGCTTTGTCACAAACGTCTCTGCAACATTTGGGGAAGTCCTCGATGAGCGACAGCTGACACCGGCGTCGCAGGGTTATCACGAAATTAGCTGACGAAATATCCATATCCACAATATATCATAAAAATCACTGACATTTACACATCTTTGCCCCACACAGCCAAGAACAAAACACAACTTGAAAATGCGCAAAAGTTCAGTCAGTTTTAGTCAAATTGTTGGTTCTTAGTTAGTGTTTGTAAGTCTCTCTTTGGCACATACTGATTGAAATACTACAAATTGCTTATCACCTTTGTTTAATGGAGTACTGTGTTGACATGGCAATATTCAAGGCAGTTGTTTCTCACATTGCGCAGCCCTCTCTCATACAAAAAGCAACCCACCTTGCTTGTTTAAGAACATTGAGAATAGCACAACAGTCCCCCTGATATAGTAAGAGTAGCCGTTCCTTACCGCGGTGCCTGTGCTCCTGTCTGTGTCCGCTCAGTAAGAAGAGAAAGTCCTGGCAGGTGTCGGCTTCGAGCAGTGAGCTGTTGTGAAGGCACAGGTCAACAATCAGGGTCACCGCTCTTTGGCAAACCATGTCATATTCATCTCCTTCAGAAGACATGCTCTCCAGTGCCTCCTTTGCTGCATCCACGCGCGATCATCCAACAACTACTACTTGTACTATTACTACAACTACTACTACTACCTCTGCTTCTTCTGCTGCTGCTGCTGCTGCTGCTGCTACATCCCACACAACTGCCACCACAGCACATCCTCGCTTTAAGAGCTGTGCCCGTGCCAGTCCAGTCGCATGCACTGACGGCACACAGCAACCTGCCGACTTTCTTTGCCGCGCTTTCCTTTCTTCCACAGGGGAGCGCACGCATGTGGTCGCTCTTCCCCTTCTTCTTCTTCTTCTTCTTCTTCTTCTTCTTCTTGTCTGTTTGGGTTTCCCCCGTGCACCCGGTCAAGTGTGTAAGTGAATCATGGCAGTCTATAGCGGAGCATTGTGTGAGGATGAATGAAATAATAAGAATGAGAATAAGGACAGAAAACTACTTGGTTAAGCTCGGGGAGTGCGTGCGGGAGCTGGCATGGTAATGATAGAGTGTGTGTGTGTGTGTGTGTGTGTGTGTGTGTGTGTGTGTGTGTGCGCGTGTGCGTGTGCGTGTGCGTGTGCGTGTGCGTGTGCGTGTGCGTGTGCGTGTGCGTGTGCGTGCGCGTGCGCGTGCGCGTGCGCGTCACTGTGTTGTTGTGGACTGGGTGATGCACATTGGTCCCCAGGCGATTTCTCCTGAAGTTATTGCATCATGTCAATGCTAAAGAGACAGCACTGGGAAAAAAATAAATGTGAAAATCGCATAAGAAATAAAAAATAATGATCATAATGTCAAAAAGGAAAAATAAATATATACGTTAGATTCTTTTATTTATTTATAATATTACACATTTAAACTTACAACTTTTGCACAAAACATGTACCCAGCTTTCTTCAGTTTGACCATTTGTGATGTTTATATTTTCCTTATTGGACACTGACAGGAAGTGACATAGGCAGAGGCAAGCCATTTTAAACTGTTGCCGTGCCGACCATGTTACCCCAATGGGAAATGAGTCAAGCTGCTCTGGAACTTTACCTCTAACTATGTCACTTCCTGTCAGTAGCTTAAAAATTCTGATAAAAAATAACTTCCTTCCCAAATTCATTGAATTTGCTGCTTCACTGAAATAAATGATAATTATTTCTTACAACTGATGTTATAAATAAGTCGTATTTTCAAGTGTTAAAAACCTGTCATTTGTACTTTAAGCCTATACTTTAACTTAACATCATCCAGGGTAATACTCTATATCGGGGATACAGGGAGCCCAGGGGGTAATTGGAAATTGTTTCAGGTTCAAAAAGAAAATGAAACAATTCGTACAATTTCAATATTAATGTTAAAGGAAATGTTGTTTTAATTATGTTTTTCAGTAAAAGGTTTGATTTTGTGAGTAATTTAGCTTCATTTTAAACACATCACACTATTAAATACTGAATAATAGTTTAGTTGTTCACTTTGTAATAATATTGACAAGTATAAATGAACGACTACGAAGGTGTAAGCGAGAGAAAAAGAAGTTTGGGAACCACTGCTCTAAATCTGTGTTTCTGAACTAATGGGTTGCGGGCCTTTCCCAGAAACATTTGGTTTTACGTCCAGAAAAAGTATAGAATCACTTTCTTACGAAGATTGATCTCATCCAGGCAGATACAACAATGAAAGTTAAAAAACATTTCAACTGGACATTTTTTTACACAGTTGCCCGACGTTTCGAGAGTCATTGCCCAGAGAATCACTGCTTGAGTTTGACTGGTATCGGGTGGTTTCGATCATGATTTCAACTTTGTCGTATTTATTGGTGTATTATGTTAAAAAGTTGATATTTGTGCGTATTTGACCTTTAGTGTCTCTACAACATTCCAGGATCATTTATTTTGTAGGTTTTTGGTGAGAGGGTCCGTCAGCAGAGAAAACCTTCCAAACAATATCTGATCCCGGAGCGTCCTAGAGGCCACTGTGATGGAAAGTACAGGCGTCCAGGACCGTGACCGTGTCCTGCAACTAAACTATTTACGTTTAGTTGCCATGTATTTTAAGGCTGTCGTTTTGGCTCTTTCTGCATGATATAAAGTCCTCTCATCAAAAATGTACCAAAAAATTGTGTTTCGTTGGATTTAGATGTTTATAAAATCCTTGTAATATCAGCACTACTCGAAGCACTAATCGAAGCACTTACACATTCTTACATTTGTCAGTTTTGCATTGATAAGATCATACAGAGCTTGTACACATAGGTATATTTGGTATAGCAGGGCTTAGCGATATTGAAGTGTGTAGGTGTATATATTTCTATAATCAGAATGAAAAAGAGATGTGCCTTGGTATAAGTACCATATGGTGTATTTATTTTGGACGACTGTAAATGATAATTCCTTTATGACATTTCTGTACGATCATAAACCATTTGTTATTAAAACATAAGCATAGACTCATGCATCAGTTTCTTGCATGAGTGTAGCTGAACGTTTATGTGATGTTATGAATGAGAGATAAGAGGAAGGTTTTTTATAAGTTCTTTATACTCCTTTTGAGCACAATAGTCTTTGTTTGTTTTTTCCTTCTGTAAAAATGTTTGAAAAGACTTTTCTGCTCAAATATCAAATCAAAAAAGAAATTAAATTACATGTTATGGTGGAATCCAAGTGAAAAGTGGACCCGCCTCCAATGAGTCTCTTTATTGCACTCTCACTCCACTTATCCATTTATCCATCTGCACCCACAGCCCCGTACAATATGGAGGGAAGTTGGGTCAAGTGTCTCGCTGTGTGTAGTGTTGGAACCTGCATTAGTCTTTGTTGTTTGAGGGTGAACGCTCTACCACTGAGCCACAGCAGGTTAAATAATACACATGTCTTATTCCTATTAACATATACATTACAAACGGTAAATACGAATTATTGAAATAAGTAAATGGTCACATTTATATAGCGCCTTTCTACCTGCTTCAAAGCGCTTTACATCAAGGAACCCATTCACACACCAGTGTGCGCAGACACTGGAGGCAAGGTGGGTGAAGTGTCTTGCCCAAGGACACGACGACAGTGTGCACGTGCAGGGATTCGAGCCGCCGATCCTCCGGTCACAAGACGACCCGCTCTAGTCTCTACGCCACCGTCGCCCCATTTGAGTGACTCATTTCAAGAAATCTGTCCTGATCTCTGTTGTGTTTTTGTCACTATTCTGTCATGTTTTTGATAAGATGAGATACTGTAGCCTTTATTGATCTCACAATGGAGAAATGTACTTGTTACATTCAGCTCTTAGAAACACTCAGGGTGTGCAAATAGGCAGGAAATGTGAAATAAACAACAATGAAATAGTAAATAGCGGTATCTTATATACAAGGACTTGTCACGTTATTGTTGCATTTTTGTTTACAGCCTATAGGGAAAGACCTTTTCTAGTTTAGTAGTTTCTAAAAATATGTGTAAGATCTGTGTGAGTAAAACACACAATTTCCATGTGATGGATCGCGCTCAACATTAGGTAGAAAAACAATCCTAATTTACGTGAATTTGCTCAATATAAAAACGTTTTAAAAGTATTTCTTTAAAGAGGGGGTATTATGTCAAATCGACTTTTTCAAGCTTTATATCATGTTATTATGTCATTCCCTCATTAAACACATGCCTGGAGTGTTGCCTTGGCTCATTCACATATTTTTGAGTAATCAGTAAAAACTTAGACGGCAGCCATTTTAGGTGTAGCTATGCCTCAGTCCTCCTAGGAACGCCCCCACCTCCTGGAGACGCCTCTGGACCTTTCGTCACCAGCCAAGCCACCAACCACTGCTCCTCAGCTCAGCAGAGCCCCCTCCCCGCACAGTAGTGTTGTCTAGATGCCACAGCAGTGTGCTGAAGGGGGCGTGTCGGAAAGCTTCTTAAAGAGACAGAGGCCTATTTCAAGACGTTCAGTACAGCCATTTTGAGAGAGCAATTTTATTCAAGGCAGTTATTTTAATTTACTGCATATACAGACCAACAGAAGGTTACGTCATCATTGTAGTATGCTATAGACTGGTGCTATGTGATTGAAAAAGCACAATACCCCTCTTTAAAGGAACAGGCACCGTTTTTCCATACTGAGATATGTTCTTACCTGAGCTTAGACTAGTTGATGCATACCTGTCTGGTCTTTGTGCGTGCGCTCAGTCACGCAAAACGACCAAAGATGTTGTCAGCATTTGGCCTCTCCCAGTATATTCCTATGGCTCCAAACGGGGGTGAAGTTAGAAGCGACCACGCTCTTCCACGGGCACAAAGACCAGACAGGTACGCATCAACTCGTCTAAGCTCAGGTAAGAACATATCTCAGTATGGAAAAACGGTGGCCTGTTCCTTTAAGTGTAAAAAATGCCCCATGGACAGATCTCTCCAATCGAGGGCATCTACTTATTTAAAACATTTATCTTTTGCAAGTCCCTGCAAGATTATGAAACGCAGACATTTCTCTCCTACGTTGGCATTTATGCAGTGGAATCAACAATTACAATAAACACGTGCCATGAAAGGACGTGAAAGTGGAGAGAAGATCGGCGTCTTATTAGTCTGCCGTGCTCGCAAAGTGAAGTGGCCACTGGGCTTGTTTTCCTCCCGTCCCCCGTTTAGACGCTCCCGGAGGTGGCCGTGTTTCTCGAGTGATGTATTTCCCAAAGCTCACCCTCCCGCGGCTCAGAGGGCAGCCACCAGATGATTCCCCCATCGCTCTGACTGGGATCCTGCACACGCTGTTTACAAGAGCGATGTGAAAGTCGAGTGCGTGGGCGGTACATGGTGTCTAACATGTTACACCCGCGGCTTGTTTACCATCTATAAACGGCGGCGTAGAAATGTAACACATGCGAGTATTTTTATATTTTAACAATATGGTCATATATAGAAGGAGCGTCTATGAGCAGATAATAATCAGGCATTGGAAGAAGCAACAACTAATGATAGACAAAATGAAGAAGAAAACAGAGGATGCATTGGTTTTATTTTAGATTATGAATGAAAAATGACCTATTTCTGTGCAGTGTGTTTTTCAGCCCACAGTGGACATTTTACTTATGAAACATTGAAACATGAACCATTTTTTAATGCAAACAATCCAGACGAAGGTTCTTGAACATTAATCCAGGAGTCAGCAAAGGTTTATCTGCAGGAGAGAAGCCTCTGAATAAAGAGGGGTGGGACTAGGACAAGGTCGCCCCTCCCAGTGTTGGTTTATCTAGTCTGCCTGTGAGCAGAAATCTTTAGTGTTGCTGACGAAGCCTCTTGGAAGTAACAATACTCACTTCCCTCTTACTCACTTGAGAAAGTCCCATTCCTCTCACTTGCTCTGAGAACACTCGCTATGAGTTCCCTCCACAGTAGCGTCCCCTCAATGAGGGAAGTGCAAGTGAAGATTGTCCCCTAAGGAATGGGACAACACTAGTATGCAAATTGGCGCAAAGAACGTGTTGTAGAATGTAGAAATACATAAATAAATAAATGAAGAAATCTAGCGACACAGAAATACATAAATGTGTGTTATGGCGAGCGGACAATTGTTTATAATGTCTTTGTGAATTGTCTTATATCTGTATGTCTTGTTTGTATTTTTATGGAGCTGCTGAACTGTAAAACAAATTTCGGATCCTTGTATCTGACAATAAAGCATTTATCTATCTATCTAAATAAATAAATTAAGAAATCTAGCGACACAGAAATACATAAATAAATACATGCAATAAATGGATAAATAAATAAATGAAGAAATGTAGATATTGATAAATAACCTAAATAAAAGTATGTTTATTTAATTTCAGAGTAATATTTAACATATCAATGTAAATATTTAAATTTCATTGTCCAAAAGGAATGTATGTATTTATATATTCCTGTATTTATTTATTTATTTATACTTTAGTCATTTTTGGTCCTCCATACCTTACGTCACGCGCAACATCGACGTGTCTGATTTCACCCCAGGCTAGTAGAGAGCGGTAATACACAGTTTATACAAGAAATACTATTTTCATTCACATGTGAAAATGCCGGTTCCGGCGTAGCTCCTGCCTGTTGTGGGCGCCATGTTGATTTATCTACGTTTGATAAATCAACGGAGAGGAAATATACGAAACAGCAGACGTGTTCGCCGTATGTTTGTGACGGTCGGGATGTTTCAGGTTTGTTGTTTTGTTTAATTTTGGCACTTGGCTCAACTTAGCTGCCAACTACCATTGTGTCTAAAAACAAGACGGCCTACACATTCAGGTTTGCATCCAGTCTATTGTTAAACGATTAAACATGACGCATTACTGTTTTCGATAGGTCAATCAATAATCATCTATGTCAAACAAGCAACACTTTCAGTCCTCTATCACCACAGGAGAAAGGGTTCAGCTTGAGACCATTTTGTTTAATGAAAGCTTGAATCAGAGTCAGTAGATTGAGAACCTGGATAAACATGAAACATCCGCATGTGCACACACACCCGGCGGTCAGTGTATATTGACGGGCAGACTCTTGTCAAATAGCGACTTTCAAACTATAACTTAAAAGTCCATTGCATATACATCTAACTAACACATTCCAACACATTTCAGAATTTTTACAGGCTTATTTGCGTATATATTCTTACATTTGTAATTGTCGCTTCCACCGGTAGCCGCCATCTTTATACTCCCTTGGCCGCAAGTCTGCCCCTGAGCTGGGCCTTTTCAAGGGAAGATAGCCACTTCCTCTTGCTCCCTACAGTATTGGGACACCCTACCCCTCCGCGGGAATGCGCAAAATCTAGGGCTAGGGTTTGAATTGGGACAGGGATCCACCCACCTTGCCTCCAGTGTCTTGGTACATTGGTGTTTGAATGAGCGAGTGAATGGGTGGCTGGTTCCTTTCCTGTAAAGCGCTTTGGGCCTGATGAAGGCAGAAAAGCGCTTTATACAGTAAGTTGAGACCATTTACCAAACCAACTTTTTTCTAATGACAAACTGTATATCTGATGATTATTATCTGCTGTTCCCACTTAAAGGGACAAGATGCAGGTTGGTCATTTTATAGTCACTACTGCCACCTCAGGTCTTACGCGTAACTGCAGTCTCTATATTAAGCTCATGCATGACGGCACTTCAGAACCGAATTAACACCTTTTTAAGTGACAGTGCAGGATTTTAGAGGCAGTTGTGGTGAACAGGTCTGGGCTCATTCTACACATTAGGACATGGCTGGAACATGTAAGGGGAGGAAAATACATCATTTGAACATTTTGAAACTTTAAGTCCCTAATAGTCCCTTTTAAGTTTGTGTCATATTAGCATAAAGTAGTATAATTTGCACTTACAATATATAGTCCAAAACTGTCTAAAGCCGTGTGATTTCAAACTCCAAATGTGGGCGGAGTTTGGTCTTTAGTGCCACTCTAATGTGTGTAAAAGCCCTTTATACGTGAAGTTTGATTGATTTGTTTTGTGGAAAGCAATTACCTGTTCACAACATGTACTTTTGGTTTTGCAGTTTAATGGCAGCATTCCTCCTCTTGGTCTCTTGTCCACAGAGGAAACGTCTGCGGTGAATTAAGAGCCTCTGGAGACGAGAAAGGCTTTGTTTATGATGACCTCATTTCAGGTTTAAAACATTACTCTTTATCTTTTTAATGTATTAGGATACAGGAACCAACTGGGCACTTTTCTTAACTACAGCATCAAAGTTTTCTATTGGCTCCTCACACATTTCACTCAAATCTCTGGGGAAATCAATCATTAATTTCTCATACGTGATGTAACTGGACGAAGTGCAGGCTCATACTCTTCAAAACCTCCTGCTGCTTTTTCACAGAGAGAAACTAAACACTCAAGTCTGGGTTTTTCCTCGCTGCGTTTCATTGAAGGTGAACATGTTTGATCCTCAGACTTAAGGATGAATCCCAAACCTTTCCGTGAAGCAAAGTAATTTCACAAACTCTTGAACCAATTAAGGCATTATAGAAATCTTTTTATGCAAAGGTAATGACACGGACACGGTGCTTTATCTGATCTTGTTTGCAGAGATTTCTTGAAACATCCTTTTGCGCTTTTAACCAGGTTGTAAAGTGATTTGCACCTCAAAGCGCATGGGGCAGCTCATGTATCTTTCCTTCTTTTGAACAGACGTAGATACGAACGGAACAGAAAATAGGGGGCGAGGGGGGGTTTGCTGGTATTGCTGCAGTACTGCCCCCTAGTGGCAAAGTGTTGTCCTAGAAAGAGCGACCCAATATGGAATCTTATGGGGATTTTCACACGTGTCAAAAACAACTTTAAAGCTGGTTCCAAAGAATAATGAAATGGAGAATTATAACGTGTTAGGGCGCGGGCCATCTCTGGTATCTCTGGTATCTACATGTACCATTTACTCATGTACTTAATTGAGTAACTTTTTGAAGAAACTGTACTTATTAGAGTTATACCATTTAGTGCTTCTTTTTCTTTTACTTCTACTTGAGTAATATTGAAGTGAGTAATGAAGAGTAGAACAGTGAAGTATCATTGGCCCAGATGTGTCGGTCTGTCCTAAAGGGCAGCCACGTATGGAGTGAAATTGTCCCATGCAAATGCTTTGTGGCCATGTCTGTGAAAGGCAATATACCAGGACTCTGCAAACTTTTACATCCAAAGAGCCATTTCGGAACGATCAAACCAAATGAAAGTCTCAAAGAGCCACAATAGTTTTAACGTTCAGAAGACCGGACAAATCTGATTAATATTATTGTTGATTTGTTTACAAGTAAATTCACAATATTAATTGAAATTAATTATGCTTTGTTCTTTCAGCATTCTGTTGCTAATAGTTTTAGCTGTTTGCATTGATACTGCAATCTGCAAGACTCAGATATTCTAACACTGTAAATGGGACACCAGGTTTTGTGACTCCCGCCCCCTGATTTTCTCTGTTCCGCCCCTGCTTCAATCAGTGCATTCATTGGACCCCTTTTTTTTAAATGTTTCTTTTTTTTTTACAGATATGTATTTTTAACATATATGATGGTATTTTCTTTGGAAATATTAGGATTTTCACATTATTACATGTTTTGCTTCTCATAATTTATGCCACAACTGAAACATTAATACGGTTACTCAGTACTTAAAGGGGGGGTATTATGTAAAATCGACTTTTTCAAGCTTTATATCATGTTATTATGTCATTACCTCATTAAACACATGCCTGGAGTGTTGCCTTGGCTCATTCACATATTTTTGAGTAATCAGTAAAAACTTAGACGGCAGCCATTTTAGGTGTAGCTATGCCTCAGTCCTCCTAGGAACGCCCCCACCTCCTGGAGACGCCTCTGGACCTTTTGTCACCAGCCAAGCCACCAACCACTGCTCCTCAGCTCAGCAGAGCCCCCTCCCCGCACAGTAGTGTTGTTTAGATGCCACAGCAGTGTGCTGAAGGGGGCGTGTCGGAAAGCTTCTTAAAGAGACAGAGGCCTATTTCAAGACGTTCAGCCATTTTGAGAGAGCAATTTTATTCAAGGCAGTTATTTTAATTTACTGCATATACAGACCAACAGAAGGTTACGTCATCATTGTAGTATGCTATAGACTGGTGCTATGTGATTGAGAAAAGCATAATACCCCCTCTTTAATATAATGGACACTGTGCATGTGGACTGTGTTTCATGAAGCTGGAGCGCCCTCTGCAGACAACACATACAGGCTTTCATTTTGAGCCAACGGCATGCTGACAAACTGCTCAGGGCTGTTTTTTTTGTTTTTTTTAAATATTGAAATATCCTCAAAAAACGTCCCTTCCTGTATGGAGCATTAAAGCTATATATTGATAGATGGGCTGTTGTTACCTGAAGCCTCATTAAGCCCCGTTGGAAAGGTTACCGCTGGGTCGAGTGCACTTCCTGGTCCTGGCGCATGTTCTGATTAATGCGCAAATTAGGATGTGTCTCGCTGCACCTTTTCAAAGAACTCAATTACTTCTGCAGAAAACATGTCGGTTTGGCAATTACGGAGCTGCACTCGAAAAGGCGGACGGGTCAGTGTGAAATTATACCATTTATCTATTTTTGATATTTTATTTAATGATTAAGAGTTGTTTTTGTGGGTTTGTTTTGTGGGTAGTTTTAATCCCGGGAGAAGTATTCAGATGTATTCACACGTACTTTTTTAAACACCATTTTTGGGGAGACGGTGGCTCAGACACACAATTTATCCTTTCACTCGTGGTTTTCTGCTCTTTTTTAGAGTTTGCTCAGAAAATCCTGCGTTCGATCCCCTGGCGGATGGGCCTTTCTGGGTGCCTGCGTATGTTTCCTCCGGGCGCTCCAGTCTTACTACTCTACCTTATTACTATTTCCAA
This sequence comes from Neogobius melanostomus, assembly GCA_007210695.1. Classification (NCBI taxonomy): domain Eukaryota; kingdom Metazoa; phylum Chordata; class Actinopteri; order Gobiiformes; family Gobiidae; genus Neogobius; species Neogobius melanostomus. Next base: position 487,554 of record VHKM01000887.1, read on the forward strand.
ACCAGTAATCGGATTAAAGTTATTTATCCAAGTTGCTGTGCGTTACTATTTTGTCATTTTCCTTTGTTAAAATATTTCCTCTTCCGTTGCAAGGAGTGACGTAATGTATGCCATAAGTCACGTTTTCAGCCTGAGGAATACGGCACAAACGTAAACAACAATGGAGGGAGGAGAAGATGACAATATAAAGGTACGCCTTCAGAAACACTACATCCAATTAAGAAGCATCTGGAGTTGCATGGCAGACAGAGTTACAATGAGTGTCCCACCAGGTGAACAGATAATGCAGGAGGAGGCATATATAATGTATGTATGTTGTACAAATGTATATGTGGCAAGGCGAGGGTTTACTTTGATTTCATACTAACTTTAAATGCCACAACGCCACCCCAGAAATTTCCCCTGGAGATTTTACTCATAGTGACTGACAAGGCCAGATTTGTGCAACTAATAGTTGTCCTGTGTACAGTTTCCCCCACCTGAGCTGTAGCTCTCTGCAGTTCATCCAGGGTCATCATAGGCTTCTTGGTAACAGCTCTGGTCAGTGCTGTCCTTGTTCGGTCAGTAAGTTTAGGAGGACGGCCGAGTCTTGGTAGGTTTGCAGTGATGCCACACTCTTTCTATTCCTGGATGATGTATTTAACTGTACTTTGAGAGATGTTCAAAGCTTTGGAAATGTTTTTATAACCTAACCCAGCTTTATACTTCTCAATAACTTTATCCCGGACCTGTCTGGTGTGTTCTTGGACTTCATGATGCTGTCTGCTCCCCAATAGTCTTTTAACAGAGCTCTGAGACCATCACAGAGCAGCTGTTTTTGAACTGACATCAGATTACACACAGGTAGACTCTGTTTAGTCATTGGGTCAACATGTGATCATTCAGAAATCTTCATTCAACTTCTGAAGGCAATTGTTTGCACTAAAAGGAAAGGGGGGCCGGTACTTATGCACATCACACTTTTCAGTTTTTTATTTATAAAATCAATTCAAAATCATGTAAAAATCATTACACTTCACGATTGTGTGTCACTTAGTGTGTGTCTTTCACATAACATTTCATTAAATATATTTATGTTTATGTTCTATAGCATGGCAAAATGTCAAAGTTAAAGGGGGGCCGATACTTATGCAACCCACTGTACATGTAATTTTTTCCTGTCAATCTTCAGTGTATGTATATTTGGTATAGCAGGGTTTAGAGATATTGAAGTGTGTATGTGTATATTTTGCATGATCAGAATGAAAAAGAGATGTGCCTTGGTATAAATCTTAAGTACAATATGGTGTAAATGATAAATCCTTTATGACATTTTTGTACGATCATAAACGATTTATATGAATACACAAGCATACACTCATGCATCGGTTTCTTGCATGAGTATATGCTGAAAGTTTATGTGATGTTACTTGAGAGATATGGAGTAGTTTTTTTTATAAGGTCTTTGAACTTCTTCCTACTCCTTTTGAGCACAATAGTCTTTGGTTTGCTTTTTCTGTAAAAATGTTTCAAATACTTTTCTGCTCAAATGAATAAATCAGCGGAAAAAGAAATGAGGCGGTTAATGTCAGTGTCAATATAAGAGGTAAGACACGGGTTGAAATCTCTAAGGCAAAAGAATTGATTTAGCCACAGCTCAAGGTGAACAGCAGCCCATTGAAGTGAGTCAGATTTAATAAACAGCAGTAATGTGCCCTCTAGTGGTCAAGTACCCACAGGCTCGGCAAATAAAGTAACGTGTAATCTAACTAAGTTACCGTCAAACTCAAGTAATCACTAAAGTAACTGCATGACCTTTTAAATGAGTAATTGGTAATCCGATTACTTTTTCAAGTAATCAATGGCAACACTGTTTGTGAATGACAGGTGGTGGTCGGAGAGTCCATTGGCCCAGCAGATGTGTCGGTCTGTCCCAAAGGGCAGCCATGTATGGACTGAATGTAAATTGCCCCATGCAAATGCTTTGTGACCATGTCTGTGAAAGGCAATATACAAATACAATACAAAGTCCTTCCTTCATTTGTGCCAAAGAACAGTCACAAAAAGATCCAGCTCTTTCAAAAATGAGATCCAGCTCAAACTGTCCACTCCAAAGAACATTTTCTTTCACGAACGTCAACTCACCACATCATCAAACAAATAACCTAATAAGAAGCCAACAGCCAATCTTCCTCTTGCTCTATCAATTAATGGAAAAAAGAAGACAAGTCAAGTAAAGGACACTGGCATCACCTTATCATGAAAAAAACCTCCCTACATTCCCACCTGCTTCATCCAGTAAATTGGTAGCTCTATTTATTTCTATCTTAAAGGCTGCAGAATCCCCAGCACACGCACAAACAGCTGGACAGATAGTGTTACTCTTCTAATGAGTTCCCTCTGCTCTGTTCTCGATTATCACATTAATCCTCCATTAGCCCATGCGAGCTTTATTTATTTTCTTTACTGCCGTCTGCCGCCGGAGCGCTAAATAATGTAAAGCTGCGGGGCCATTTGTTGAAGAGACAGTGTTTTGTTGCTTTCCCGTAACTGTGATCCATGAATAATTAAGAAAGTCGATAAAACGGTCAGCAGTGTTCAGTCTCAGCAGTTAAATCATTGTTTATCAATGTTTAATTTAATGCCGGGGTTGAACATCAGTGGAATATGCTGACTATACACATGTATTTTAGTCTGATATATGACCAATCCACTAATATCTCATCTCTTTACTTTAGCGGTTCATGTTGGGACAGTGCGTATTGATTAACCGCGGCACGTGTACGGTGATTGTGCATGTTCCTCACTAATTTCCGTCGATTGTCACACTCTCACAAACGCACTCTCAGTCGTGGCATTGTACGTTGTGGAAATATTATTATACAGTGTGGAAGTATTTCTATACATATCTTTATCATACTAGGCTTTAGTGATTTTATATCTAACTGTGTTGGTGTACTAATCATGTGTCTTGTTTCAGTTGAAATTGGGGGTTTAAAGTCTACAACTGGGCGCGACATTCTCCATTTTATTGCCCCATTGTTCTTATTGTCTTTACTGTGGAAGCCACTGGGGGGCAGGGTGTTAAAAGGGAGGTTTTGAGAAGACGCCTGAAGGACATTCCAGGACTTTGGTTAACACTGGGAGCAACATGTGGAGTCAGGTTGCGAAGAGGAAGTGACGACAAGAATATCCAGGAGCGCTGATTGGTCCTACGTCACAGCCACGCCTACTACTTCCTGTTCCTATATATTGCTCGAGCACCGGAAGTTGGACCAACATTTTGCATGCTGTTAGGGAGAGATTTAGCCATCGGATAACTTGTGTTTTAGAATTGTATTTTTAGGGAATAAAACTATGATTGATTTTAATCGATCGAGCCTCCGTCTTCTTTTCCATCCAATAACGAACACGCCGACAACATGATTTTAGAGAAAGGCCTCCAGATCTTTGTTGCTGGGAGGTGTTAGCGCTAAACTCTGCACCGACGCCATAACTGCTCCAAATTCCTAATATTAGTGTAATGTTTCTCTACTTTATAGTTTACATGTTTAGCCAATGTCAATGTATGGACAATGTTTGCTAGTTCTCTGTAAAGTGACGGTGTCAGGAGTCTGGATGTCTTGTGGAGGAGACATGAACGGCGTCTACCCCTTATTCCGACAACCCTGCATTTAGACAGCCCTCCAAACCGAAACCCCGTCATTCCAACAACCCTCCATTGAGACGTCCCACCAATCCGACACTTTTTGATACCCCCAATCCGACAATAGTTATGGTTAGGGTTATCTGCTGTTTGTACTCTTGTGATCGTGACGTGGCACTTCATTTTTCGAAATCTTCTGTCCTGTGTGAGTGGATGTGAGCGTAACTATAGGTCATTCTAGTAGGCCCATGTATTTTTAATTATTATCTTGTGTGTCGGAATGGCAGGAAGTTTGATAAAAACCTCCGACAATTAGACCTCAATGTCGGAGTAGGGGGGATGTCGAAATGGCAACGTGTAACCACATGAACTCAAGACATTGTGCCGGTCTGACCATTCAAGTCTGGCGATGCTTCCAAAAAAAGTATTTAGTTTCAGTTACTTGTTACTTCTCCACAAACTGCGTTGGTAACTGAGATACAGTTTGATAAAAGTGACTTGTTACAGGACAAAGTAATTACTGTGTTACAAACAAATCTAATAATAATAATAATAATAACTAGAAATGCTGCAATGGCTGAAGCCATTGCGATTGACTGCGGAACTGCGGGAATCGAATGCAGAAATTGCAGAAATTGCATAAATTGGTTAATTTGCATAATCTAATGTTCATAAACTGGTGAAATTGCATAAAATGGTAAAATGCATAAACTGGATAAATTGCATAAACTGGTTAAATTGCAGAAAAACTGTAAAATGCATAAATTGGTTAATTTGCATAATCTAATTTGCATAAATCGGTAAAATGCATAAACTTTCATGTTGCATGAACTTAAGATTGCATAAACTGGTTAAATTGCAAAAAACTGTAAAATTCATAAATTGGTTAATTTGCATAATCTAATTTGCATAAACCGGTAAAATGCATGAACAGTTTAAATGGCACAAACTGTTATGTTGCATAAACTGGTTAAATTGCAAAAAAAACTGTAAAATGCATTAATTGGTTAATTTGCATAAATTATATAAACTGCCTTAACTGTTTAAATTTCATAAATCCTAAATGGCATAAATTGTTATGTTGCATAAACTGGTTAAAATGCGTAAACTGGTTAAATTCCATAAAGTGGTTAATTTGCATAAATTGTTTATATTGCATAAACTTTTTAAATTCCATAAACTGGTCAAACTGTAGAAATCGCCTAAATGCTGAAATAGCAGAAGCTGCACAAATGGCTGAAACACATGGAGTGCCAGAAATCCTATTAAAATGCATTGGCTGGATTCGCCATACACACTAATGGGGCAGAGACCACATACACACCAATGCAAAAATTTCAAATTCCCGTAGAAAAAAAGTGGAAAACTGCAGAAGGCCAATTTTTTCTCAAAACCCACAAGTTGCGGAAGCTGAACATGCACAAATTGCAGAAATTGCAGAAATTGCGGAAAAAAATGCGGAAAAGCATGAATTTGCGGGAGCCCCATTATGCGTCAATGGGAAAAATGTTCGGTATTTCGTCCGATTGCGGAAAAACCGTAAATCGCAGAAGTCCGAAAAGTAATAGCAGGATTCTCGTCAACATGCGGAACATTTTGATGCATAACTTGCAGAAATTGCACAAAGCATGAAAGTGCTGAAAGGTGCTGAAATTCAGGAAAAAGATGGAATAATAATAACTAGAAATGCTGCAATGGCTGAAGCCATTGCGATTGACTGCGGAACTGCGGGAATCGAATGCAGAAATTGCATAAATTGCATAAATTGGTTAATTTGCATAATCTAATGTTCATAAACTGGTGAAATTGCATAAAATGGTAAATGCATAAACTGGATAAATTGCATAACTGGTTAAATTGCAGAAAAACTGTAAAATGCATAATTGGTTAATTTGCATAATCTAATTTGCATAAATCGGTAAAATGCATAAACTTTCATGTTGCATGAACTTAAGATTGCATAAACTGGTTAAATTGCAAAAAACTGTAAAATTCATAAATTGGTTAATTTGCATAATCTAATTTGCATAAACCGGTAAAATGCATGAACAGTTTAAATGGCACAAACTGTTATGTTGCATAAACTGGTTAAATTGCAAAAAAAACTGTAAAATGCATTAATTGGTTAATTTGCATAAATTATATAAACTGCCTTAACTGTTTAAATTTCATAAATCCTAAATGGCATAAATTGTTATGTTGCATAAACTGGTTAAAATGCGTAAACTGGTTAAATTCCATAAAGTGGTTAATTTGCATAAATTGTTTATATTGCATAAACTTTTTAAATTCCATAAACTGGTCAAACTGTAGAAATCGCCTAAATGCTGAAATTGCAGAAGCTGCACAAATGGCTGAAACACATGGAGAGCCAGAAATCCTATTAAAATGCATTGGCTGGATTCGCCATACACACTAATGGGGCAGAGACCACATACACACCAATGCAAAAATTTCAAATTCCCGTAGAAAAAAAGTGGAAAACTGCAGAAGGCCAATTTTTTCTCAAAACCCACAAGTTGCGGAAGCTGAACATGCACAAATTGCAGAAATTGCAGAAATTGCGGAAAAAAATGCGGAAAAGCATGAATTTGCGGGAGCCCCATTATGCGTCAATGGGAAAAATGTTCGGTATTTCGTCCGATTGCGGAAAAACCGTAAATCGCAGAAGTCCGAAAAGTAATAGCAGGATTCTCGTCAACATGCGGAACATTTTGATGCATAACTTGCAGAAATTGCACAAAGCATGAAAGTGCTGAAAGGTGCTGAAATTCAGGAAAAAGATGGAATAATAATAATAATAATAATAATAATATTAAAGAACATGAAAACCAATAATTGACTGCGGAAAGTTCCGCAGTCAATCAATAATAATAATAATATTAAAGAACATGAAAACCAATAATTGACTGCGGAAAGTTCCGCAGTCAATCAATAATGCATTAGTCTTATATAGCGCTTTTCCAGACGCTCAAAGTCGCTTTACAATTTGGTGCATTATTCATTCACTCCATACTCGGTGATGATAAGCGAGGCAACCAGTCTGCGCACATCAGCCACCACCACCAACCACTCACTCACTCACTACAATCGCCAGGCTTCCTGGTGTTACTGAACGGTCTCCCATCCAAGTACTAACCAGGCCCTACCCTGCTTAGCTTCCAAGGTCTGACGGGATTGGGCATCGCAAAGGCGGTATGGCCACATGGCCAAATCTGCAAGGTTTCATTCAGAATGTTGGGGTAAATATAAGCCTGAACATATCCAGGCTAATGTCAGCACTTATCGCCGTTTGTAAACAACGATAGATGAACCGCAAAGTAAAACAAACATCTGCACTGACGTTGCTGTGGACGTCTATAAACTCCACAAACACGCAGCAGCTCCTGCACTTCACTTCTGTGGTCGCCAACTTTAAATCCATCCAAAACGAGTCGTCAAATAATTAAATATATCTGTAAAAGCCACTCGACAACAGGTCGTGTGGTGCTTAAACAATGAACATGTCAGGACACACTTCAATGTCAACTAGAAATGCAGCAATGGCTGCGCCATTGCGATTGACTGCGGAACTGCGAGAATCGAATGTAGAAATTGCATAAATTGCATAAATTGGTTAATTTGCATAATCTAATGTTCATAAACTGGTGAAATTGCATAAACTGGTAAAATTGCAGAAAAACTGTAAAATGCATAAATTGGTTAATTTGCATAATCTAATTTGCATAAACCGGTAAAATGCATGAACAGTTTAAATTGCACAAACTGTGATGTTGCATAAACTGGTTAAATTGCAAAAAAACAGTAAAATGCATTAATTGGTTAATTTGCATAAATTATATAAACTGCATGAACTGTTTAAATTTCATAAATCCTAAATGGCATAAATTGTTATGTTGCATAAACTGGTTAAAATGCGTAAACTGGTTAAATTCCATAAAGTGGTTAATTTGCATGAATTGTTTATATTGCATAAACTTTTTAATTCCATAAACTGGTCAAACTGTTGAAATCGCCTAAATGCTGAAATTGCAGAAGCTGCACAAATGGCTGAAACACATGGAGTGCCAGAAATCCTATTAAAATGCATTGGCTGGATTCGCCATACACACTAATGGAGCAGAGGCCACATACACACCAATGCAAAAATTTCAAATTCCCGTAGAAAAAAACCGGAAAACTGCAGAAGGCCAATTTTTTCTCAAAACCCACAAGTTGCGGAAGCTGAACATGCAGAAATTGCAGAAATTGCAGAAATTGCGGAAAAAAATGCGGAAAAGCATGAATTTGCGGGAGCCCCATTATGCGTCAATGGGAAAAATGTTCGGTATTTCGTCCGATTGCGGAAAAACCGTAAATCGCAGAAGTCCGAAAAGTAATAGCAGGATTCTCCTCAACATGCGGAACGTTTTGATGCATAACTTGCAGAAATTGCACAAAGCATGAAAGTGCTGAAAGGTGCAGAAAATCAGGAAAAAGATGGAATAATAACTAGAAATGCAGCAATGGCTGCGCCATTGCGATTGACTGCGGAACTGCGGGAATCGAATGCAGAAATTGCATAAATTGCAGAAATTGGTTAATTTTGCATAATCTAATGTTCATAAACTGGATGAATTGCATAAACTGGTTAAATTGCAGAAAAACTGTAAAGTGCATAAATTTGTTAATTTGCATAATCTAATTTGCATAAACCGGTAAAATGCATGAACAGTTCAAATTGCACAAACTGTTATGTTGCATAAACTGGTTAAATTGCAAAAAAAACGGTAAAATGCATTAATTGGTTAATTTGCATAAATTATATAAACTGCATTAACTGTTTAAATTTCATAAATCCTAAGTGGCATAAATTGTTATGTTGCATAAACTGGTTAAAATGCGTAAACTGGTTAAAATGCGTAAACTGTTTAATTCCATAAAGTGGTTAATTTGCATAAATTGTTTATATTCCATAACTTCTTAAATTCCATAAACTGGTCAAACTGTTGAAATCGTCTAAATGCTGAAATTGCAGAAGCTGCACAAATGGCTGAAACACTTGGAGAGCCAGAAATCCCATTGGCTGGATTCGCCATACACACTAATGGAGCAGAGACCACATACACACCAATGCAAAATTTCAAATTCCCGTAGAAAAAAACTGGAAAACTGCAGAAGGCCAATTTTTTCTCAAACCCACAAGTTGCGGAAGCTGAACATGCACAAAGTTCAGAAATTGCAGAAATTGGCGGAAAAAAATGCGGAAAAGCATGAATTTGCGGGAGCCCCATTATGCGTCAATGGGAAAAATGTGCGGTATTTCGTCCGATTGCGGAAAAACCGTAAATTGCAGAAGTCCGAAAAGTAATAGCAGGATTCTCCTCAACATGCGGAACGTTTTGATGCATAACTTGCAGAAATTGCACAAAGCATGAAAGTGCTGAAAGGTGCAGAAATCAGGAAAAATGTGCGGGAATAATAATAATAATAATAAAAGAACGGAAACCAATAATTGACTGCGGAAAATTCCGCAGTCAATCAATAACTAGAAACTGTTGCAATGGCTGCGCCATTGCGATTGACTGCGGAACAGATCTAATGCAGAATCTTTGAAACTCCTGAAGTCCTTGAAACTGTTGAACTTTGAAACTGTTGAAACCTTGAAACTGTTGAAACCTTGAAACTCCTGAAATCCTTGACACTGTTTGAAACTTACTTGAAACTTCCTAAAAATCCTTTGAAACTGTTTGAAAAAACCTTGAAACTGTTGAAACCTTGAAAACTCTGAAACCTTGACACTGTTGAACCTTGAAACTCCTAAAATCCTTGAAACTGTTGCTGAAATCCTGGTTGAAACTGTTGAAACTTGAAACTCTGAAATCCTTAAGCTGAACCTTGAAACTCCTGAATTGAAACTTGAAATCCTTGAAACTGTTGAAACCTTGAAATCCTGATCCTTGAAACTGTTGAAACTTGAAACTCCTGAAATCCTTAAACTGTTGAAACCTTGAAACTCCTGAAATCCTTGAAACTGTTGAAATCCTTGAACTGCCTAAAATCCTTGAAACTGTTGAAATCCTTGAAACTCCTGAAATCCTTGAAACTGTTGAAAACCTTGAAACTCCTAAATCCTTGAAACTGTTGAAACCTTGAAACTCCTGAAATCCTTGAAACTGTTGAACTTGAAACTCCTGAAATCCTTGAAACTGTTGAAAACCTTGAAACTCCTGAAATCCTTGAAACTGTTGAAACCTTGAAACTCTGAAATCCTTGCTGTTAAAACTTGAAATCCTGAAATCCTTGAAACTGTGAAATCCTTGAAACTGTTGAACCTTGAAACTCCTGAAATCCTTGAAACTGTAAACTGAACTTGAAATCCTTAACTGTTACTTGAAACTGAAATCTGAAACTGTGAATCTTAATCCTGAAATCTTGATCTGAAATTGAAACTGTTAACTGAACTTGAAGTCCTTGAAACTCCTGAATCCTTGAAACTGTTGAACCTTGAAACTCCTGAAATCCTTGAAACTGTTAAAACCTTGAAACTCCTGAAATCCTTGAAACTGTTGAACCTTGAAACTCCTGAAATCCTTGAAACTGTTGAATCCTTAAAACTGTTAAAAGTCTTTGAAACTGCTGAAATGGCTTTAGCTGTAGAAATGGCTGAAAGGCCTGAATGTGCCTGAAGTCCTATTAAAATGTATGGGCCTATTAAATGAATGGCAGAATTCTCAATACAAATGAATGGCAGAATTCCCAAGCCGTAGAAAAAAAATGGAAAACTGCAGAAGGCCGATTTTTTCTGAAACTGACAAGTTGCGGAAGCTGAACATGTACAAACTGCAGAAATTGCTGAAACTGTGGAAAAACTGCAGAATCTGTGAATTTGCGGAAGCCCCATTATAAGTCAATGGAAAAATCGGCCGAAGATCGGCCAATTGTGGAAGAACCGGAAATCGCTGAATTCCCAAAGTAATAGCAATAATCTCTGAAACATGCTGAACATTTTTATGTATAACTTGTGGAAATTGCTGAAACTGTGAAAGCTGTGAAAACTGCTGAAAATCAGGAAAAAATACTATAATAATAATAATAATAAAGAACATGAAACCAATTATTGACTGCGGAAAGTTCCGCAGTCAATCAACTAGAAATGCTGCAATGGCTGCGCCATTGCGATTGACTGCGGAACTGCGGGAATCGAATGCAGAAATTGCAGAAATTTGCATAAATTGGTTAATTTGCATAATCTAATGTTCATAAACTGGTGAAATAGCATAAACTGGTAAAATTGCAGAAAAACTGTAAAATGCATAAATTGGTTAATTGCATAATCTAATTTGCATAAACCGGTAAAATGCATGAACAGTTTAAATTGCACAAACTGTTATGTTGCATAAACTGGTTAAATTGCAAAAAAAACTATAAAATGCATTAATTGGTTAATTTGCATAAATTATATAAACTGCATTAACTGTTTAAATTTCATAAATCCTAAATGGCATAAATTGTTATGTTGCATAAACTGGTAAAAATGCGTAAACTGGTTAAATTCCATAAGTGGTTAATTTGCATAAATTGTTTATATTGCATAAACTTTTTAAATTCCATAAACTGGTCAAACTGTTGAAATCGTCTAAATGCTGAAATTGCAGAAGCTGCACAAATGGCTGAAAACACATGGAGTGCCAGAAATCCTATTAAAATGCATTGGCTGGATTCGCCATACACACTAATGAGCAGAGGCCACATACACACCAATGCAAAAATTTCAAATTCCCGTAGAAAAAACTGGAAAACTGCAGAAGGCCAATTTTTTCTCAAAACCCACAAGTTGCGGAAGCTGAACATGCACAAATTGCAGAAATTGCAGAAATTGCGGAAAAAATGCGGAAAAGCATGAATTTGAGGGAGCCCCATTATGCGTCAATGGGAAAAATGTTCGGTATTTCGTCCGATTGCGGAAAACGTAAATCGCAGAAGTCCGAAAGTATAGCAGGATTCTCCTCAACATGCGGAACGTTTTGATGCATAACTTGCAGAAATTGCACAAAGCATGAAAGTGCTGAAAGGTGCAGAAAATCAGGAAAAAGATGGAATATAATAACTAGAAATGCAGCAATGGCTGCGCCATTGCGATTGACTGCGGAACTGCGGGAATCGAATGCAGAAATTGCATAAATTTGCATAAATTGGTTAATTTGCATAATCTAATGTTCATAAACTGGTGAAATTGCATAAACTGGTAAATTGCAGAAAAACTGTAAAATGCATAAATTGGTTAATTTGCATAATCTAATTTGCATAAACCGGTAAATGCATGAACAGTTTAAATTGCACAAACTGTTATGTTGCATAAACTGGTTAAATTGCAAAAAAAAACGGTCAATGCATTAATTGGTTAATTTGCATAAATTATATAAACTGCATTAACTGTTTAAATTTCATAAATCCTAAATGGCATAAATTGTTATGTTGCATAAACTGGTTAAAATGCGTAAACTGGTTAAAATGCGTAAACTGGTTAAATTCCATAAAGTGGTTAATTTGCATAAATTGTTTATATTGCATAAACTTTTTAAATTCCATAAACTGGTCAAACTGTTGAAATCGCCTAAATGCTGAAGATGCAGAAGCTGCACAAATGGCTGAAACACATGGAGAGCCAGAATCCTGTTAAAATACATTGGCTGGATTCGCCCATACACACTAATGGAGCAGAGACCACATACACACCAATGCAAAAAGTTCAAATTCCTGTAGAAAAAAACTGGAAAACTGCAGAAGGCCAATTTTTTCTCAAATCCCACAAGTTGCGGAAGCTGAACATGCACAAGTTGCAGAAATTGCAGAAATTGCGGAAAAAACTGCGGAAAAGCATGAATTTGCGGGAGCCCCATTATGCGTCAATGGGAAAAATGTGCGGTATTTCGTCCGATTGCGGAAAAACCGTAAATCGCAGAAGTCCCAAAAGTAATAGCAGGATTCTCCTCAACATGCGGAACGTTTTGATGCATAACTTGCAGAAATTGCACAAAGCATGAAAGTGCTGAAAGGTGCAGAAAATCAGGAAAAATGTGCCGGAATAATAATAATGAACAATAGCGAAATTCGCAGCAATCAATAGAAATGCAGCAATGGCTGCGCCATTGCGATTGACTGCGGAACTGCGGGAATCGAATGCAGAAATTGCATAAATTTGCATAAATTGGTTAATTTGCATAATCTAATGTTCATAAACTGGTGAAATTGCATAAACTGGTAAAATTGCAGAAAAACTGTAAAATGCATAAATTGGTTAATTTGCATAATCTAATTTGCATAAACCGGTAAAATGCATGAACAGTTTAAATTGCACAAACTGTTATGTTGCATAAACTGGTTAAATTGCAAAAAAACGGTCAAATGCATTAATTGGTTAATTTGCATAAATTATATAAACTGCATTAACTGTTTAAATTTCATAAATCCTAAATGGCATAAATTGTTATGTTGCATAAACTGGTTAAAATGCGTAAACTGGTTAAAATGCGTAAACTGGTTAAATTCCATAAAGTGGTTAATTTGCATAAATTGTTTATATTGCATAAACTTTTTAAATTCCATAAACTGGTCAAACTGTTGAAATCGCCTAAATGCTGAAGATGCAGAAGCTGCACAAATGGCTGAAACACATGGAGAGCCAGAAATCCTATTAAAATACATTGGCTGGATTCGCCATACACACTAATGGAGAAGACCACATACACACCAATGCAAAAAGTTCAAATTCCTGTAGAAAAAAACTGGAAAACTGCAGAGGCAATTTTTCTTTCAAATCTTCAGCCGTCAAGTGCTGGAAGCTGACAGTTGCACATAGGTTGCAGTACCAATTAGCAGAAATATACGGAAAACATGCGGAAGCCATGGAAGTTTGCGGAGCCCCGATTATGACCGTCAATGGAAAGTGCGGTATTTCGTTCCGTCGCGGAAAACCGTAAATCGCAGGTCCAAAGTAGTAGCAGGATTCTCCTCAACATGCGGAAACGTTTTGATGCATAACTTAGGCAGTAAATTGCACAAAAGCATAGGAAAAGTCCGCTGGAAGAGGAGGTGCAGAAAATCAGCCGAAAATGTGCCGGAATAATAATAAATACATAAAGAAAGCAAAACGCAATGAATTGACTCGCGGAAAATTCCGCAGTCACTAACTAGAAATGCAGATGCTCGCCATTGCGATTGACTGCGGAGACTCGGAATCGAATGCCAGAAATTGCATAATTTGCATAAATTTGGTTATTTTGCATATCTGAATGTTCATAACTGGTGAATGCATAAACTGGTAAAATTGCAGAAAAAGTAAAATGCATAAATGTGGTTAATTTTTTGCATAATCTAATTTGCATAAAACCGGTAAGTGCTGACAAATTTTAAGATTGCAGCAAACTGTTATGTTAGGCAATAAACTGGTTAAAGATTGCAAAAAAAAACAGTAAAATGCATAATTGGTTATTTGGCATAAATTATTTATAAACTCGCATTACTGTTTAAATTCATAAATCCTAAATGGCCTAAATTGTTTTTTTCAATGGTTGATTTTGGGCCACACAGGTACAAGAAAACATTGGGTATGTGTTTTTTTTGGAGAAGAGGACAAAACAAATTGCGTTTAAAAAAACTGGGGGTTATTTTTCTTAAAAATTGCGTAAACTGGTTAAATTCTCCATAAAGGGGTTAAGTTTGCATAAATTGTTTATATTGCAATTAAACGCTTTTTAAAATTCACCAATAAACTGGTTCAATTATTCTGTTGAAATGCAGCCTAAATGCTAGAAAATTGCAAGAAGCTGCAACAAAAGGTGGCTGAAACACATGGGAGTGACCAGAAATCCTATCTAAAATGCATTGGACTGGGATTCGCCATACACACTAATGGGCAGAGCAGAGACCACATACACACCAATGAAAATTTCAAATTCCCGTAAGAAAAAAACTGGAAAAACTGCAAGAAGGCCAAAATTTTTCTCACCCAGTTGCGGAGCTGTCATGCCAATTTGCAGAATTAAGCAGAAATTGCGGGAAAACAATGCTTTAAAAGCATGAAAATTTGCGGGAGCCCATTATGCGAATCAACTGGGAAACAATGCTGTCGGCGTTATTTCCTCCGATGTGCGGAAATAAACACTGTAAATTCGCCAGAGTCCGAAAAGTTAATAGCAGGATTCTCCTCAACATGCGGAAACCGTTTTGATGCATAACTTGCAGAAATTGCACAAAAGCATAGGAAAGTGCTGAAAGGTGCAAAGAGAACATCAGTCGAAAAAGATGCGAATAGATAGATAACTAGAAATGCATCAATGTTCTGCGGCCATTGCGATTGACTGCGGAACTGCGGGAATCGAATGCAGAATCTGCATAATATTTGCATAAAATTGGTTTAAGTTGTGCATAAATCTAAAATGTTCATGAAACTTGTGAAATTGCATAAACTGGAATAAACATTGCAAGAAAAACTGTAAAATGCATAAGATTGTGGTTAAGTTTGCCATAATCTATTTGCATAAACCCGGTAAATATGCACTGAAACAGTTTTACAATTGCAACAAACTGTCTATGTTGCATTAGACTGGTTATAAAATTGCAAAAAAAACGGTCAAATGCATTTAATTGAGTCTATAAAATTTGCATAAATAATATAAAACTGCAAAACATACACTGGTTTAAATTTCATAAAGTCCTAAATGGCATAAATTGTTAAGTTGCATCAAACTGGTTAAAATGCGTAAACTGGTGTAATATGCGTAAACTGGTTAATTCCATAAGTGGGATTAATTTGCATAAATTGGGTATTATATTGCATAAACTTTGGTTAGATCGGCATAAACTGGATCAAACTGTTGAAACTCACGCTAAAACGCTCGATAGCCGCGCAGAAGCTGCACAAATGGCGTGAAAACACATGAGAGCAGAATCCTATTAAAATAGGCATTGGCTGGATTCGCATACAAACACTAACTGGAGGCAGAGACCACATACAACCATGACAAACATTCAAATTTCACTGTAACGTAAAAAACTGGAAAACTTGCAGAAGAGGCCAATTTTTTCTCCCAATCTCCCACAAGTTGCGGAAGCCTTGCAAATGCCAAGCTTTGCAGAAATTGCAGAACATTGCGGAAAAATCAGAAAAAGCCAATGAATTAGTGGCGGGAAGCCCCATTTATGCGTCAATAGGAAAAATGTGCGGTTATTTCGTGGGCGATTTAGCGGAAAAACCGGTAAATCGCACATAGATAGTCCCAAAAGTAATAGACAGATTCTCACTCAACACATGACGGAACGTTTTGATGCATAACTTGCAGAAATTAGCAAACAAAGCATAGAAAAGTGCTGAAGAGTGCAAGAAATCAGAAAAAAATGTGCCGGAATCAATAAATAATTAACTAGATAATGACGGGGCAATTGGCTGCGCCATTGCGATTGACTGCGGAATCTTGCGGGAATCGAATGCGCAGAAATTGCATAAAATTACTGCACAAACTATGGTTAATTTGATACTCTTAATGTTCATAGAACCTGGTGAAATTGCATAAATGGTAAAATTGGCAGAAGAAACTGTAAAATGCTAATTGTTAATTTGAATAATCTATTTGCGATTAAACCCGTAAATGCATGAACATTTTAAATTGCCAACCCTGTTATGTTTGCATAAACTGGTTATAACTTGCAAAAAAAAAAACGGATCCAATGCATTAAATTGGTTAATTTGCATAATTGAGTATAGGACACTGCATTAACTTGTTTTTAAATGATCATAGAATCCTAAATGGATAAATTGTTATGTTGCATAACCTGGTTAAAATGTGTAAGACTGGTATTAAAAATGCGTAAACTGGTTAATATTCCCATAAAGTGTAATTTGCATAAATTGTTTATATTAGCATAAACTTTTTTAAAATCCAGCTAAACTGGTCAAGACTGTTGAAATCGGCCTAATGCTGAAGAGCAGAAGCTGCACAGAATGGCTGACAACACATGGAGAGCCAGAACTCCTATTAAAACATTGGCTGGATTCGCCATACACAGCTAATGGCGCAGAAGACGACATACACACCATGCAAAAAGTTCAAATTCCTGTAGAAAACCAAACTGGAAAACTCAGAAGGCCCAACTTTTTTCTCAATCCCACAAGTTGCGGAAGCTTTGAACATGCACAAGTCTGCAGAATTGCAGAAATTAGCCGGAAAAATGCCGGAAAAGCATGAATTGCGGGAGCCCATTATGCCGTCAATGGGAAAAATGTGGCGGTAATTCGTACCGATTGCGGAAAAACCGTAATATCGCAGAAGTCCCAAAAGTAAATTAGCAAGGATTCTCCTCAACATGCGGAAGCGGTCTTTGAATGCATGAACTTTGCGACAATTGCACAAAGCATGAAAGGTGCTGAAAGGTGCAGAAAAGCAAAGAAAAATGTCGCCGGAATATAATAATAATAAAGAAACGCAAACCAATAATTGACTGCGAAAATTTCCGCAGTCAATCACTAGTAAATGCAGCAATGGCTGCGCATTGCGATTGACGTGCGGACACTGCCGGGATGAATGCAGAAAATTGCGAATTTTGCATAAATGGTTAATTTGGCATAATCTAGCTGTTCATCTAACTGCGCTGAATATCTGCATAAACTGTAAACATGTTGCAGAAAAACTGTAAATGCTAAATTGGTTAATTTTGCGCATAATCTAATTCTCGCATAACCGGCTAAAATGCATGACAGTTTAATTGCACCAAAACTGTTATTTGCATAAACTGGTTAAAATTTGCAAAAACGTAAAAATGCATTACATTGGTTAATCTCTGCATAAACTTATATAAATGCATTAACTGTTTAAATTTCATAAGTCCTAAACATGGCATACATTGATATATGGTTGCATAAACAAGTTAAAAATTGTAACTGGTTAAAATCGCGTAAACTGGTTAAATTCCATAAGTGGTTAATTTTGCATAACTTGTTTATTTGCCAATAAACTTTTTAAATTCCATACCTGGTCAACTGAGTATGAAATCGCCTTAAATACTTTAAATTGCAGAAGCTGCACATATGGGCTGAAACACATGGATGCCAGAAATCCTTATAAAATACAATTGGCTGGATTCGCCATTAAAGCACACTAATGGAGCAGAAGACCACATATAGCACCAATTTGAAAAAATTTCAAAATTCTGGTAGAAAAACTTGGACACACTTGCAGAAGGCCAATTTTTCCTCAATCCCACAAGTTTTGCGAGAGCTGAACATAGCACAAGATTTGCAAGAAATTGCAGAAATTGCGGAAAAGAATGCCGGAATAGATGAATTTTGCGGAGCCTCCACTCTATGCGTGCAAGGAAAATATTGTGCGGTTATTTCGTCCGATTTGCGGAAAAACCGATGAACTCGCTTGTAGAGAGTCGCGAAAAAGTAAATGGCATGCAGGATTCTCCTCACGAAACATGCGGAAACGTTTGATAGACATAAAGCTATGCAGAAATTGCACAAAGCATTGAAAGTGCTGAACAGCTAGCAGAAAATCAGGAAAAATGTAGTCGGTATAAACGCGGATAATAATAATAAAAAGAAACGGAAGACCAATAATTGACTGCGGAATCGAGTTCGCAGTCAATCAACTACAAGAAACCCGCAAACCAATCAATTGAACTGAGGAAAATTCCGCAGTCAGAGTCACATTGAAAGAACATGAAACCAATAAATTGACTGACGGAAGGATTCCGACAGTCCCAATCAACTAGAAATGCTGCAATGGCTGCGCATTGCGATTGACTGCGGAACTGCGGGAATTCGAATGCAGAAATTGCAAAAATTTGCATAAATTGGTTAATTTCATAATCTCTAATGTTCATAAACTGGTGAAATAGCATCAACTGGTAAGAATTTGCATGAAAACACTCGTAAAATAAGCAACATAAATTGAGTATAATTTTGCAATATCTAATTGACATAAACCGGTAAAGCATGACAGTTTAAATTGCAAACATAAACGTTATGTTGCATAACTGGTTTAAAATTGCAAAAAAACTGTAAAATGCATTAATTGGTTTAATTTGCATAAATTATAAAACTGCATTAACTGGTTTTTAAATTTATAAAATCCTAAATGGCACAATTGTTAATGTTGCTATCAAATGGTAAAATGCGTAAACTGGTATAAACATTCCATAAACAGTGGTTATTTGCATTAAATTGCTTTTATTTGCTAAACTTTTATACCATAAACTGGATCAAACTAATTGAAATCGCCTTAAATGCTGAAGATGCAGAAGCTGCCACAAATGTGAAAACATGGAGGGCAAGAAAATCCTAATTAAAATTACATGGCTGGAATTCGCCATACACACTAATGGAGGCAGAGACCAACATACAACAAACCAATGCAAATTTACAAAATTCCTGTAGAAAAAGAACTGGCAAAACTGCAGAAGGCACTTTTTCTAATCGCACAAGTTGCGGAAGCTGAACACATGCCACAAGTTGCAGAATTGCAGAAATTGCGGAAAAAATGGCGAAAAAGACATGAATTTGCGGGAGCCCCAATTAAATAAGTTCATGGGAAAAAATGTGCGGTATTTCGTCCGATTGCGGAAAAACCGTAAATCGCAGAAGTCCAAAAGTAATAGCAGGATTCTCCTCAACAATGCGGAACGTTTTGTGCATAAAGCTTGCAGAAATTGCACAAAGATGAAAGATGCTGAAAGGTGCAGAAAAATCAGAGAAAAAGATGGAAAAATAATAACTAAGAAATGAGCATGTGCGCCATTGCGATTGACTGCGGAAGCTGCGGGAATCGAATGCAGAAATTGCATATAATTTGCATCAATTGGTTAATTTGCATAAAACTTATGTTCATAACTGGTGAAATTGCATAAACTGGTAAAATTGCAGAAAAACTGTAAAATGCATAAATTGGGGTTAATTATGCATAACGCTAATTGCATAATACCAGGTACAATGCATGAACAGTTTAAATTGACAAACTGTTATGTTGCATAAACTGGTTTAAATTGAAAAAAACGGTAAAATGCATTAATTGGTTAATTTGCATAATTATATCACTGCATTAACTGTTTAATTTCATAAATATCTAAATGGCATTGTTTATGGTTGCATAAACTGGTTAAAGATGCGTAAACTGGTTAAAATGCGTAAACGGTTAATTCCATAAAGTGGTTAATATTGCATAAATTCGTTTATAGTTGCATAAACTTTTTAATTTCCATAAACTGGTCAAAACTAGTTGAAATCGATCTAAAATGCTGAAGATGCAGAAGCTTCACAAATGGCTGAAACACTTAGAGAGGCCAGAAATACCCATTGCTGGATCGCCATAATTATGACAGCGACTAATGGGAGAGAGACCACCACATACAACACCAACTGC